>JACEFZ010027317.1:45000-394511 GCA_014155875.1 Cepaea nemoralis | reverse complement strand
TGTGTGTCTCAGTGTCCCATGAGAAAGTGTGATCACAATCTGTGAGGTGTGTCCTCTAGTGTAGGAGACAGTGTGATCACAATCTGTGATGTGTGTCCTCCTAGTGTAGGAGACAGTGTGATCACAATCTGTGAGGTGTGTCCTCTAGTGTAGGAGAAAGTGTGATCACAATCTGTGAGGTGTGTCCTCTAGTGTAGGAGACAGTGTGATCACAATCTGTGATGTGTGTCCTCCAGTGTAGGAGACAGTGTGATCACAATCTGTGATGGTGTGTCCTCCAGTGTAGGAGGAAAGTGTGATCCACATCTGTGAGTGTGTCCTCGAGTGTTAGTGAGAAAGTGTGATCACAATCTGTGAGTGTGTCCGCCAGTGTAGGAGAAAGTGTGATCACAATCTGTGAGGTGTGTCCTCCAGTGTATGAGAAGTGTGATCACAATCTGTGATGTGTGTCCTCCAGTGTAGGAGAAAATGTGTGATCACAATCTGTGATGTGTGTCCTCCAGTGTAGGAGACAGTGTGATCACAATCTGATGTGTGTCTCCAGTGTAGGAGACAGTGTGATCACAATCTGTGATGTGTGTCCTCCAGTGTAGGAGACAGTGTGATCACAATCTGTGAGGTGTGTCCTCTAGTGTAGGAGACAGTGTGATCACAATCTGTGATGTGTGTCCTCCAGTGTAGGAGAAAGTGTGATCACAATCTGTGAGGTGTGTCTCTAGTGTAGGAGAAAGTGTGATCACAATCTGTGAGGTGTGTCCTCTAGTGTAGGAGAAAGTGTGATCACAATCTGTGATGTGTGTCCTCCAGTGTAGGAGAAAGTGTGATCACAATCTGTGAGGTGTGTCCTCCAGTGTATGAGAAAGTGTGATCACAATCTGTGATGTGTGTCCTCCAGTGTAGGAGAAAGTGTAATCACAATCTGTGAGGTGTGTCCTCCAGTGTAGGAGAAAGTGTGATCACAATCTGTGATGTGTGTCCTCCAGTGTAGGAGAAAGTGTGATCACAATCTGTGATGTGTGTCCTCCAGTGTATGAGAAAGTGTGATCACAATCTGTGAGGTGTGTCCTCTAGTGTAGGAGAAAGTGTGATCACAATCTGTGAGGTGTGTCCTCCAGTGTATGAGAAAGTGTGATCACAATCTGTGAGGTGTGTCCTCCAGTGTATGAGAAAGTGTGATCACAATCTGTGAGGTGTGTCCTCCAGTGTAGGAGAAAGTGTGATCACAATCTGTGAGGTGTGTCCTCCAGTGTATGAGGAAAGTGTGATCACAATCTGTGAGGTGTGTCCTCCAGTGTAGGAGAAAGTGTGATCACAATCTGTGAGGTGTGTCCTCCAGTGTATGAGAAAGTGTGATCACAATCTGTGATGTGTGTCCTCCAGTGTAGGAGAAAGTGTGATCACAATCTGTGATGTGTGTCCTCTAGTGTATGAGAAAGTGTGATCACAATCTGTGATGTGTGTCCTCCAGTGTAGGAGAAAGTGTGATCACAATCTGTGATGTGTGTCCTCCAGTGTATGAGAAAGTGTGATCACAATCTGTGAGGTGTGTCCTCCAGTGTAGGAGAAAGTGTGATCACAATCTGTGATGTGTGTCCTCCAGTGTATGAGACAGTGTGATCACAATCTGTGATGTGTGTCCTCTAGTGTAGGAGAAAGTGTGATCACAATCTGTGAGGTGTGTCCTCCAGTGTAGGAGAAAGTGTGATCACAATCTGTGAGGTGTGTCCTCTAGTGTAGGAGAAAGTGTGATCACAATCTGTGATGTGTGTCCTCCAGTGTAGGAGAAAGTGTGATCACAATCTGTGAGGTGTGTCCTCTAGTGTAGGAGAAAGTGTGATCACAATCTGTGATGTGTGTCCCTCCTAGTGTAGGAGAAAGTGTGATCACAATCTGTGATGTGTGTCCTCCAGTGTAGGAGAAAGTGTTATCACAATCTGTGATGTGTGTCCTCCAGTGTAGGAGAAAGTGTGATCACAATCTGTGATGTGTGTCCTCCTAGTGTAGGAGAAAGTGTGATCACAATCTGTGATGTGTGTCCTCTAGTGTAGGAGAAAGTGTGATCACAATCTGTGAGGTGTGTCCTCCAGTGTAGGAGAAAGGGTGATCACAATCTGTGAGGTGTGTCCTCTAGTGTAGGAGAAAGTGTGATCACAATCTGTGATGTGTGTCCTCCTAGTGTAGGAGAAAGTGTGATCACAATCTGTGATGTGTGTCCTCCAGTGTAGGAGAAAGTGTGATCACAATCTGTGATGGTGTCCTCCAGTGTAGGAGACAGTGTGATCACATCTGTGATGTGTGTCCTCTAGTGTAGGAGACAGTGTGATCACAATCTGTGATGTGTGTCCTCCTAGTGTAGGAGAAAGTGTGATCACAATCTGTGAGGTGTGTCCTCTAGTGTAGGAGAAAGTGTGATCACAATCTGTGAGGTGTGTCCTCTAGTGTAGGAGAAAGTGTGATCACAATCTTGTGATGTGTGTCCTCCAGTGTAGGAGAAAGTGTGATCACAATCTGTGAGGTGTGTCCCTCCAGTGTATGAGAAAGTGTGATCACAATCTGGATGTGTGTCCTCCAGTGTAGGAGAAAGTGGAATCACAATCTGTGAGGTGTGTCCTCCAGTGTAGGAGAAAGTGTGATCACAATCTGTGATGGTGTGTCCTCCAGTGTAGGAGAAAGTGTGATCACAATCTGTGATGTGTGTCCTCCAGTGTATGAGAAAGTGTGATCACAATCTGTGAGGTGTGTCCTCTAGTGTAGGAGAAAAGTGTGATCACAATCTGTGAGGTGTGTCCTCTAGTGTAGGAAGAAGTGTGATCACAATCTGTGATGTGTGTCCTCCAGTGTAGGAGACAGTGTGATCACAATCTGTGAGGTTGTGTCCTCCAGTGTAGGAGAAAGTGTGATCACAATCTGTGAGGTGTGTCCTCCTAGTGTAGGAGAAAGTGTGATCACAATCTGTGAGGTGTGTCCTCCAGTGTAGGAGAAAGTGTGATCACAATCTGTGAGGTGTGTCCTCCAGTGTATGAGAAAGTGTGATCACAATCTGTGATGTGTGTCCTCTAGTGTAGGAGAAAGTGTGATCACAATCTGTGATGTGTGTCCTCTAGTGTAGGAGAAAGTGTGATCACAATCTGTGATGTGTGTCCTCCAGTGTAGGAGAAAGTGTGATCACAATCTGTGATGTGTGTCCTCCAGTGTAGGAGAAAGTGTGATCACAATCTGTGAGGTGTGTCCTCTAGTGTAGGAGAAAGTGTGATCACAATCTGTGATGTGTGTCCTCTAGTGTAGGAGAAAGTGTGATCACAATCTGTGATGTGTGTCCTCTAGTGTAGGAAAAGTGTGATCACAATCTGTGATGTGTGTCCTCTAGTGTATGAGAAAGTGTGATCACAATCTGTGATGTGTGTCCCTCCAGTGTAGGAGAAAGTGTGATCACAATCTGTGAGGTGTGTCTCCAGTGTAGGAGAAAGGTGTGATCACAATCTGTGATGTGTGTCCTCTAGTGTAGGAGAAAGTGTGATCACAATCTGTGATGTGTGTCCTCTAGTGTAGGAGAAAGTGTGATCACAATCTGTGATGTGTGTCCTCCAGTGTAGGAGAAAGTGTGATCACAATCTGTGATGTGTGTCCTCCAGTGTAGGAGAAAGTGTGATCACAATCTGTGATGTGTGTCCTCCAGTGTATGAGACAGTGTGATCACAATCTGTGATGTGTGTCCTCTAGTGTAGGAGAACAGTGTGATCACAATCTGTGAGTGTGTCTCCAGTGTAGGAGAAAGTGTGATCATCATCTGTGAGGTGTGTCCCACCCTTCTAGTGTAGGAGAAAGTGTCGATCACAATCTGTGAGGTCTTGTGTCTCATTGTAGGAGAAAGTGTGATCACAATCTGTGAGGTGTGTCCTCTAGTGTAGGAGAAAGTGTGAATCACAATCTGTGATGTGTGTTCCTCTAGTTGTATGAGAAAGTGTGAGCACTATCTCGTGCTTTGTTTACTCCAGTGTAGAGACAGTGTTGATCACAATCTGTGAGTGTGTCCTCCATTTTGTAGGAGGACAGTGTGATCACAATCGTGATGTGTGTCCTCCAGAGTATGAGAAAGTGTGATACAATCTTTGATTTGTGTCCTCTAGTGTATGAGAAAGTGCTTGATTCACAATCTGTGATGTTGTGTCCTCCAGTGTAGGAGAAAGTGTGATCCACAATCTGTGATGTGTGTCCTCTAGTGTAGGAGACAGTGTGATCCACAATCTTGTGATGTGTGTCCTCTAGTGTAGGAGAAAGTGTGATCACAATCTGTGATGTGTTTGTCCTCTAGTGTAGGAGAAAGTGTGATCACAATCTGTGATGTGTGTCCTCTAGTGTAGGAGAAAGTGTGATCACAATCTGTGATGTGTGTCCTCCAGTGTAGGAGAAAGTCGTGATCACATCTGTGATGTGTGTCCTCTAGTGTAGGAGAAAGTGTGATCACAATCTGTGATGTGTGTCCCCTCTAGTGTAGGAGAAAGTGTGATCACAATCTGTGATGTGTGTCCTCCAGTGTAGGAGAAAGTGTGATCACAATCTGTGAGGTGTGTCCTCTAGTGTAGGAGAAAGTGTGATCACAATCTGTGATGTGTGTCCTCCAGTGTAGGAGAAAGTGTGATCACAATCTGTGAGGTGTGTCCTCTAGTGTAGGAGAAAGTGTGATCACAATCTGTGATGTGTGTCCTCTAGTGTAGGAGAAAGTGTGAACACAATCTGTGAGGTGTGTCCTCTAGTGTAGGAGAAAGTGTGATCACAATCTGTGAGGTGTGTCCTCTAGTGTAGGAGAAAGTGTGATCACAATCTGTGATGTGTGTTCCTCTAGTGTAGGAGAAAGTGTGATCACAATCTGTGATGTGTGTCCTCCAGTGTTAGGAGAAAGTGTGATCACAATCTGTGATGTGTGTCCCTCTAGTGTAGGAGAAAGTGTGATCACAATCTGTGATGTGTGTCCTCCAGTGTAGGAGACAGTGTGATCACAATCTGTGATGTGTGTCCTCTAGTGTAGGAGAAAGTGTGATCACAATCTGTGAGGTGTGTCCTCTAGTGTAGGAGAAGTGTGATCACAATCTGTGATGTGTGTCCTCCAGTGTAGGAGAAAGTGTGATCACAATCTGTGAGGTGTGTCCTCCAGTGTAGGAGAAAGTGTGATCACAATCTGTGATGTGTGTCCTCTAGTGTAGGAGACAGTGTGATCACAATCTGTGATGTGTGTCCTCCAGTGTAGGAGAAAGTGTGATCACAATCTGTGATGTGTGTCCTCCAGTGTAGGAGAAAGTGTGATCACAATCTGTGATGTGTGTCCTCCAGTGTAGGAGACAGTGTGAACACAATCTGTGATGTGTGTCCTCTAGTGTATGAGAAAGTGTGATCACAATCTGTGAGGTGTGTCCTCTAGTGTAGGAGAAAGTGTGATCACAATCTGTGAGGTGTGTCCTCTAGTGTAGGAGAAAGTGTGATCACAATCTGTGATGTGTGTCCTCCAGTGTATGAGAAAGTGTGATCACAATCTGTGATGTGTGTCCTCCAGTGTAGGAGACAGTGTGATCACAATCTGTGAGGTGTGTCCTCCAGTGTAGGAGAAAGTGTGATCACAATCTGTGATGTGTGTCCTCCAGTGTAGGAGAAAGTGTAATCACAATCTGTGATGTGTGTCCTCTAGTGTATGAGAAAGTGTGATCACAATCTGTGATGTGTGTCCTCCAGTGTAGGAGAAAGTGTGATCACAATCTGTGATGTGTGTCCTCCAGTGTATGAGAAAGTGTGATCACAATCTGTGAGGTGTGTCCTCTAGTGTAGGAGAAAGTGTGATCACAATCTGTGAGGTGTGTCCTCCAGTGTATGAGAAAGTGTGATCAAAATCTGTGAGGTGTGTCCTCTAGTGTAGGAGAAAGTGTTATCACAATCTGTGAGGTGTGTCCTCCAGTGTATGAGAAAGTGTGATCACAATCTGTGAGGTGTGTCCTCCAGTGTAGGAGAAAGTGTGATCACAATCTGTGAGGTGTGTCCTCCAGTGTATGAGAAAGTGTGATCACAATCTGTGAGGTGTGTCCTCCAGTGTAGGAGAAAGTGTGATCACAATCTGTGAGGTGTGTCCTCCAGTGTATGAGAAAGTGTGATTACAATCTGTGATGTGTGTCCTCCAGTGTAGGAGAAAGTGTGATCACAATCTGTGATGTGTGTCCTCTAGTGTATGAGAAAGTGTGATCACAATCTGTGATGTGTGTCCTCCAGTGTAGGAGAAAGTGTGATCACAATCTGTGAGGTGTGTCCTCTAGTGTAGGAGAAAGTGTGATCACAATCTGTGATGTGTGTCCTCCAGTGTATGAGAAAGTGTGATCACAATCTGTGATGTGTCCCCTCCAGTGTATGAGAAAGTGTGATCACAATCTGTGAGGTGTGTCCTCTAGTGTAGGAGAAAGTGTGATCACAATCTGTGAGGTGTGTCCTCCAGTGTAGGAGAAAGTGTGATCACAATCTGTGAGGTGTGTCCTCCAGTGTAGGAGAAAGTGTGATCACAATCTGTGAGGTGTGTCCTCTAGTGTAGGAGAAAGTGTGATCACAATCTGTGAGGTGTGTCCTCCAGTGTAGGAGAAAGTGTGATCACAATCTGTGAGGTGTGTCCTCTAGTGTAGGAGAAAGTGTGATCACAATCTGTGATGTGTGTCCTCTAGTGTATGAGAAAGTGTGATCACAATCTGTGATGTGTGTCCTCCAGTGTAGGAGACAGTGTGATCACATCTGTGAGGTGTGTCCTCCAGTGTAGGAGACAGTGTGATCACAATCTGTGATGTGTGTCCTCCAGAGTATGAGAAAGTGTGATCACAATCTGTGATGTGTGTCCTCTAGTGTATGAGAAAGTGTGATCACAATCTGTGATGTGTGTCCTCTAGTGTATGAGAAAGTGTGATCACAATCTGTGATGTGTGTCCTCCAGTGTAGGAGACAGTGTGATCACAATCTGTGAGGTGTGTCCTCTAGTGTATGAGAAAGTGTGATCACAATCTGTGATGTGTGTCCTCTAGTGTAGGAGAAAGTGTGATCACAATCTGTGATGTGTGTCCTCTAGTGTAGGAGAAAGTGTGATCACAATCTGTGATGTGTGTCCTCTAGTGTAGGAGAAAGTGTGATCACAATCTGTGATGTGTGTCCTCTAGTGTAGGAGAAAGTGTGATCACAATCTGTGATGTGTCCCCTCCAGTGTAGGAGAAAGTGTGATCACAATCTGTGATGTGTGTCCTCCAGTGTAGGAGAAAGTGTGATCACAATCTGTGATGTGTGTCCTCCAGTGTAGGAGAAAGTGTGATCACAATCTGTGATGTGTGTCCTCTAGTGTAGGAGAAAGTGTGATCACAATCTGTGATGTGTGTCCTCTAGTGTAGGAGAAAGTGTGATCACAATCTGTGATGTGTGTCCTCTAGTGTAGGAGAAAGTGTGATCACAATCTGTGAGGTGTGTCCTCTAGTGTAGGAGAAAGTGTGATCACAATCTGTGAGGTGTGTCCTCTAGTGTAGGAGAAAGTGTGATCACAATCTGTGAGGTGTGTCCTCTAGTGTAGGAGAAAGTGTGATCACAATCTGTGATGTGTGTCCTCCAGTGTAGGAGAAAGTGTGATCACAATCTGTGATGTGTGTCCTCCAGTGTAGGAGACAGTGTGAGCACAATCTGTGATGTGTGTCCTCCAGTGTAGGAGACAGTGTGAGCACAATCTGTGATGTGTGTCCTCTAGTGTAGGAGACAGTGTGAGCACAATCTGTGATGTGTGTCCTCTAGTGTAGGAGACAGTGTGAGCACAATCTGTGATGTGTGTCCTCTAGTGTAGGAGACAGTGTGAGCACAATCTGTGATGTGTGTCCTCTAGTGTAGGAGAAAGTGTGATCACAATCTGTGATGTGTGTCCTCTAGTGTAGGAGAAAGTGTGAGCACAATCTGTGATGTGTGTCCTCTAGTGTAGGAGAAAGTGTGATCACAATCTGTGATGTGTGTCCTCTAGTGTAGGAGAAAGTGTGATCACAATCTGTGATGTGTGTCCTCCAGTGTATGAGAAAGTGTGATCACAATCTGTGATGTGTGTCCTCTAGTGTAGGAGAAAGTGTGATCACAATCTGTGAGGTGTGTCCTCTAGTGTAGGAGAAAGTGTGATCACAATCTGTGATGTGTGTCCTCTAGTGTAGGAGAAAGTGTGATCACATCTGTGAGGTGTGTCCTCTAGTGTAGGAGAAAGTGTGATCACAATCTGTGAGGTGTGTCCTCTAGTGTAGGAGAAAGTGTGATCACAATCTGTGATGTGTGTCCTCTAGTGTAGGAGAAAGTGTGATCACAATCTGTGAGGTGTGTCATCTAGTGTAGGAGAAAGTGTGATCACAATCTGTGAGGTGTGTCCTCCAGTGTAGGAGAAAGTGTGATCACAATCTGTGATGTGTGTCCTCCAGTGTAGGAGAAAGTGTGATCACAATCTGTGATGTGTGTCCTCTAGTGTAGGAGAAAGTGTGATCACAATCTGTGATGTGTGTCCTCTAGTGTAGGAGAAAGTGTGATCACAATCTGTGATGTGTGTCCTCCAGTGTAGGAGAAAGTGTGATCACAATCTGTGAGGTGTGTCCTCCAGTGTAGGAGAAAGTGTGATCACAATCTGTGATGTGTGTCCTCCAGTGTATGAGACAGTGTGATCACAATCTGTGATGTGTGTCCTCTAGTGTAGGAGAAAGTGTGATTACAATCTGTGAGGTGTGTCCTCTAGTGTAGGAGAAAGTGTGATCACAATCTGTGATGTGTGTCCTCTAGTGTAGGAGAAAGTGTGATCACAATCTGTGAGGTGTGTCCTCCAGTGTAGGAGAAAGTGTGATCACAATCTGTGAGGTGTGTCCTCTAGTGTAGGAGAAAGTGTGATCACAATCTGTGATGTGTGTCCTCCAGTGTAGGAGAAAGTGTGATCACAATCTGTGAGGTGTGTCCTCTAGTGTAGGAGAAAGTGTGATCACAATCTGTGAGGTGTGTCCTCCAGTGTAGGAGACAGTGTGATCACAATCTGTGAGGTGTGTCCTCCAGTGTAGGAGAAAGTGTGATCACAATCTATGATGTGTGTCCTCCAGTGTAGGAGAAAGTGTAATCACAATCTGTGATGTGTGTCCTCTAGTGTATGAGAAAGTGTGATCACAATCTGTGATGTGTGTCCTCCAGTGTAGGAGAAAGTGTGATCACAATCTGTGATGTGTGTCCTCCAGTGTATGAGAAAGTGGTGATCACAATCTGTGAGGTGTGTCCTCTAGTGTAGGAGAAAGTGTGATCACAATCTGTGAGGTGTGTCCTCCAGTGTATGAGAAAGTGTGATCACAATCTGTGAGGTGTGTCCTCTAGTGTAGGAGAAAGTGTGATCACAATCTGTGAGGTGTGTCCTCCAGTGTATGAGAAAGTGTGATCACAATCTGTGAGGTGTGTCCTCCAGTGTAGGAGAAAAGTGTGATCACAATCTGTGAGGTGTGTCCTCCAGTGTATGAGAAAGTGTGATCACAATCTGTGAGGTGTGTCCTCCAGTGTAGGAGAAAGTGTGATCACAATCTGTGAGGTGTGTCCTCCAGTGTATGAGAAAGTGTGATCACAATCTGTGATGTGTGTCCTCCAGTGTAGGAGAAAGTGTGATCACAATCTGTGATGTGTGTCCTCTAGTGTATGAGAAAGTGTGATCACAATCTGTGATGTGTGTCCTCCAGTGTAGGAGAAAGTGTGATCACAATCTGTGAGGTGTGTCCTCTAGTGTAGAGAAAGTGTGATCACAATCTGTGATGTGTGTCCCTCAGTGTATGAGAAAGTGTGATCACAATCTGTGATGTGTCCCCTCCAGTGTATGAGAAAAGTGTGATCACAATCTGTGAGGTGTGTCCTCTAGTGTAGGAGAAAGTGTGATCACAATCTGTGAGGTGTGTCCTCCAGTGTAGGAGAAAGTGTGATCACAATCTGTGAGGTGTGTCCTCCAGTGTAGGAGAAAGTGTGATCACAATCTGTGAGGTGTGTCCTCTAGTGTAGGAGAAAGTGTGATCACAATCTGTGAGGTGTGTCCTCCAGTGTAGGAGAAAGTGTGATCACAATCTGTGATGTGTGTCCTCTCGTGTATGAGAAAGTGTGATCACAATCTGTGATGTGTGTCCTCCAGTGTAGGAGACAGTGTGATCACAATCTGTGAGGTGTGTCCTCCAGTGTAGGAGACAGTGTGATCACAATCTGTGATGTGTGTCCTCCAGTGTATGAGAAAGTGTGATCACAATCTGTGATGTGTGTCCTCTAGTGTATGAGAAAGTGTGATCACAATCTGTGATGTGTGTCCTCTAGTGTATGAGAAAGTGTGATCACAATCTGTGATGTGTGTCCTCCAGTGTAGGAGACAGTGTGATCACAATCTGTGAGGTGTGTCCTCTAGTGTATGAGAAAGTGTGATCACAATCTGTGATGTGTGTCCTCTAGTGTAGGAGAAAGTGTGATCACAATCTGTGATGTGTGTCCTCTAGTGTAGGAGAAAGTGTGATCACAATCTGTGATGTGTGTCCTCTAGTGTAGGAGAAAGTGTGATCACAATCTGTGATGTGTGTCCTCTAGTGTAGGAGAAAGTGTGATCACAATCTGTGATGTGTCCCCTCCAGTGTAGGAGAAAGTGTGATCACAATCTGTGATGTGTGTCCTCCAGTGTAGGAGAAAGTGTGAGCACAATCTGTGATGTGTGTCCTCTAGTGTAGGAGAAAGTGTGATCACAATCTGTGATGTGTGTCCTCTAGTGTAGGAGAAAGTGTGATCACAATCTGTGATGTGTGTCCTCCAGTGTATGAGAAAGTGTGATCACAATCTGTGATGTGTGTCCTCTAGTGTAGGAGAAAGTGTGATCACAATCTGTGAGGTGTGTCCTCTAGTGTAGGAGAAAGTGTGATCACAATCTGTGATGTGTGTCCTCTAGTGTAGGAGAAAGTGTGATCACAATCTGTGAGGTGTGTCCTCTAGTGTAGGAGAAAGTGTGATCACAATCTGTGAGGTGTGTCCTCTAGTGTAGGAGAAAGTGTGATCACAATCTGTGATGTGTGTCCTCTAGTGTAGGAGAAAGTGTGATCACAATCTGTGAGGTGTGTCCTCTAGTGTAGGAGAAAGTGTGATCACAATCTGTGATGTGTGTCCTCTAGTGTAGGAGAAAGTGTGATCACAATCTGTGATGTGTGTCCTCTAGTGTAGGAGAAAGTGTGATCACAATCTGTGAGGTGTGTCCTCCAGTGTAGGAGAAAGTGTGATCACAATCTGTGAGGTGTGTCCTCTAGTGTAGGAGAAAGTGTGATCACAATCTGTGAGGTGTGTCCTCTAGTGTAGGAGAAAGTGTGATCACAATCTGTGAGGTGTGTCCTCTAGTGTAGGAGAAAGTGTGATCACAATCTGTGATGTGTGTCCTCTAGTGTAGGAGAAAGTGTGTTCACAATCTGTGATGTGTGTCCTCTAGTGTAGGAGAAAGTGTGATCACAATCTGTGATGTGTGTCTTCTAGTGTAGGAGAAAGTGTGATCACAATCTGTGATGTGTGTCCTCTAGTGTAGGAGAAAGTGTGATCACAATCTGTGATGTGTGTCCTCTAGTGTAGGAGAAAGTGTGATCACAACAATCTGTGATGTGTGTCCTCTAGTGTAGGAGAAAGTGTGATCACAATCTGTGATGTGTGTCCTCCAGTGTAGGAGAAAGTGTGATCACAATCTGTGAGGTGTGTCCTCTAGTGTAGGAGAAAGTGTGAGCACAATCTGTGATGTGTGTCCTCCAGTGTAGGAGAAAGTGTGAACACAATCTGTGATGTGTGTCCTCTAGTGTAGGAGAAAGTGTGATCACAATCTGTGAGGTGTGTCCTCTAGTGTAGGAGAAAGTGTGATCACAATCTGTGAGGTGTGTCCTCTAGTGTAGGAGAAAGTGTGATCACAATCTGTGAGGTGTGTCCTCTGGTGTAGGAGAAAGTGTGATCACAATCTGTGAGGTGTGTCCTCTGGTGTAGGAGAAAGTGTGATCACAATCTGTGAGGTGTGTCCTCTAGTGTAGGAGAAAGTGTGATCACAATCTGTGAGTGTGTCCTCTAGTGTAGGAGAAAGTGTGATCACAATCTGTGATGTGTGTCCTCTAGTGTAGGAGAAAGTGTGATCACAATCTGTGATGTGTGTCCTCTAGTGTAGGAGAAAGTGTGATCACAATCTGTGATGTGTGTCCTCTAGTGTAGGAGAAAGTGTGATCACAATCTGTGATGTGTGTCCTCTAGTGTAGGAGAAAGTGTGATCACAATCTGTGATGTGTGTCCTCTAGTGTAGGAGAAAGTGTGATCACAATCTGTGATGTGTGTCCTCTAGTGTAGGAGAAAGTGTGATCACAATCTGTGAGGTGTGTCCTCTAGTGTAGGAGAAAGTGTGAGCACAATCTGTGATGTGTGTCCTCCAGTGTAGGAGAAAGTGTGAACACAATCTGTGATGTGTGTCCTCTAGTGTAGGAGAAAGTGTGATCACAATCTGTGAGGTGTGTCCTCCAGTGTAGGAGAAAGTGTGATCACAATCTGTGAGGTGTGTCCTCCAGTGTAGGAGAAAGTGTGATCACATTCTGTGATGTGTGTCCTCTAGTGTAGGAGAAAGTGTGATCACAATCTGTGATGTGTGTCCTCTAGTGTAGGAGAAAGTGTGATCACAATCTGTGATGTGTGTCCTCTAGTGTAGGAGAAAGTGTGATCACAATCTGTGAGGTGTGTCCTCTAGTGTAGGAGAAAGTGTGATCACAATCTGTGAGGTGTGTCCTCTAGTGTAGGAGAAAGTGTGATCACAATCTGTGATGTGTGTCCTCTAGTGTAGGAGAAAGTGTGGTCACAATCTGTGATGTGTGTCCTCTAGTGTATGAGAAAGTGTGATCACAATCTGTGAGGTGTGTCCTCTAGTGTAGGAGAAAGTGTGATCACAATCTGTGAGGTGTGTCCTCTAGTGTAGGAGAAAGTGTGATCACAATCTGTGATGTGTGTCCTCCAGTGTATGAGAAAGTGTGATCACAATCTGTGATGTGTGTCCTCCAGTGTAGGAGACAGTGTGATCACAATCTGTGAGGTGTGTCCTCCAGTGTAGGAGAAGTGTGATCACAATCTGTGATGTGTGTCCTCCAGTGTAGGAGAAAGTGTAATCACAATCTGTGATGTGTGTCCTCTAGTGTATGAGAAAGTGTGATCACAATCTGTGATGTGTGTCCTCCAGTGTAGGAGAAAGTGTGATCACAATCTGTGATGTGTGTCCTCCAGTGTATGAGAAAGTGTGATCACAATCTGTGAGGTGTGTCCTCTAGTGTAGGAGAAAGTGTGATCACAATCTGTGAGGTGTGTCCTCCAGTGTATGAGAAAGTGTGATCACACATCGGTGAGGGTGTGTCCTCTAGTGTAGGAGAAAGTGTTATCACAATCTGTGAGGTGGTGTCCTCCAGTGTATGAGAAAGTGTGATCACAATCTGTGAGGTGTGCCCTCCAGTGTAGGAGAAAGTGTGATCACAATCTGTGAGGTGTGTCCTCCAGTGTATGAGAAAGTGTGATCCAATCTGTGAGGTGTGTCCTCCAGTGTAGGATAAAGTGTGAGCACAACTGTGAGGTGTGTCCTCCAGTGTATGAGAAAGTGTGATCACAATCTGTGATGTGTGTCCTCCAGTGTAGGAGAACGTGTGATCACAATCTGTGATGTGTGTCCTCTAGTGTAGGAGAAAGTGTGATCACAATCTGTGATGTGTGTCCTCCAGTGTAGGAGAAAGTTGTGATCACAATCTGTGAGGTGTGTCCTCTAGTGTAGGAGAAGTGTGATCACAATCTGTGATGTGTGTCCTCCAGTGTATGAGAAAGTGTGATCACAATCTGTGATGTGTCCCCTTCCAGTGTATGAGAAAGTGTGATCACAATCTGTGAGGTGTGTCCTCTAGTGTAGGAGAAAGTGTGATCACAATCTGTGAGGTGTTTCCTCCAGTGTAGGAGAAAGTGTGATCACAATCTGTGAGGTGGTGTCCTCCAGTGTAGGAGGAAAGTGGTGATCACAATCTGTGAGGTGTGTCCTCTAGTGTAGGAGAAAGTGTGATCACAATCTGTGAGGGGTGTTCCTCCAGTGTAGGAGAAAGTGTGATCACAATCTGTGAGGTGTGTCCTCTAGTGTAGGAGAAAGTGTGATCACAATCTGTGATGTGTGTCCCTAGTGTATGAGAAAGTGTGATCACAATCTGTGATGTGTGTCCTCCAGTGTAGGGAGACAGAGGTGATCACAATCTGTGATGGTGGTCCTCCAGTGTAGGAGACAAGTGTGATCACAATCTGTGATGTGTGTCCTCCAGTGTAGGAGAAAGTGTGATCACAATCTGTGATGTGTGTCCTCTAGTGTATGAGAAAGTGTGATCACAATCTGTGATGTGTGTCCTCTAGTGTATGAGAAAGTGTTGATCACAATCTGTGTGTGTGTCCTCCAGTGTAGGAGACAGTGTGATCACAATCTGTGAGGTGTGTCCTCTAGTGTATGAGAAAGTGTGATCACAATCTGTGATGTGTGTCCTCTAGTGTAGGAGAAAGTGTGATCACAATCTGTGATGTGTGTCCTCTAGTGTAGGAGAAAGTGTGATCACAATCTGTGATGTGTGTCCTCTAGTGTAGGAGAAAAGTGTGATCACAATCTGTGATGTGTGTCCTCTAGTGTAGGAGAAAGTGTGATCACAATCTGTGATGTGTCCCCTCCAGTGTAGGAGAAAGTGTGATCACAATCTGTGATGTGTGTCCTCCAGTGTAGGAGAAAGTGTGATCACAATCTGTGATGTGTGTTCCTCCAGTGTAGGAGAAAGTGTGATCACAATCTGTGATGTGTGTCCTTAGTGTAGGAGAAAGTGTGATCACAATCTGTGATGGTGTGTCCTCTAGTGTAGGAGAAAGTGTGATCACAAATCTGTGATGTGGTGTCCTCTAGTGTAGGAGAAAGTGTGATCACAATCTGGATGTGTAGTCCTCTAGTGTAGGAGAAAGTGTGATCACAATCTGTGAGGTGTGTCCTCTAGTGTAGGAGAAAGTGTGATCACAATCTGTGAGGTGTGTCCTCTAGTGTAGGAGAAAGTGTGATCACAATCTGTGAGGTGTGTCCTCTAGTGTAGGAGAAAGTGTGATCACAATCTGTGATGTGTGTCCTCCAGTGTAGGAGGAAAGTGTGATCACAATCTGTGATTGTGTGTCCTCCAGTGTAGGAGACAGTGTGAGCACAATCTGTGATGTGTGTCCTCTAGTGTAGGAGACAAGTGTGAGCACAATCTTGTGGTGTGTGTCTCCTCTAGTGTAGGAGACAGTGTGAGCACAATCTGTGATGTGTGTCCTCTAGTGTAGGAGACAGTGTGAGCACAATCTGTGATGTGTGTCCTCTAGTGTAGGAGACAGTGTGAGCACAATCTGTGATGTGTGTCCTCTAGTGTAGGAGAAAGTGTGAGCACAATCTGTGATTGTGTGCCTCTAGTGTAGAGAAAGTGTGATCACAATCTGTGATGTGTGTCCTCTAGTGTAGGAGAAAGTGTGATCACAATCTGTGATGTGTGTCCTCCAGTGTATGAGAAAGTGTGATCACAATCTGTGATGTGTGTCCTCTAGTGTAGGAGAAAGTGTGATCACAATCTGTGAGGTGTGTCCTCTAGTGTAGGAGAAAGTGTGATCAAAATCTGTGATGTGTGTCCTCTAGTGTAGGAGAAAGTGTGATCACAATCTGTGAGGTGTGTCCTCTAGTGTAGGAGAGAAAGTGTGATCACAATCTGTGATGTGTGTCCTATAGTGTAGGAGAAGTGTGATCACAATCTGTGAGGTGTGTCCTCTAGTGTAGGAGAAAGTGTGATCACAATCTGTGATTTGTGTCCTCTAGTGTAGGAGAAAGTGTGATCACAATCTGTGAGGTGTGTCCTCCAGTGTAGGAGAAAGTGTGATCACAATCTGTGATGTGTGTCCTCTAGTGTAGGAGAAAGTGTGATCACAATCTGTGATGTGTGTCCTCTAGTGTAGGAGAAAGTGTGATCACAATCTGTGATGTGTGTCCTCTAGTGTAGGAGAAAGTGTGATCACAATCTGTGATGTGTGTCCTCCAGTGTAGGAGAAAGTGTGATCACAATCTGTGAGGTGTGTCCTCCAGTGTAGGAGACAGTGTGATCACAATCTGTGATGTGTGTCCTCTAGTGTAGGAGAAAGTGTGATCACAATCTGTGAGGTGTGTCCTCTAGTGTAGGAGAAAGTGTGATCACAATCTTGTGATGTGTGTCCTCCAGTGTAGGAGAAAGTGTGATCACAATCTGTGAGGTGTGTCCTCCAGTGTAGGAGAAAGTGTGATCACAATCTGTGATGTGTGTCCTCTAGTGTAGGAGACAGTGTGATCACAATCTGTGATGTGTGTCCTCCAGTGTAGGAGAAAGTGTGATCACAATCTGTGATGTGTGTCCTCCAGTGTAGGAGAAAGTGTGATCACAATCTGTGATGTGTGTCCTCCAGTGTAGGAGACAGTGTGAACACAATCTGTGATGTGTGTCCTCTAGTGTATGAGAAAGTGTGATCACAATCTGTGAGGTGTGTCCTCTAGTGTAGGAGAAAGTGTGATCACAATCTGTGAGGTTAGTGTCCTCTAGTGTAGGAGAAAGTGTGATTGCACAATCTGTGATGTGTGTCCTCCAGTGTATGAGAAAGTGTGATCACAATCTGTGATGTGTGTCCTCCAGTGTAGGAGACAGTGTGAATCACAATCTGTGAGGTGTGTCCTCCAGTGTAGGGAGAAAGTGTGATCACAATCTGTGATGTGTGTCCTCCAGTGTAGGAGTAAAGTGTAATCACAATCTGTGATGTGTGTCCTCTAGTGTATGAGAAAGTTGTGATCACAATCTGTGATGTGTGTCCTCCAGTGTAGGAGAAAGTGTGATCACAATCTGTGATGTGTGTCCTCCAGTGTATGAGAAAGTGTGATCACAATTCTGTGAGGTGTGTGCCTCTAGTGTAGTGAGAAAGTGTGATCACAATCTGTGAGGTGTGTCCTCCAGTGTATGAGAAAGTGTGATCACAATCTGTGAGGTGTGTCCTCTAGTGTAGGAGAAAGTGTGATCACAATCTGTGAGGGTGTCCTCCAGTGTATGAGAAAGTGTGATCACAAATCTGTGAGGTGTGTCCTCCAGTGTAGGAGAAAGTGTGATCACAATCTGTGAGGTGTGTTCCTCCAGTGTATGAGAAAGTGTGATCACAATCTGTGATGTGTGTCCTCTAGTGTATGAGAAAGTGTGATCACAATCTGTGATGTGTGTCCTCCAGTGTAGGAGAAAGTGTTGATCACAATCTGTGAGGTGTGTCCTCTAGTGTAGGAGAAAGTGTGATCACAATCTGTGATGATGTTGTCCTCCATGTGTATGAGAAAAGTGTGATCCACAATCTGTGATGTGTCCCCTCCAGTGTATGAGAAAGTTGTGATCACAATCTGTGAGGTGTGTCCTCTAGTGTAGGAGAAAGTGTGATCACAATCTGTGAGGTGTGTCCTCCAGTGTAGGAGAAAGTGTGATCACAATCTGTGAGGTGTGTCCTCCAGTGTAGGAGAAAGTGTGATCACAATCTGTGAGGTGTGTCCTCTAGTGTAGGAGAAAGTGTGATCACAATCTGTGAGGTGTGTCCTCCAGTGTAGGAGAAAGTGTGATCACAATCTGTGATGTGTGTCCTCTAGTGTATGAGAAAGTGTGATCACAATCTGTGATGTGTGTCCTCCAGTGTAGGAGACAGTGTGATCACAATCTGTGAGGTGTGTCCTCCAGTGTAGGAGACAGTGTGATCACAATCTGTGATGTGTGTCCTCCAATCTGTGATGTGCTGTCCTCTAGTGTAGGAGGAAAGTGTGATCACAATCTGTGATGTGTGTCCTCTAGTGTAGTGAGAAAGTGTTGATCACAATCTGTGATGTGTGTCCTCCAGTGTAGGAGACAGTGTGATCACAATCTGTTGATGTGTGTCCTCTAGTGTATGAGAAAGTGTGATCACAATCTGTGATGTGTGTTCCTCTAGTGTAGGAGAATAGTGTGATCACAATCTGTGATGTGTGTCCTCTAGTGTAGGAGAAAGTGTGATCACAATCTGTGCTGTGTGTCCTCTAGTGTAGGAGAAAGTGTGATCACAATCTGTGAGTGTGTGTCCTCTAGTGTAGGAGAAAGTGTGATCACAATCTGTGATGTGTCCCTCCTAGTGTAGGAGAAAGTGTGATCACAATCTGTGATGTGTGTCCTCGCTCGTGTAGGAGAAAGTGTGAGCTACAATCTGTGAGGTGTTCCTCTAGTGTAGGAGAAAGTGTGATCACTAATCTGTGATGTGTGTCCTCCAGTGTATGAGAAAGTGTGATCACAATCTGTGATGTGTGTCCTCTAGTGTAGGAGAAAGTGTGATCACAATCTGTGATGTGTGTCCTCTAGTGTAGGAGAAAGTGTGATCACAATCTGTGATGTGTGTCCTCTAGTGTAGGAGAAAGTGTGATCACAATCTGTGAGGTGTGTCCTCCAGTGTAGGAGAAAGTGTGATCACAATCTGTGAGGTGTGTACCTCTAGTGTAGGAGAAAGTGTGATCACAATCTGTGAGTGTGTCCTCTAGTGTAGGAGAAAGTGTGATCACAATCTGTGAGGGTGTCCTCTAGTGTAGGAGAAAGTGTGATCACAATCTGTGATGTGTGTCCTCTAGTGTAGGAGGAAAGTGTGATCACAATCTGTGATGTGTGTCCTCTAGTGTAGGAGAAGTGCTGATCCCAATCTGTGATGTGTGTCTTCTAGTGTAGGAGACAGTGTGATCACAATCTGTGATGTGTGTCCTCTAGTGTAGGAGAAAGTGTGATCACAATCTGTGATGTGTGTCCTCTAGTGTAGGAGAAAGTGTGATCACAACAATCTGTGATGTGTGTCCTCTAGTGTAGGAGAAAGTGTGATCACAATCTGTGATGTGTGTCCTCCAGTGTAGGAGAAAGTGTGATCACAATCTGTGAGTGTGTCCTCTAGTGTAGGAGAAAGTGTGAGCACAATCTGTGATGTGTGTCCTCCTAGTTGTAGGAGAAAGTGTGAATCACAATCTGTGATGTGTGTCCTCTAGTGTAGGAGAAAGTATGTGATCACAATCTGTGAGTGTGTCCTCTAGTGTAGGAGAAAGGTGTGATCACAATCTGTGATGTGTGTCCTCTAGTGTATGAGAAAGTGTGATCACAATCTGTGATGTGTGTCCTCTAGTGTAGGAGAAAGTGTGATCACAATCTGTGAGGTGTGTCCTCTAGTGTAGGAGAAAGTGTGATCACAATCTGTGATGTGTGTCCTCCTAGTGTAGGAGAAAGTGTGATCACAATCTGTGATGTGTGTCCTCTAGTGTAGGAGAAAGTGTGATCACAATCTGTGAGGTGTGTCCTCTAGTGTAGGAGAAAGTGTGATCACAATCTGTGATGTGTGTCCTCTAGTGTAGGAGAAAGTGTGATCACAATCTGTGATGGTGATGTCCTCTAGTGTAGGAGAAAGTGTGATCACAATCTGTGATGGTGTGTCCTCTAGTGTAGGAGAAAGTGTGATCACAATCTGTGAGGTGTGTCCCTCTAGTGTAGGAGAAAGTGTGATCACAATCTGTGAGGTGTGTCCTCTAGTGTAGGAGAAAGTGTGATCACAATCTGTGATGTGTGTCCTCTAGTGTAGGAGAAAGTGTGATCACAATCTGTGATGTGTTGTCCTCTAGTGTAGGAGAAAGTGTGATCACAATCTGTGATGTGTGTCCTCTAGTGTAGGAGAAAGTGTGATCACAATCTGTGATGTGTGTCCTCTAGTGTAGGAGAAAGTGTGATCACAATCTGTGATGTGTGTCCTCTAGTGTAGGAGAAAGTGTGATCACACAATCTGTGATGTGTGTCCTCTAGTGTAGGAGAAAGTGTGATCACAATCTGTGATGTGTGTCCTCTAGTGTAGGAGAAAGTGTGATCACAATCTGTGATGTGTGTCCTCTAGTGTAGGAGAAAGTGTGATCACAATCTGTGATGTGTGTCCTCCAGTGTAGGAGAAAAGTGTGATCACAATCTGTGAGGTGTGTCCTCTAGTGTAGGAGAAAGTGTGATCACAATCTGTGATGGTGTGTCCTCCTAGTGTAGGAGAAAGTGTGAATCACAATCTGTGATGTGTGTCCTCTAGTGTAGGAGAAAGTGTGATCACAATCTGTGATGTGTGTCCTCTAGTGTAGGAGAAAGTGTGATCACAATCTGTGATGTGTGTCCTCCTAGTGTAGGAGAAAGTGTGATCACAATCTGTGATGTGTGTCCTCTAGTGTAGAGAAAGTGTGAATCACAATCTGTGATGTGTGTCCTCTAGTGTAGGAGAAAGTGTGATCACAATCTGTGATGTGTGTCCTCTAGTGTAGGAGAAGTGTGATCACAATCTGTGATGTGTGTCCTCTAGTGTAGGAGAAAGTGTGAGCACAATCTGTGATGTGTGTCCTCCAGTGTAGGAGAAAGTGTGAACACAAATCTGTGATGTGTGTCCTCTAGTGTAGGAGAAAGTGTGATCACAATCTGTGAGGTGTGTCCTCCAGTGTAGGAGAAAGTGTGATCACAATCTGTGAGGTGTGTCCTCCAGTGTAGGAGAAAGTGTGATCACATATCTGTGATGTGTGTCCTCTAGTGTAGGAGAAACTGTGATCACAATCTGTGATGTGTGTCCTCTAGTGTAGGAGAAAGTGTGATCACAATCTGTGATGTGTGTCCTCTAGTGTAGGAGAAAGTGTGGAAGCACAAATCTTGAGGTGTGTCCTCTAGTGTAGGGAGGAAAGTGTGATCACAATCTGTGAGGTGTGTCCTCTAGTGTAGGAAGAAAGTGTGATCACAAATACTGTGATGTGTGTCCTCTAGTGTAGGAGAAAGTGTGGTCACAATCTGTGATGTGTGTCCTCTAGTGTAGGAGAAAGTGTGATCACAATCTGTGAGGTGTGTCCTCTAGTGTAGGAGAAAGTGTGATCACAATCTGTGAGGTGTGTCCTCTAGTGTAGGAGAAAGTGTGATCACAATCTGTGAGGTGTGTCCTCTAGTGTAGGAGAAAGTGTGATCACAATCTGTGAGTGTGTCCCCAGTGAGGGAAAGTGTGTCACAATCTGGAGTTGTCCCTAGTGTAGGAGAAAGTGTGATCACAATCTGTGATGTGTGTCCTCTAGTGTAGGAGAAAGTGTGATCACAATCTGTGATGTGTGTCCTCTAGTGTAGGAGAAAGTGTGATCACAATCTGTGATGTGTGTCCTCTAGTGTAGGAGAAAGTGTGATCACAATCTGTGAGGTGTGTCCTCTAGTGTAGGAGAAAGTGTGATCACAATCTGTGAGGTGTGTCCTCTAGTGTAGGAGAAAGTGTGATCACAATCTGTGATGTGTGTCCTCTAGTGTAGGAGAAAGTGTGATCACAATCTGTGATGTGTGTCCTCTAGTGTAGGAGAAAGTGTGATCACAATCTGTGAGGTGTGTCCTCTAGTGTAGGAGGAAAGTGTGAACACAATCTGTGAGTGTGTCCTCTAGTGTAGGAGAAGTGTGAATCACAATCTGTGATGTGTGTCCTCTAGTGTATGAGAAAGTGTGATCACAATCTGTGATGTGTGTCCTCTAGTGTAGGAGAAAGTGTGATCACAATCTGTGAGGTGTGTCCTCTAGTGTAGGAGAAAGTGTGATCACAATCTGTGATGTGTGGTCCTCTAGTGTAGGAGAAAGTGTGATCACAATCTGTGATGTGTGTCCTCTAGTGTAGGAGAAAGTGTGAACACAATCTGTGATGTGTGTCCTCTAGTGTAGGAGAAAGTGTGAACACAATCTGTGATGTGTGTCCTCTAGTGTAGGAGAAAGTGTGATCACAATCTGTGATGTGTGTCCTCTAGTGTAGGAGAAAGTGTGATCACAATCTGTGATGTGTGTCCTCTAGTATAGGAGAAAGTGTGAACACAATCTGTGAGGTGTGTCCTCTAGTGTAGGAGAAAGTGTGATCACAATCTGTGATGTGTGTCCTCTAGTGTAGGAGAAAGTGTGATCACAATCTGTGAGGTGTGTCCTCCAGTGTAGGAGAAAGTGTGAACACAATCTGTGATGTGTGTCCTCTAGTATAGGAGAAAGTGTGATCACAATCTGTGAGGTGTGTCCTCCAGTGTAGGAGACAGTGTGATCACAATCTGTGATGTGTGTCCTCTAGTGTAGGAGAAAGTGTGATCACAATCTGTGATGTGTGTCCTCCAGTGTAGGAGAAAGTGTGATCACAATCTGTGAGGTGTGTCCTCTAGTGTAGGAGAAAGTGTGATCACAATCTGTGATGTGTGTCCTCCAGTGTAGGAGAAAGTGTGATCACAATCTGTGATGTGTGTCCTCTAGTGTAGGAGAAAGTGTGATCACAATCTGTGAGGTGTGTCCTCTAGTGTAGGAGAAAGTGTGATCACAATCTGTGATGTGTGTCCTCTAGTGTAGGAGAAAGTGTGATCACAATCTGTGAGGTGTGTCCTCCAGTGTAGGAGAAAGTGTGATCACAATCTGTGATGTGTGTCCTCTAGTGTAGGAGAAAGTGTGATCACAATCTGTGAGGTGTGTCCTCCAGTGTAGGAGACAGTGTGATCACAATCTGTGAGGTGTGTCCTCTAGTGTAGGAGAAAGTGTGATCACAATCTGTGAGGTGTGTCCTCTAGTGTATGAGAAAGTGTGATCACAATCTGTGAGGTGTGTCCTCTAGTGTATGAGAAAGTGTGATCACAATCTGTGATGTGTGTCCTCTAGTGTAGGAGAAAGTGTGATCACAATCTGTGAGGTGTGTCCTCTAGTGTAGGAGAAAGTGTGATCACAATCTGTGAGGTGTGTCCTCTAGTGTAGGAGAAAGTGTGATCACAATCTGTGAGTGTGTGTCCTCTAGTGTAGGAGAAAGTGTGATCACATCTGTGATGTGTGTCCTCTAGTGTAGGAGAAAGTGTGATCACAATCTGTGAGGTGTGTCCTCCAGTGTAGGAGACAGTGTGATCACAATCTGTGAGGTGTGTCCTCCAGTGTAGGAGAAAGTGTGATCACAATCTGTGATGTGTGTCCTCCAGTGTAGGAGAAAGTGTGATCACAATCTGTGAGGTGTGTCCTCTAGTGTAGGAGAAAGTGTGATCACAATCTGTGAGGTGTGTCCTCCAGTGTAGGAGAAAGTGTGATCACAATCTGTGAGGTGTGTCCTCTAGTGTAGGAGAAAGTGTGATCACAATCTGTGATGTGTGTCCTCTAGTGTAGGAGAAAGTGTGATCACAATCTGTGAGGTGTGTCCTCTAGTGTAGGAGAAAGTGTGATCACAATCTGTGATGTGTGTCCTCTAGTGTAGGAGAAAGTGTGATCACAATATGTGAGATGTGTCCTCCAGTGTGAGCACAATATGTGATGTGTGTCCTCTAGTATAGGAGACAGTGTGAGCACAATCTGTGAGGTGTGTCCTCCAGTGTAGGAGAAAGTGTGATCACAATATGTGAGATGTGTCCTCCAGTGTGAGCACAATATGTGATGTGTCTCCTCTAGTATAGGAGACAGTGTGAGCACAATCTGTGAGGTGTGTCCTCCAGTGTAGGAGAAAGTGTGATCACAATATGTGAGATGTGTCCTCCAGTGTGAGCACAATATGTGATGTGTGTCCTCTAGTATAGGAGACAGTGTGAGCACAATCTGTGAGGTGTGTCCTCTAGTATAGGAGACAGTGTGAGCACAATATGTGATGTGTGTCCTCTAGTATAGGAGACAGTGTGAGCACAATCTGTGAGGTGTGTCCTCCAGTGTAGGAGAAAGCCACAGAAGAAGCCGGGTAACGTGTTTTTATTAGAACAGGGGAGTGTGTGTGCTTCACACACATAGAGACTGACTACCTAACTATGCATGTGTGTGTGTGTTGGGTGCAGCAGCTCCGACAGTAAACAACAGATTGTCAGTCTGGAAATAATATTGCGCACACGTGTGTTTGTCAGTATGATTGAATGATTATGAGTGACAGATACAGTTTAATATCGCATGTAAGACCACACACAAGAAATCTACACACCCCACATTACGTATTATACACACATTTTTTTTTTGCATATCCTTTACAAGACATCGCTGTCAACATCAGCATCTTTCAGTTGTATGTTGATTTCTTGGCAAGATTACGCTTTCTGAGCGACCGGCTCCATACTCTCATAAATTACTGGCATGACTCCAACCACTTCCAATTCTCATGCGCTCACGTCAACCACGAGAGTATTCGGGGTTACGGAGAAATCTGCTAACTCCTCGGCCAGGGTGCCCAGCATGTATACACACTACACCCAAGAAATCTACACACCACACATTATGTATACACACCAATCAAGCAGACAGCCAAACATTGAGATAATTCATCAGATAATTAGCCTTACAATCGATCACTCAACCAGTCAACAACAATCAGACAGCCAACCAATCAACAATAGCCAGACAATCAGCCAGTCAGTCAACCAATCAACAACATCCAGCCAGTCAACCAATCAACAACAGCCAGCCAGTCAACCAATCAACAACATCCAGTCAGTCAACCAATCAACAACATCCAGACAATCAGCCAATCAGTCAACCAATCAACACCATCCAGACAATCAGCCAGCAAGTCAACCAATCAACAACAGCCAGCCAGTCAACCAATCAACAACATCCAGACAATCAGCAAGCCAGTCAACCAATCAACAACATCCAGAGAATCAGCCAGTCAGTCAACCAATCAACAACATCCAGAAAATCAGCCAGTCAGTCAACCAATCAACAACATCCAGACAATCAGCCAGCCAACCAATCAACAATAGCCAGACAATCAGCCAGTCAGTCAACCAATCAACAACAGCCAGACAATCAGCCAGCCAGTCAACCAATCAACAACATCCAGCCAGTCAACCAATCAACAACAGCCAGCCAGTCAACCAATCAACAACATCCAGCCAGTCAACCAATCAACAACATCCAGACAATCAGCCAATCAGTCAACCAATCAACAACATTCAGACAATCAGCCAGCAAGTCAACCAATCAACAACAGCCAGCCAGTCAACCAATCAACAACAGCCTGACAATCAGCCAGCCAGCAAACCAATCAACAACATCCAGAGAATCAGCCAGTCAGTCAACCAATCAACAACATCCAGAAAATCAACCAGTCAGTCAACCAATCAACAACATCCAGACAATCAGCCAGCCAACCAATCAACAATAGCCAGACAATCAGCCAGTCAGTCAACCAATCAACAACAGCCAGACAATCAGCCAGCCAGTCAACCAATCAACAACATCCAGCCAGTCAACCAATCAACAACAGCCAGCCAGTCAACCAATCAACAACATCCAGCCAGTCAACCAATCAACAACATCCAGACAATCAGCCAATCAGTCAACCAATCAACAACATCCAGACAATCAGCCAGCAAGTCAACCAATCAACAACAGCCAGCCAGTCAACCAATCAACAACAGCCTGACAATCAGCCAGCCAGCAAACCAATCAACAACATCCAGAGAATCAGCCTGTCAGTCAACCAATCAACAACATCCAGACAATCAGCCAGCCAGTAAACCAATTAACAAGAGCCAGCCAGTCAACCAATCAACAACATCCAGACAATCAGCCAGCCAGTCAACCAATCAACAACAGCCAGCCAGTCAACCAATCAACAACAGCCAGCCAGTCAACCAATCAACAACAGCCAGCCAGTCAACCAATCAACAACAGCCAGACAATCAACCAGCCAGTCAACTAATCAACAACAGCCAGCCAATCAACCAATCAACAACAGCCAAACAATCAACTAGCCAGTCAACCAATCAACAACAGCCAGCCAGTCAACCAATCAACAACATCCAGACAATCAGCAAGCCAGTCAACCAATCAACAACATCCAGAGAATCAGCCAGTCAGTCAACCAATCAACAACATCCAGAAAATCAGCCAGTCAGTCAACCAATCAACAACATCCAGACAATCAGCCAGCCAACCAATCAACAATAGCCAGACAATCAGCCAGTCAGTCAACCAATCAACAACAGCCAGTCAGTCAACCAATCAACAACAGCCAGACAATCAGCCAGCCAGTCAACCAATCAACAACATCCAGCCAGTCAACCAATCAACAACAGCCAGCCAGTCAACCAATCAACAACATCCAGCCAGTCAACCAATCAACAACATCCAGACAATCAGCCAATCAGTCAACCAATCAACAACATCCAGACAATCAGCCAATCAGTCAACCAATCAACAACATCCAGACAATCAGCCAGCAAGTCAACCAATCAACAACAGCCAGCCAGTCAACCAATCAACAACAGCCTGACAATCAGCCAGCCAGCAAACCAATCAACAACATCCAGAGAATCAGCCAGTCAGTCACCCAATCAACAACATCCAGACAATCAGCCAGCCAGTAAACCAATTAGCAAGAGCCAGCCAGTCAACCAATCAACACCATCCAGACAATCAGCCAGTCAGTCAACCAATCAACAACAACCTTACAATCAGCCAGCCAGTCAAACAATCAACAACATCCAGACAATCAGAAAGCCAGTCAACCAATCAACAACATCCAGACAATCAGCCAATCAGTCAACCAATCAACAACAGCCAGACAATCAACCAGCCAGTCAACCAATCAACAACATCCAGACAATCAGCCAGCAAGTCAACCAATCAACAACAGCCAGACAATCAGCTAGCCAGTCAACCAATCAACAACAGCCAGAAAGTCAACCAATCAACAACAGCCAGGCAAACAGCCAGCCAGTCAACCAATCAACAACATCCAGACAATCAGCCAGCCAGTCAACCAATCAACAACAACCAGCCAGTCAACCAATCAACAACAGCCAGACAATCAACCAGCCAGTCAACCAATCAACAACAGCCAGCCAATCAACCAATCAACAACAGCCAGACAATCAACTAGCCAGTCAACCAATCAACAACAGCCAGCCAGTCAACAAATCAACAACAGCCAGACAATCAACCAGCCAGTCAACCAATCAACAACAGCCAACCAGTCAACCAATCAACAACAGCCAGACAATCAACCAGCCAGTCAACCAATCAACAACAGCCAGCCAGTCAACCAATCAACAACACCCAGACAATCAATAAGCCAGTCAACCAATCAACAACAGCCAGACAATCAACCAGCCAGTCAACCAATCAACAACAGCCAGTCAGTCAACCAATCAACAACAGCCAGCCAGTCAACCAATCAATAACAGCCAGACAATCAATCAGCCAGTCAACCAATCAACAACATCCAGACAATCAGCCAGCAAGTCAACCAATCAACAACAGCCAGCCAGTCAACCAATCAACAACAGCCAGACAATCAGCCAGCCAGTCAACCAATCAACAACAGCCAGACAATCAGCCAGCCAGTCAACCAATCAACAACAGCCAGCCAGTCAACCAATCAACAACAGCCAGCCAGTCAACCAATCAACAACAGCCAGACAATCAACCAGCCAGTCAACAACAGCCAGCCAGTCAACCAATCAACAACAGCCAGACAATCAATAAGCCAGTCAACCAATCAACAACAGCCAGCCAGTCAACCAATCAACAACAGCCAGACAATGCATGAGATTATCAACCAGAACAATTCTGGCCAGTTTAATCAGGTTTACAACATATGTTCAAGTTGGCATATGGTAGCACTAGATATGAACACATAATTCACAGCATGTGTATGCAGACAGACAGAATCGCCTTCACAGGACTGACAGACAGGTGGGACTGCCTACATGTGACAGACAGACAACTCACAGTAGACTCTGTGCTGTGACGGAGTGCAGGGTCCTTCAAAAGACAATGTTTACAACCACACAGGAACAGGCATGAAGACATGCATCCCAGAAACATGATCTTTCCAACAGTCCACATAAACACATGTCTGTTGTCAACATGAAGAATGCAATAAATTATTTGATATGTTTGGTGAATAAAATACAAGATATAAGATACACTGGATTATGTAGATGTTGAGAGAACAAACCATATGATATGATACACACTCAACTATGTAGATGTTGAGAGAACAAACCATATGATATGATACACACTCAACTATGTAGATGTTGAGAGAACAAACCATATGATATGATACACACTCAACTATGTAGATGTTGAGAGAACATACCATATGCTATGATACACACTCAACTATGTAGATGTTGAGAGAACATACCATATGATATGATACACACTCAACTATGTAGATGTTGAGAGAACATACCATATGATATGATACACACTCAACTATGTAGATGTTGAGAGAACATACCATATGATATGATACACACTCAACTATGTAGATGTTGAGAACAAACCATATGATATGATACACACTCAACTAAGTAGATGTTGAGAGAACATACCATATGATATGATACACACTCAACTATGTAGATGTTGAGAGAACATACCATATGATATGATACACACTCAACTATGTAGATGTTGAGAACAAACCATATGATATGATACACACTCAACTATGTAGATGTTGAGAGAACAAACCATATGATATGATACACACTCAACTATGTAGATGTTGAGAGAACAAACCATATGATATGATACACACTCAACTATGTAGATGTTGAGAACAAACCATATGATATGATACACACTCAACTATGTAGATGTTGAGAGAACAAACCATATGATATGATACACACTCAACTATGTAGATGTTGAGAGAACATACCATATGATATGATACACACTCAACTATGTAGATGTTGAGAACAAACCATATGATATGATACACACTCAACTATGTAGATGTTGAGTGAACATACCATATATGATACACACTCAACTATGTAGATGTTGAGAGAACATACCATATGATATGATACACACTCAACTATGTAGATGTTGAGAGAACATACCATATGATATGATACACACTCAACTATGTAGATGTTGAGAGAACATACCATATGATATGATACACACTCAACTATGTAAATGTTGAGAGAACATACCATATGATATGATACACACTCAACTATGTAGATGTTGAGAGAACATACCATATGATATGATACACACTCAACTATGTAGATGTTGAGAGAACATACCATATGATATGATACACACTCAACTATGTAGATGTTGAGAGAACATACCATATGATATGATACACACTCAACTATGTAGATGTTGAGAGAATAAACCATATGATATGATACACACTCAACTATGTAGATGTTGAGAGAACATACCATATGATATGATACACACTCAACTATGTAGATGTTGAGAGAACATACCATATGATATGATACACACTCAACTATGTAGATGTTGAGAGAACATACCATATGATATGATACACACTCAACTATGTAGATGTTGAGAGAATAAACCATATGATATGATACACACTCAACTATGTAGATGTTGAGAGAACATACCATATGATATGATACACACTCAACTATGTAGATGTTGAGAGAACATACCATATGATATGATACACACTCAACTATGTAGATGTTGAGAGAACATACCATATGATATGATACACACTCAACTATGTAGATGTTGAGAGAATAAACCACATACCACATGTTGAAGGGTACAGCAGCAGCCTGCGTTGGTGTGGGAGGAAGCTGATGAGAAGAACACCTGGCAGAAGCCAACAACTTGTGGTAGTGCGCAACAGAATATCCCACAACTAACAACAGAATATCCCACAACTAACAATATAATATCTCACAACTAACAACATAATATCTCACAACTAACAACAGAATATCCCACAACTAACAACAGAATATCCCACAACTAACAACAGAATATCCCACAACTAACAACAGAATATCCCACAACTAACAACAGAATATCCCACAACTAACAACAGAATATCCCACAACTAACAACAGAATATCTCACAACTAACAACAGAATATCAAATTGAACACATATGAACTGGTTGTGTGCCCTCTCCTTGCCCGCCCCTCCCCCCATGCACTTCTACACCATAAACATAGATATATACAACGGGTGACCGATGATCACACGACAGACTCACACTTACCTCAGTCAACTACCACACACTCACACTTACCTCAGTCAACTACCACACACTCACACTTATCTCAGTCAACTACCACACACTCACACTTACCTCAGTCAACTACCACACACTCACACTTACCTCAGTCAACTACCACACACTCACACTTACCTCAGTCAACTACCACACACTCACACTTACATCAGTCAACTACCACACACTCACACTTACCTCAGTCAACTACCACACACTCACACTTACCTCAGTCAACTACCACACACTCACCTCAGTCAACTACCACACACTCACCTCAGTCAACTACCACACACTCACACTTACCTCAGTCAACTACCACACACTCACACTTACCTCAGTCAACTATCACACACTCACACTTACCTCAGTCAACTACCACACACTTACCTCAGTCAACTACCACACACTCACACTTACCTCAGTCAACTACCACACACTCACACTTACCTCAGTCAACTACCACACACTCGCACTTACCTCAGTCAACTACCACACACTCGCACTTACCTCAGTCACTACCACACACTACACACTTACCTCAGTCAACTACCACACACTCACACTTACCTCAGTCAACTACCACACACTCACACTTACCTCAGTCAACTACCACACACTCACACTTACCTCAGTCAACTACCACACACTCACACTTACCTCAGTCAACTACCACACACTCACACTTACCTCAGTCAACTACCACACACTCACACTTACCTCAGTCAACTACCACACACTCACACTTACCTCAGTCAACTACCACACACTTACCTCAGTCAACTACCACACACTCACCTCAGTCAACTACACACACTCACACTTACCTCAGTCAACTACCACACACTCACACTTACCTCAGTCAACTATCACACACTCACACTTACCTCAGTCAACTACCACACACTCACACTTACCTCAGTCAACTACCACACACTCACACTTACCTCAGTCAACTACCACACACTCACACTTACCTCAGTCAACTACCACACACTCGCACTTACCTCAGTCAACTACCACACACTCGCACTTACCTCAGTCAACTATCACACTTAACTCAGTCAACTACCACACACTCACACTTACCTCAGTCAACTACCACACACTCACACTTACCTCAGTCAGCTACCACACACTCACACTTACCTCAGTCAACTACCACACACTCACACTTACCTCAGTCAACTACCACACACAAACTCACACTTACCTCAGTCAACTACCACACACTCACTTACCTCAGTCAACTAACACATACTCACACTTACCTCAGTCAACTACCACACACTCACACTTACCTAGTCAACTACATACACTCACACTTACCTCAGTCAACTACCACACACTCACACTTACCTCAGTCAACTACCACACACTCACACTTACCTCAGTCAATTACCACACACTTACCTCAGTCAATTACCACACACTCACACTTACCTCAGTCAACTATCACTCACACTTACCTCAGTCAACTACCACACACTCACACTTACCTCAGTCAACTACCACACACTCAAACTTACCTCAGTCAACTATCACACTTACCTCAGTCAACTACCACACACTCACACTTACCTCAGTCAACTATCATTCACTCATCCACTCTCTCTCTCTCTCTCACACACACACACACATATACATACAGGCAACGGATTCTGCTAACTTCTAATTTTTTTGGCACATGCTCATTGGGGGAGAGAGGTGTGTATGTGCCGCGTGTAGACGTGTGAGAGAGAGTGAATTTACTTCTTGGTCTTCCCTTGGTCTCTTCCCTTCGATCTTGCAAGTTTTCACCAAATTCTCCAATTCATATCTTCTCATAAAATGCCCCAAAAAATGTAGTCACAGAAATAAATCTATCTCTGACACGAAAGTCACAGGAATAAATCTATCTCTGACACAGGAGTCACAGGAAAAAATAAATAACTGACGTGAGAGTCAGAGGAACAAATCTATCTATGTCACGAGAGTCACAGGAATAAATCTATCCCTGACATGAGAGTCACAAGAATAAATCTATCTCTGACATGTGAGTCACAGAAATAAATCTATCTCTGACATGAGAGTCACAGGAATAAATCTATCTCTGACACGAGAGTCACAAGAATAAATCTATCTCTGACATGAAAGTCACAGGAGTAAATCTATCTCTGACATGAGAGTCACAGGAATAAATCTATCTCTGACATGAGAATCACAACAATAAATCTATCTCTGACAACATGAGAGTCGCAGGAATAAATATATCTCTGTCACGAGAGTCACAGGAATAAATAATCTCTGTCATGAGAGTCACAGGAATAAATCTATCTCTGACATGAGTCACAGAAATACATCTATCTCTGTCACAAGAGTCACAGGAATACATCTATCTCTGACACAAGAGTCACAGGAATAAATCTAACAATAACATGACAGCCACATAAATAAATCTGTCACATGTAGGACTGACAATTCCAGCTAGGTCATGCATGTTTTAGATACAAGTCCATCCAGAGAGTGTCGCTGACTCTTAGCAGTAGATGACAGCTGTCCGGGGAGTGGGGCAGAGACTGTCCCTAAACAGATCAGAAGATGTCTGTATGTGGACAAATCAAAGAGTTCACAGACATTACTTATGTCCATATGTTGTTGAGTATTATAACAACACATACAATCACTACAAAAGTCATAATCAAACAAAATGTCAACAACCATTTCCAACTATTCAGTGTTATAGACATGACTAAATACAGTGGTATATGAACATATAAATAATAAAATGCACAGATAAATGCTGGTGGGGGACAGAGACTCCGCACTGACCACGGATGATTCTATAAACAACGGCACTGATAGACTGACACACAGTGGCAATGGCACAATGGGACACACATAAACCATTCATTGACTGGTTGAGAGATATGATACTGATGTATTTACCTATACTCTGTTAAGAGAGGAAGAGACTACTAGACAAGTGAGGTATACTAGACTATATATTAGACAAGTGAGATATACTAGACAAATGGGGTATATTGGTCTAGTGAGGTACTGGACAAGTGAGGTATCCTAGACAAGTGAGGCCAGTCCTTGACAACGTGTAGGAGTTGGTGCAACAGCAGCTATGTAAAACTTGACCCAATAAATCTGTGGCAGAACCAAGGAATGCAAATCATAACCGCAGGCATGTAGACAACAAATATGAATGAACTAGACAAACCACATACCCACCAACACTGCAGGATGGCAGAGACAGCAACAAGCAGAAATAGTGCACAGATTCTTGGAGCAGCCACAGATTGATGGAGCAGCCACAGATTGACTGAGCAGCCACAGATTGATGGCACAGCCACAGATTGAAGGAGCAGCCACAGATTGATGGAGCAGCCACAGATTGATGGAGCAGCCACAGATTGATGGAGCAGCCACAGATTGAAGGAGCAGCCACAGATTGATGGAGCAGCCACAGATTGACTGAGCAGCCACAGATTGATGGCACAGCCACAGATTGAAGGAGCAGCCACAGATTGATGGCACAGTCACAGATTGAAGGAGCAGCCGTAGATTGATGGAGCAGCCACAGATTGAAGGAGCAGCTGTAGATTGACGGAGCAGCCACAGAATGACGGAGCAGCCACAGATTGAAGGAGCAGCCACAGATTGGTGGCACAGTCACAGATTGAAGGAGCAGCCGTAGATTGATGGAGCAGCCACAGATTGAAGGAGCAGCCACAGATTGATGGCACAGTCACAGATTGAAGGAGCAGCCACAGATTGATGGCACAGCCACAGATTGAAGGAGCAGCCACAGATTGATGGCACAGTCACAGATTGAAGGAGCAGCCGTAGATTGATGGAGCAGCCACAGATTGAAGGAGCAGCCGTAGATTGAAGGAGCAGCCGTAGATTGACGGAGCAGCCACAGAATGACGGAGCAGCCACAGATTGAAGGAGCAGCCACAGATTGATGGCACAGTCACAGATTGAAGGAGCAGCCGTAGATTGATGGAGCAGCCACAGATTGAAGGAGCAGCCACAGATTGATGGCACAGTCACAGATTGAAGGAGCAGCCACAGATTGATGGAACAGTCACAGATTGAAGGAGCAGCCACAGATTGATGGCACAGTCACAGATTGACGGAGCAGCCACAGAATGACGGAGCAGCCCTTTTACCAGAAGTTGGATGGTCTTGCAAGGGGAGACAAGGTAAGCTCTTTGCAGAACGTGCACAAGAGATCAGGACAGGTAGGAGTTGTGTCAAAATACTGTTATTCACTCAACTATACCGCCGTAACACACGACAGGAGTTGTGTCAAAATACTGTTATCCACTCAACTATACTGCCGTCACCCACACAGACAGGAGTTGTGTCAAAATACTGTTATCCACTCAACTATACTGCCGTCACTCACACAGACAGGAGGTGTGTCAGAATACTGTTATCCACTCAACTATACTGCCGTCACCCACACAGACAGGAGGTGTGTCAGAATACTGTTATCCACTCAACTATACTGCCGTCACTCACACAGACAGGAGGTGTGTCAGAATACTGTTATCCACTCAACTATACTGCCGTCACCCACACAGACAGGAGGTGTGTCAGAATACTGTTATCCACTCAACTATACTGCCATCACCCACACAGACAGGAGTTGTGTCAAAATACTGTTATCCACTCAACTATACAGCCGTCACTCACACAGACAGGAGTTGTGAAAAAACATACTGTTATCCACTCAACTATACAGCCGTCACTCACACAGACAGGAGGTGTGTCAGAATACTGTTATCCACTCAACTATACTGCCGTCACCCACACACAGGAGTTGTGTCAAAATACTGTTATCCACTCAACTATACAGCCGTCACTCACACAGACAGGAGTTGTGTCAAAATACTGTTATCCACTCAACTATACAGCCGTCACTCACACAGACAGGAGTTGTGTCAAAATACTGTTATCCACTCAACTATACAGCCGTCACTCACACAGACAGGAGTTGTGTCAAAATACTGTTATCCACTCAACTATACAGCCGTCACTCACACAGACAGGAGTTGTGTCAAAATACTGTTATCCACTCAACTATACAGCCATCACTCACACAGACAGGAGGTGTGTCAGAATACTGTTATCCACTCAACTATACTGCTGTCACTCACACTCCGGAGGTGTGTCAGAATACTGTTATCCACTCAACTATACTGCCGTCACCCACACAGACAGGAGGTGTGTCAGAATACTGTTATCCACTCAATTATACAGCCGTCACTCACACAGACAGGAGGTGTGTCAGAATACTGTTATCCACTCAACTATACTGCCGTCACCCACACAGACAGGAGTTGTGTCAAAATACTGTTATCCACTCAACTATACAGCCGTCACTCACACAGACAGGAGTTGTGAAAAAACATACTGTTATCCACTCAACTATACAGCCGTCACTCACACAGACAGGAGGTGTGTCAGAATACTGTTATCCACTCAACTATACTGCCGTCACCCACACAGACAGGAGTTGTGTCAAAATACTGTTATCCACTCAACTATACAGCCATCACTCACACAGACAGGAGTTGTGTCAAAATACTGTTATCCTCTCAACTATACAGCCGTCACCCACACAGACAGGAGGTGTGTCAGAATACTGTTATCCACTCAACTATACTGCCGTCACCCATACAGACAGGAGTTGTGTCAAAATACTGTTATCCACTCAACTATACAGCCGTCACTCACACAGACAGGAGTTGTGTCAAAATACTGTTATCCTCTCAACTATACAGCCGTCACCCACACAGACAGGAGGTGTGTCAGAATACTGTTATCCACTCAACTATACTGCCGTCACCCACACAGACAGGAGTTGTGTCAAAATACTGTTATCCACTCAACTATACAGCCGTCACTCACACAGACAGGAGTTGTGTCAAAATACTGTTATCCACTCAACTATACAGCCGTCACTCACACAGACAGGAGTTGTGTCAAAATACTGTTATCCACTCAACTATACAGCCGTCACTCACACAGACAGGAGTTGTGTCAAAATACTGTTATCCACTCAACTATACAGCCATCACTCACACAGACAGGAGGTGTGTCAGAATACTGTTATCCAATCAGCTATACCGCTGTCACCAAGACAGCCCACACACATCACATGGCATTTCCCCACACATGTCAATATGACTTCCTCCCACACACCCAGCTCTATTGGCAGGATCTCACAAACGAGGTAACACATACAATATCAACATAAGTGTGCTGTGTGACTATACGTGAACAACCACAAGCAAGTTAAACTGATCAATCTAAATGATAATATGTATATAAAAATCAACTTGACTACATTTTGATTATAACATTTAAAAAACATCAAGATTATTTGTACAGGCCTAATTTATACAAGAAAACATATGAATGCATATTGTGGCTTTACATAACATTATAATTGTACATGTGGACTGCAGACCTTGACACTGTCTGTACAGCCTTGCTATACACATCAACATTATATATTACACTGTGACCACACATCTGGAGTCATCAACTTTATATATTACACTGTGACCACACATGTGAGTCATCAACATTATACATTACACCTGACCACACATGTGAGTCATCAACTTTATATATTACAACATGGCCACACATGTGGAGTCATCAACTTTATATATTACAATGTGACTACACATGTGAGTCATCAACTTTATATATTACAACATGACCATACATGTGGAGTCATCAACTTTATATATTACACCATGACCACACATGTGGAATCATCAACTTTATATATTACAAAATGACCGCACGTGGAGTCATCAACTTTATATATTATATCGTGACCACACATGTAGAGTCATCAACTTTATATCTGGGATCCAACAATAAACTCATCTAATAAGTAGATTACATGACTGATGTACTACCACACAATACTCAACAGGTAGATTATATGACTGATGTACTACCACACAACACTCTACATTTTGATTATATGACTTATGTACTCCACACAATACTCTAGAGGTAGATTATATGACTGATGTACTACCACACAATACTCTACAGGTAGATTACATAACTGATGTACTATAGTCTGCCCAGAAATGAATGCCGCCATTCACAATCAATTATTTTGAAAACTGTCTGTTGCATCGGTATGAAATTTTTCCTGCCGTCTTATATTTACCACCACCCAAGGAATATGTCTTTGATAGGTCCAAAAGCAACTTAAATCATGGAAAGCAGCGACATTTCTTTGAAGTTTTGGTGAAAAACTAGTGATTTCTTGCTAACAAACTTGTTTTACAGTAATGAATGCCCGCCAACTCAGATGACGACACAAGGTGTATCCGGATTCGTACGGGAGTGGGTGCAATGTCTACTCTGCTGAGACGGAACATGATTACATGTTTTGCACGACGAATATAGCTGTGAATGTCTCTGTAGTGGGCTTCCTTCTTAACGGTCAAGATGTTGGTCCTCTTTTCATTGAAGTTTATAGAATGATTCGTATGTTCGTGTGTTGTCCCCTCATTTGACAACGTTTTTCTTCTCACATTTTTTGTTATGCCACAATATGTCAGTTCCCATCACAATATTACTCTTCGGTTGGTATTCAGTGCATCAAGAGCTTTTTGTTTTTTCAATGCTAGTTGTTTGTCACCGTTGAGGGCTTACGGAATTGTAAATTCATCACTGTGGAATACAAACTGTTGCTATTGACAAGTTGTATTGTTTGTGCCGATGCTGTCATGTTAAGGGCCTGCAATTCTTCTTCTGAATAGCTGGAGCAAAAATATCCAAGTAGGTGTGCATGTGGATTAATGTCAGCGATCTGCCCAGACCTTAATCTATGTCGCAAGATTCCAGTAGGTTGATGACTGCTTTCGGTTGCATAAAATTCAATCCATCCTTTCTCCAATAGTCATCCTCCTCTTTCGACACATGGTCCTCACATTTTTCCCACTAACTTTTATCAATATTTAATAGCGCGGACTGGGTTAGTATCTTGACGTCAGATAATTTGAATATAGTATTGGCAGCTGCCACCTGTCCTTTAATTTGAGCCCACACAAGTTCTATAGGGTTAAAATGAGAATGGTACGACGGAAGTCTCAAGCACCCATGACGATGCTCTTCTATCAACTTGTCGATTTGATATTTCTTTCTTTTTGGCGTCTGTTTTACAAGGGACAACAATTCTAGCTAGAAATATGTTTCTGGAAATGGTATATTTTCCATTTGGAGCAATATCTTTATTGCTCCCTTTGTGCTCGATGCTGTAGGTATTTTGTCTTCTTGGGCAACAACATTGATATCATGCATTGTGCATAATTGGACACGACGGTCTATCTAGGGATGGAAGCACAGTATTCTCGAGCCAATCTCTAAATACATTACCATTCATCTTATTATGATAATCCCTATTGTCTGTATACTTTGATACGAACACGAGTCCAGCATTCTGTAGTAAGCCATTATGCGTATTACCAGGATGGGCCATGACCAAATGCTGTCCTATACTACTGGGCACATATCGCTTTATCTTTCCATCCACTGATTGCCATTCCTTATCACTTGTGTGGTGCACATTGATCCACGTTTAATCCAAATACACTATGCCATAATTTTCTTTACGCATTTCCTTTATTTCACGTAGGTATCTGCTTCTCAAGGCTCCTAGATGCGGTTGCTCGCAAAGGATATTTCTACCTCCCTTGTACTTTCTAAAAGTGAAGCCTAATGTCCTTATAATTTTCCACAAATTTGTTTTGGATAGCTCTATGTTATTGTTCTTTCTCAACCACTGTTTCTTTGGCATCCATCATTTTTATAATAGCTCGCCTTATGACATCCTTGTCAAAGCTGTTTACAATAGCCTTTCTACCTACCGTTTGGTTATTGCGTGGTGGTTTAATTCCAGATTCTTGCACCCATCGACGAAATAACCGTTTACTCAAACCCAGTTGCATGCACTGTTCTTTTCTCGGAATTTGTAATAGTGTGAAACAGTTTTCTGCGATTACCTTCTTGACAAAAATATGTGTACAACTTCATAGCAATGCTTTGAAGTGTCAAAATTTCACATTCAATCCCATTGAACAATATTCACACATTCCAATGTTAGCGATAGTGGTAAGATTTAAAAAAAAAACAGATAATCAGGTTTCATGAAAGAACCCACATTGACGACACCTCTGAACACTCCAAGTTTAAACAGCGCGGGGTTCTTGCCATAAGGCCAATCCCGTGAACCACAGAGAATAAACATTGAACGCTGATTTTCTGGCTGAAGGTGTAATACTGTAATACTTTAAAAATTATGGACATAATCTTGGACCTGTAAATTATATACCGCACATAAACAAACATTGAAATCTGCTGTACAATCTCCAGAACAAAAATTTTTTTGTTGGGTGGACATAATGATAAGATTTTATACTAAATCTCATCATTTCCCATCAGTTGGTTACTGAGATATGGATGTTTTATATGGAGGCAACCAAATGTAAATGCACTATACCATAAATACTCTACAGGTAGATTATATGACTGATGTACTACCACACAATACTCTACAGGTAGATTATATGACTGATGTACTACCACACAATGCTCTACAGGTAGATTATATGACTGATGTACTACCACACAATACTCTACATTTTGATTATATGACTGATGTACAACCACACAATACTCTACAGGTAGATTATATGACATGTACTACCACACAATGCTCTACAGGTAGATTATGACTGATGTACAACCACACAATACTCTACAGGTAGATTATATGACTGATGTACTACCACACAATACTCTACAGGTAGATTATATGACTGATGTACTACCACACAATGCTCTACAGGTAGATTATATGACTGATGTACCACCACACAATACTCTACAGGTAGATTATATGACTGATGTACTACCACACAATGCTCTACAGGTAGATTATATGACTGATGTACAACCACACAATACTCTACAGGTAGATTATATGACTGATGTACTACCACACAATACTCTACAGGTAGATTACATAACTGATGTACTATAGTCTGCCCAGAAATGAATGCCGCCATTCACAATCAATTATTTTGAAAACTGTCTGTTGCATCGGTATGAAATTTTTCCTGCCGTCTTATATTTACCACCACCCAAGGAATATGTCTTTGATAGGTCCAAAAGCAACTTAAATCATGGAAAGCAGCGACATTTCTTTGAAGTTTTGGTGAAAAACTAGTGATTTCTGCTAACAAACTTGTTTTACAGTAATGAATGCCCGCCAACTCAGATGACGACACAAGGTGTATCCGGATTCGTACGGGAGTGGGTGCAATGTCTACTCTGCTGAGACGGAACATGATTACATGTTTTGCACGACGAATATAGCTGTGAATGTCTCTGTAGTGGGCTTCCTTCTTAACGGTCAAGATGTTGGTCCTCTTTTCATTGAAGTTTATAGAATGATTCGTATGTTCGTGTGTTGTCCCCTCATTTGACAACGTTTTTCTTCTCACATTTTTTGTTATGCCACAATATGTCAGTTCCCATCACAATATTACTCTTCGGTTGGTATTCAGTGCATCAAGAGCTTTTTGTTTTTTCAATGCTAGTTGTTTGTCACCGTTGAGGGCTTACGGAATTGTAAATTCATCACTGTGGAATACAAACTGTTGCTATTGACAAGTTGTATTGTTTGTGCCGATGCTGTCATGTTAAGGGCCTGCAATTCTTCTTCTGAATAGCTTGGAGCAAAAATATCCAAGTAGGTGTGCATGTGGATTAATGTCAGCGATCTGCCCAGACCTTAATCTATGTCGCAAGATTCCAGTAGGTTGATGACTGCTTTCGGTTGCATAAAATTCAATCCATCCTTTCTCCAATAGTCATCCTCCTCTTTCGACACATGGTCCTCACATTTTTCCCACTAACTTTTATCAATATTTAATAGCGCGGACTGGGTTAGTATCTTGACGTCAGATAATTTGAATATAGTATTGGCAGCTGCCACCTGTCCTTTAATTTGAGCCCACACAAGTTCTATAGGGTTAAAATGAGAATGGTACGACGGAAGTCTCAAGCACCCATGACGATGCTCTTCTATCAACTTGTCGATTTGATATTTCTTTCTTTTTGGTGTCTGTTTTACAAGGGACAACAATTCTAGCTAGAAATATGTTTCTGGAAATGGTATATTTTCCATTTGGAGCAATATCTTTATTGCTCCCTTTGTGCTCGATGCTGTAGGTATTTTGTCTTCTTGGGCAACAACATTGATATCATGCATTGTGCATAATTGGACACGACGGTCTATCTAGGGATGGAAGCACAGTATTCTCGAGCCAATCTCTAAATACATTACCATTCATCTTATTATGATAATCCCTATTGTCTGTATACTTTGATACGAACACGAGTCCAGCATTCTGTAGTAAGCCATTATGCGTATTACCAGGATGGGCCATGACCAAATGCTGTCCTATACTACTGGGCACATATCGCTTTATCTTTCCATCCACTGATTGCCATTCCTTATCACTTGTGTGGTGCACATTGATCCACGTTTAATCCAAATACACTATGCCATAATTTTCTTTACGCATTTCCTTTATTTCACGTAGGTATCTGCTTCTCAAGGCTCCTAGATGCGGTTGCTCGCAAAGGATATTTCTACCTCCCTTGTACTTTCTAAAAGTGAAGCCTAATGTCCTTATAATTTTCCACAAATTTGTTTTGGATAGCTCTATGTTATTGTTCTTTCTCAACCACTGTTTCTTTGGCATCCATCATTTTTATAATAGCTCGCCTTATGACATCCTTGTCAAAGCTGTTTACAATAGCCTTTCTACCTACCGTTTGGTTATTGCGTGGTGGTTTAATTCCAGATTCTTGCACCCATCGACGAAATAACCGTTTACCTCAAACCCAGTTGCATGCACTGTTCTTTTCTCGGAATTTGTAATAGTGTGAAACAGTTTTCTGCGATTACCTTCTTGACAAAAATATGTGTACAACTTCATAGCAATGCTTTGAAGTGTCAAAATTTCACATTCAATCCCATTGAACAATATTCACACATTCCAATGTTAGCGATAGTGGTAAGATTTAAAAAAAAAACAGACAATCAGGTTTCATGAAAGAACCCACATTGACGACACCTCTGAACACTCCAAGTTTAAACAGCGCGGGGTTCTTGCCATAAGGCCAATCCCGTGAACCACAGAGAATATTCAACATTGAACGCTGATTTTCTGGCTGAAGGTGTAATACTGTAATACTTTAAAAATTATGGACATAATCTTGGACCTGTAAATTATATACCGCACATAAACAAACATTGAAATCTGCTGTACAATCTCCAGAACAAAAATTTTTTTGTTGGGTGGACATAATGATAAGATTTTATACTAAATCTCATCATTTCCCATCAGTTGGTTACTGAGATATGGATGTTTTATATGGAGGCAACCAAATGTAAATGCACTATACCATAAATACTCTACAGGTAGATTATATGACTGATGTACTACCACACAATACTCTACAGGTAGATTATATGACTGATGTACTACCACACAATGCTCTACAGGTAGATTATATGACTGATGTACTACCACACAATACTCTACATTTTGATTATATGACTGATGTACAACCACACAATACTCTACAGGTAGATTATATGACATGTACTACCACACAATGCTCTACAGGTAGATTATGACTGATGTACAACCACACAATACTCTACAGGTAGATTATATGACTGATGTACTACCACACAATACTCTACAGGTAGATTATATGACTGATGTACTACCACACAATGCTCTACAGGTAGATTATATGACTGATGTACCACCACACAATACTCTACAGGTAGATTATATGACTGATGTACTACCACACAATGCTCTACAGGTAGATTATATGACTGATGTACAACCACACAATACTCTACAGGTAGATTATATGACTGATGTACTACCACACAATACTCTACAGGTAGATTATATGACTGATGTACTACCACACATGCTCTACATTTTGATTATATGACTGATGTACTATCGCACAATACTCTACATTTTGATTCTCTACATTTTGATTATATGACTGATGTACCACCACACAATACTCTACAGGTAGATTATATGACTGATGTACTACCACACAATGCTCTACATTTTGATTATATGACTGATGTACTACCACACAATACTCTACAGGTAGATTATATGTCTGATGTACCACCACACAATACTCTACAGGTAGATTATATGACTGATGTACCACCACACAATACTCTACAGGTAGATTATATAACTGATGTGCTACCACACAATACTCTACAGGTAGATTATATAACAGATGTACCACCACACAATACTCTACAGGTAGATTATATGACTGATGTGCTACCACACAATACTCTACAGGTAGATTATATGACTGATGTGCTACCACACAATACTTTAATCATAATCAAGAGCTTGACCAACTGGCAAGGGCAACTATGCTTCTTCACATCTTGAAATCTCTAATTACATACATTGTGTGCCACGAGACAAGAAAGCTTCTTTCACTGTCTTCCTCTATTTCTCTCTCAATAAACTTTACCATTGTCACAACATGTTACAGTTCCTCTCTCCTCATGATGATGCCCAAACATGTCATCCGTCTATCGGATATCTGTGATAAGTTTTGTGTGTGTCTTAATATCTTTAAAAGTGTTAAGATTAACTGCCCAAAATTGACAGCTGCATGTTAAAACTGGTCTGATGAACATGCAAGGATTCTGTTTCTAACTTCCAATGACAAGGATTCTGTTTCTAACTTCCAATGACAAGGATTTTTGGCATAAGATCTCATTATATGCTCACTGTACAACAAAAACATATCAGGAGACATCTTTGTCTGACACCCTTCTTTATGTACCGAATTGTCCCTAAATGGTTGTTGATTCTTATGGTTGCTGTTTGCTGTCAATATATGTTCTTTATTATTCACAGAACTGTATCTTCAGTTGTTAATGAGTTCAATTATTTCCTCATGTTTCACACTGTCAAATGCTTGTGTGCAGTCAGCACAGCACAGCACAGCACAGCACAGGTCTGTGCTTACTTCTACAACTCTGTCTGACAGTACCCTTAGATTGTGTCTGACAATGTTTGTGCCTTTCTCCTCTATTAATCCACACTGTTCTCCACTAATTCCTGGTTTCATCTTGTTTCTTACTCTTCTCATAACTATTCTCATTAACAACTTTGTCATGAGACTCATAGTGCCATGATCTTCACATTCTAAGGTATCTGGTTTCTTTGGTAGAGCTACAATTGTGGATTTTACTAGGTCCTTATAAATATAATCACTATTATAAATGTCATTGGGGCATTAAAAAAATTATTGTGATTTCAAATTCTTCTAGAGCCTCAATTTCCTCCATCGTAATGTTGTCTGGTCTGGGTGACTTCCCTTTTCTTCTTCTTCTTTCATTTGCTTGAAATTTGTCTATAACTGCAATGTTGTCTATTGTATGAATTTAACTGTCTTTTTTAGTTTACTCAGCGGTCCATAGAGTTTATCTTCCACTGTCATCTCTCTAAACCAGAAGGTTTGCCTAGATATGTTATATTTTGGGCAGTCTTAGAGTATGTGCTCTGCTGTCTGCGACGCCAAACCACATGTGCACATGACTGTTTCACCAATCTTGAATTTTGTATACATGTGGTTGCGTAATCTATTGTGTCCTGTTCTGAGGCACAGAATAATTTATTCTGGTCTGTCCATAACGTGGTAGTCATCTTGAGCAGGTTATGGTGGCTTTCTGACTGATTTATGCCTTGTCTTATCTATTATAGTGATTGATTTGTGCCTTGCCTTATCTATTATAGTGCATCCTCAACTTCCGCAGCAAGTCTGGCACACTTTTGCCATGGTCTTGAATATTTACTTCTGCTATCATCATGCTGCTCTCCTATGTATTCTGTCGACCAATAACTACAACAAATTGTGCCGTTAATCCTTGGATTGTACACATCCAGTGGTATGATGTGTTTTCCTGCCCATTATTTATTTCATGTTGTGTTGAATGTTAGGCTTTCCCATGATCTGTTCCAATCTGCATGCACTCCACATTCTGCCAGATTGGGCTAGTCTCTCTGCATCTGTTGACCATTTCTATGTGTATTCTATTCTTCTGTATATTATTCTTCTTTCTTCCATGATGTGCTGTAAGATATGTCTGCCCTACAGACAAAGCTGATGTCTCCAAACACTATCTTGCACATATTCTACAGAAAATCTTATATAGCTCTTGGATACGCCATCTGAAGGAATATGCCCTACGTGCAAGTTGATTTCTCTCATACAGACCACAATGTCTGCCTTACAAGTAAACTGATTTCTCTCACACAGACCGTGCATTGTTTGACTTACAAGTAAACTGATTTCTCTCACACAAACCACACATTATGTGCCCTACAAGTAAACTGATTTCTCTCACACAGTCCGTACATTGTCTGCCCTACAAGTAAGCTATTTCTCTCACACAGACCACATATTATGTGTCCTACAAGTAAGCTGATTTCTCTCACACAAACCACACATTATGTGTCCTACAAGTAAGCTGATTTCTCTACAACCCGTGTGTACATCATCCGTGTGTGTGCTGTTGTTGCCTGTGACAGTTGATATGACGTCTGCTGCTCCACCTGGAACCCATTCTGAAAGTCCTGTGTCCGCTGATCCGTGTGGTCATGTCGGAGTGTGTGCTGGACATCATTGTCTATCTTCGTCATTTTCATGCGCGTGGTCAGGTGACCATCACTGCCGTTGAGAACAACCATCTCTGCATCCTGTGTCCTTGACACAAATCCCTCAGACCTGCTGATGGGGATTACAGTGACCCCTTGACCTTCAGCAAACCTAGCACTAATGTCGTTACTGGTGCTCACGTCGTACATCCCGTTGATGTTATCATAATCAGAGGATACTGACTTGGTGGAAACACTGTCCTCCATAGGTGTCGGCTTCCCCTGCCCTTCCCCGCTGATTCTGGTTATAGGCAAGATGATGCCTTCAATGCCCACCGACTCGTGCACCCCAGACAACCCACCAGTTAGAGACGTTTCAGCAGCACCGAATCCATCGTATGACACCGAAGACAAATCCCGTGGAAATGCCACTGGGTTGTTTTCATATTCGTTTGACCTCGAGCTCTTTGTGTTATTTGTGGCAGGATGGAAGTGATTTTTGATGGGGGTGTTTGGGCTACTGTGGTAAGATGCAGTCTGTGCTGTTGTTCTGCTAGCACTTTGTGATATAGACACTGGGCGAGCGACCCGCTCAATCGTTGGTGTCTTCATGTGAGGATGCATTTCTAAAGACGAGGAAGTTCTGACTGTGGCCGGCTGGCTCGAAGGATTGGAGGATCTAGACATCTCGTAGGATTGTGACATGACTGACGCTGGATTGTAGGGAGGTGAAGGAAGTGCCGGATTGGTTGGGGTGGTGGGTGTGGCTACCTCCACACCCACTTCATCCAGGTCTATGGGAGTAGTGAACCCGTGACCCAGCCCAGATATGCTGCCCATCTCAGAAACCTCCCCCACAGAAGTGCGGGAGCTGGGGGCGGACGTCTTGGTGCTGAAATCCGCCAGGGACAGGCGAGAATTGGCGGCGGTGTCGTAGTATGAGGACTTGTCATCTATAGAGTACTGGGACACCCGGGACTGGAGAGACCTGGTCTCCACCCGACTCCGGGCCATCTCTGGAGTACTCAGCAAGTTGCTTCCCCCTGTCATGCTGCCACCGGTGTGTTTCCTGCGCAGGTAGGTCGGCTTGCCAGCAGATTTCTGTGCATTCTTTCTGAAGTGTTCGTCCATGGTCTCGTCAGTTCTGCGTCCAATCAGCTGCTCAATGCTGGGCTGGATCTCCAGGCCAAATGGAAGCGTTGGCTGCTCGTTTACTTTAGATTTTGGTGGCACAGACATCTTGGATTTCTTGAGCTCCTCCATGCAGATCTGCAGCTGCTCTATGACAGTGTCAGGTTCGTACACAAAGTCTGTTTCCAGACCACTCTGAAAGAAGGTCAGCAGCTCGTCCATCTGCATCTTGAGGATGCGACCTGCAACAGATCAATTCATGTATCAGTGACAGTTTCTGCATCTTGAGGATGCGACCTGCAACAGATCAATTCATGTGTCAGTGACAGTTTCTGCATCTTGAGGATGCGACCTGCAACAGATCAATTCATGTATCAGTGACAGTTTCTGCATCTTGAGGATGCGACCTGCAAACAGATCAATTCATGTGTCAGTGACAGTTTCTGCATCTTGAGGATGCGACCTGCAACAGATCAATTCATGTATCAGTGACAGTTTCTGCATCTTGAGGATGCGACCTGCAACAGATCAATTCATGTGTCAGTGACAGTTCCTGCATCTTGAGGATGCGACCTGCAACAGATCAATTCATGTGTCAGTGACAGTTTCTGCATCTTGAGGATGCGACCTGCAACAGATCAATTCATGTGTCAGTGACAGTTACTGCATCTTGAGGATGCGATCTGCAACAGATTAACTCATGTGTCAGTGACAGTTTCTGCATCTTGAGGATGCGACCTGCAACAGATCAACTCATGTGTCAGTGACAGTTTCTGCATCTTGAGGATGCGACCTGCAACAGATCAACTCATGTGTCAGTGACAGTTTCTGCATCTTGAGGATGCGACCTGCAACAGATCAATTCATGTGTCAGTGACAGTTTCTGCATCTTGAGGATGCGACCTGCAACAGATAAATTCATGTGTCAGTGACAGTTTCTGCATCTTGAGGATGTGACCTGCAACAGATCAATTCATGTGTCAGTGACAGTTTCTGCATCTTGAGGATGCGACCTGCAACAGATCAATTCATGTGTCAGTGACAGTTTCTGCATCTTGAGGATGTGACCTGCAACAGATCAATTCATGTGTCAGTGACAGTTTCTGCATCTTGAGGATGCGACCTGCAACAGATCAATTCATGTGTCAGTGACAGTTTCTGCATCTTGAGGATGCGACATGCAACAGATCAATTCATGTGTCAGTGACAGTTTCTACATCTTGAGGATGCGACCTGCAACAGATCAATTCATGTGTCAGCCTACTGTGTCAGTGACAGTTTAGTCAACGGATCAACATCACAGCACACGGGTGTAACCCATAAGTGCTCCGTTCTTTCCGAACTCAAGCCGGAGTCTAGAGAATCTCAGCATAGTGCACGAACTCCATAGCACTGGCGAGGATCCTGAAATACTTTGGGTAGATTTTTAACTTGAAATTTTGCCCGGGCAGCGCCGTTAGGCTACTCTTTTTCGATTTCCAACTGCAAGGGATTTTTTACGTGTGCAACAATACACACGGGCGTCCGATCTCACTACCCAGAAACTAGGGGAAATTATTAACGTGAAAAAATCCCGGCCCTCACCTGGGCTTGAGCCCGGGACCTTCAGCACTCGAGGCAGACACCATACCTTGAGACCACTCAACCCCCAGTGACAGTATAGGATGTGGGGTAGTGCACTGACACCCAACAATGTGACAGTACAGGACTTGGGGGAAGTGCTGTCACTGACACCCAACAATATAACACACAGAATGTCAGTGACAGCACAGAACATGGCTGGTGTCAACACAAGAGTCAACTCTTGGCAAATACAACAGGATACATACACATATACATATGTACCAGACATTAGGGACATTCACACATACATGTGCTGTACCAGACAACAGGGACATACACACATACATGTGCTATACCAGACAACAGGGACATACACACACACATGTGCTGTACCAGACAACAGGATACATACACACATACATGTGCTGTACCAGACAACAGGATACATACACACATACATGTGCTGTACCAGACAACAGGATACATACACACATACATGTGCTGTACCAGACAACAGGGACATACACACACACATGTGCTGTACCAGACAACAGGGACATACACACATACATGTGCTGTACCAGACAACAGGATACATACACACACATGTGCTGTACCAGACAACAGGGACATACACACATACATGTGCTGTACCAGACAACAGGGACATACACACATACATGTGCTGTACCAGACAACAGGGACATACACACATACATGTGCTGTACCAGACAACAGGGACATACACACATACATGTGCTGTACCAGACAACAGGGACATACACACATACATGTGCTGTACCAGACAACAGGGACATACACACATACATGTGCTGTACCAGACAACAGGGACATACACACATACATGTGCTGTACCAGACAACAGGGACATACACACATACATGTGCTGTACCAGATAACAGGATACATACACACATACATGTGCTGTACCAGACAACAGGGACATACACACATACATGTGCTGTACCAGATAACAGGATACATACACACATACATGTGCTGTACCAGACAACAGGGACATACACACATACATGCTGTGGCGAAACGCCTCAGCAACACAAGATCTTATCTCTCATTCCACAAGAAAATAAATAGGAATGAAAAGATAGACAAATAAAACTTCACAATACTGCTCAGCTTTTCAATGCTATGACGCAATTTTGCACCAGTAGAGCTGTCACACAAAGCAAACTCTGGTTTCTACCAAAGAGTTGTAAACTCGCATTCTTCTTCTTCTTCTTTTCGTTCATCCGGAGTGTTTTTTCAGATGTGACTGCGGTGTGTCTGTTATGCGCCCTTGGGCCGAAACCCGTAGGCCAACACATCCGACAATAGTGTGCTTTTTTGACCAGGTAGCATTCCTGGGAGACTCTCACTTTTGAGGTGCCATCCACAACCATGCTGGCCAAGTTGGAACGGTCGAAGACAACGGTCATCCCTCAAAGGAAGGCAGAGACAGTCCATAGCATTTTCCGCCATCCAAGGTTGCTTCCATAGTTGCAGGGCTGACACATAACGCCCTGGATCTGGGCTCACCGAGGGAAATCGTCACGTCCTGCTCATGGCTGCTTTAAATCCTCACTTCAATATATTGGTCGTTTCATTTGCCCCGTGCCATTCCCGCACAAACCAGACAGGTCTGCAGACGGCATCCACTCAGCAAGTCTTCGGACATGTGCCTGTCGTTGCGCCCGTCAGAGCTGTTCCAGGCACGACAGACATTCGGAAAACTACCTAGTCAGAGCTGTTCCGAACAAGAGCGGCATTCGGAAACTAGGTAGTCAGAGCTGTTCCCAGCACGAGAGACATTCGGACGAGACATTTCACTCGGACGTAATTGCGTAGTGTCAAGGTTTAGTTTGCCACCCGTAGGACGACACTTCCGGCTTCCGGCGAGCATTTTTTAATGAGGTTAGCCTTCCTCGGGTTTCGAGAATCTTGTTTCGGCTTCCACACAGCAAGCCTTTGCTTCGGGCTGCCACGTAATGGATTCGCAAGACAGGCATTCCATTTCGTGTCAATGAGACAATTTTCCACCTTTGACTACACTCACTCCATGAGTGTGGTTACAGACTATCGGACGTCTGCGAGACGTGCGACCGAGGTGTTTTTCTACCTTTTGTACTCGCTCACGAGGTAGGCTACATGTGCTGCCGGCTCAGCACCTTACCTCCGTGCGTCTGTGGGCGAGTAACGGTCAGGCCCTTTCATCCGGGGATACCTCATATCCCCCAGCTAAGAGCCATCGAACGAATCTGCGCCGAGCATGTAGCGTTTTCAGCACATCATCACAATTTTGATGTAGGTTTGTGTCGGCCAGGCTCTCACCTCCGAGAGTTTATGGCGTAGAGACGTTCAGCCATACACCTTGGATGGGAGCCTTAGAGGTTATGTCCGGACTGAGACTTTAGGGATAATTTGCCTGATTTTGACTGCTATCCTCAGTCTTACCTGCAGAGCAGCAGGTTGTGTCTCTCTTAGTCTGGTCCCTATCCCACGAGCCGTCCGATATGTAGTTTTCATCCATCGGCAAGCACATGGGGTCGATGGGACACGCAAGCTCCCCCACTACGGCAAGGTGGAGACACATCGGGGGAGAAACTCGCATTCTACAGCTGAGAAAAAGGGACAGTAGAGGTGTTACATTCCTGCTTTATAAAATGTTGAAAACTCATAGTTGCGGAAGCCTAGACTGAGCTAAGACTTTTAGCCGGACAAATGTGTGAACTTAACAACAGCGGTTGAAGGCCTGACACAATTTTGGCCAAATGCAGATGAAGAAAGTTCAACTGCTGGAAAACAGGGAAAGTGAGAGTGTAACATCAAATTAGAATGTATGATGTAACATCAATCGCATATCTGAGCAGCGCACAAAGCCCGTTTCAGATGCATGGCTTGGCGTCGGTCACAATTTATAGACAATAGAAGGTGAAACTAGTGAAAGTAGGGGAGGAGTTACAGAATACTGACCATAAGGCATCCAGGTAATCATCCAAAGCGAAAAGGGGAAGATAGAAGACGTCAGGGACAAACACAAAATTTAACCTTTGGGCATTGCCAACAAAAACTCAGAGGCAAGCGCAGTATAGCATACCTGGGAAACCTTCTGGAGAGACATTACCATCTCATTCCGCCTGACTTCAGTAAAGTCTTGTGGCGGGATTCCTAGCTATAAACTCAGATAAAACCCAGCAGTATTTTGTTAAAACTCATAGTTCTTCCATATTTTTAACTGTATGTAATGTTTGTGTAGCTTAAGTGCTAGTAACTTTTTCAAATTTACAGTTAGTGGGGGAACACTTATATCTTTCCAGGAAGGGGATAAGTCAGGGAGGTAAACTGTACTATGCAGCGTTTATGCAAAAAGCTTATTCTGCATAACTAAATTCCTCTGTCTCACTCCTGGGGGTACCAAGAGCAGCTACATCTATCGTTTTGATCAGCCAATTCTTGGCTGTTTAGTTGAGTTTTCAGGGACTTTCTTCAATCAGCATACAAGTGACATTTGTCCCAAGTTTTCTCTCTGGGAAAACTATATATACCATCTTCTAGTTATACTTCTTGTTTTTGTACGACTACAATATGGTGAATGTCTGTGTGACAAGAATATGGACAATGTCTGTGTGACAAGAATATGGTCAATGTCTGTGTGACAAGAATATGGACAATGTCTGTCTGTGTGACTAAAATATGGTCAATGTCTGTCTGTGTGACTAAAATATAGTCAATGTCTGTCTGTGTGACTAAAATATGGTCAATGTCTGTCTGTGTGACTAGAATATGGTCAATGTCTGTCTGTGTGACTAGAATATGGTCAATGTCTGTCTGTGTGACTAGAATATGGTCAATGTCTGTCTGTATGACAATTATATGGACAATGTCTGTCTGTGTGACTAAAATATGGTCAATGTCTGTCTGTGTGACTAGAATATGGTCAATGTCTGTCTGTGTGACTAGAATATGGTCAATGTCTGTCTGTGTGACTAAAATATGGTCAATGTCTGTCTGTGTGACTAAAATATGGTCAATGTCTGTCTGTGTGACTAAAATATGGTCAATGTCTGACTGTGTGACTAGAATATGGTCAATGTCTGTCTGTGTGACTAAAATATGGTCAATGTCTGTCTGTGTGACTAAAATATGGTCACTGTCTGTGTGAAAAGAATATGGATAATGTCTGTCTGTGTGACTAGAATATGGTCAATGTCTGTCTGTGTGACTAGAATATGGTCAATGTCTGTCTGTGTGACTAGAATATGGACAATGTCTGTCTGTGTGACTAAAATATGGTCAATGTCTGTCTGTGTGACTAGAATATGGTCAATGTCTGTCTGTGTGACTAAAATATGGTCAATGTCTGTCTGTGTGACTAAAATATGGTCAATGTCTGTCTGTGTGACTAAAATATGGACAATGTCTGTCTGTGTGACTAGAATATGGACAATGTCTGTCTGTGTGACTAAAATATGGTCAATGTCTGTTTGTGTGACTAAAATATGGTCAATGTCTGTCTGTGTGAAAAGAATATGGTCAATGTCTGTCTGTGTGACCAAAATATGGTCAATGTCTGTGTGACTAAAATATGGTCAATGTCTGTGTGAAAAGAATATGGTCAATGTCTGTCTGTGTGACTAAAATATGGTCAATGTCTGTCTGTGTGACTAAAATATGGTCAATGTCTGTCTGTGTGACTAAAATATGGTCAATGTCTGTCTGTGTGACTAAAATATGGTCAATGTCTGTGTGAAAAGAATATGGTCAATGTCTGTCTGTGTGACTAGAATATGGTCAATGTCTGTCTGTGTGACTAGAATATGGTCAATGTCTGTCTGTGTGACTAGAATATGGTCAATGTCTGTCTGTGTGACTAGAATATGGTCAATGTCTGTCTGTGTGACTAAAATATGGTCAATGTCTGTCTGTGTGACTAAAATATGGTCAATGTCTGTCTGTGTGACTAGAATATGGTCAATGTCTGTCTGTGTAACTAGAATATGGTCAATGTCTGTCTGCGTGACTAAAATATGGTCAATGTCTGTCTGTGTGACTAGAATATGGTCAATGTCTGTCTGTGTGACTAAAATATGGTCAATGTCTGTCTGTGTGACTAAAATATGGTCAATGTCTGTGTGAAAAGAATATGGTCAATGTCTGTCTGTGTGACTAGAATATGGTCAATGTCTGTCTGTGTGACTAAAATATGGTCAATGTCTGTCTGTGTGACTAAAATATGGTCAATGTCTGTCTGTGTGACTAGAATATGGTCAATGTCTGTCTGTGTAACTAGAATATGGTCAATGTCTGTCTGCGTGACTAAAATATGGACAATGTCTGTCTGTGTGACAAGTATATGGTCAATGTCTGTCTGTGTGACTAGAATATGGTCAATGTCTGTCTGTGTGACAAGAATATGGTCAATGTCTGTCTGTGTGACTAAAATATGGTCAATGTCTGTCTGTGTGACTAGAATATGGTCAATGTCTGTCTGTGTGACAAGAATATGGTCAATGTCTGTCTGTGTGACTAAAATATGGTCAATGTCTGTGTGACTAGAATATGGTCAATGTCTGTCTGTGTGACTAGAATATGGTCAATGTCTGTCTGTGTGACAAGAATATGGTCAATGTCTGTCTGTGTGACTAAAATATGGTCAATGTCTGTCTGTGTGACTAGAATATGGTCAATGTCTGTCTGTGTGACTAAAATATGGTCAATGTCTGTCTGTGTGACAAGAAGATGGTCAATGTCTGTGTGATTGGAAGATGGTGAATGTCTGTGTGACTGGAAGATGGTGAATGTACGTGTGACAAGAAGATGGTCAATGTCTGTGTGACAAGAAGATGGTGAATGTACGTGTGACAAGAAGATGGTGAATGTCTGTGTGACAAGAATATGGTGAATGTCTGTCTGTGTGACAAGAAGATGGTGAATGTCTGTCTGTGTGACAAGAAGATGGTGAATGTCTGTGTGACAAGAAGATGGTGAATGTCTGTGTGACTGGAAGATGTCCGTGAATGTGTCCCGTGCCGGACTGTACTCACGTCGATGTATCTTGATGATACAGTAGGCCATGGCCACCAGCAGCTGCTCCCCGTCCAGCATGTGGATGTCCCAGAGTCTCAGCGTCAGCTGGAAGGGGGTCTGGTGGAGACAGGTCATCAGTCACATGACACAGCTCATAGAACAAGCATCACACTACACACTGACACAGCTCATAGAACAAGCATCACAGTACACATTAACACAGCTCATAGAACAAGCATCAAACTACACACTGACAAAGCTCATAGAACAAGCATCACAGTACACATTGACACAGCTCATAGGACAAGCATCACAGTACACATTGACACAGCTCATAGGACAAGCATCACAGTACACATTGACACAGCTCATAGAACAAGCATCACAGTACACACTGACACAGCTCATAGGACAAGCATCAAACTACACACTGACACAGCTCATAGAACAAGCATCAAACTACACACTGACACAGATCTTGACAACCGTAATTATACAGTCAACATGTCAGAGAGCAGTCTCTACAGGCAGAAAGTGCATGGGTAGAAACAGATTCAGTTTAGCTACAACTAGATGCAACATCATAATTGGCAACAATTTACTCCAGCCAGACACTAACCCAACTAGAGAGGCAACGATCTACTCCAGCCATACACTTAACCAACTAGAGAGGCAACAATCTACTCTAGTCAGACACTTACCCAACTAGCAAGGCAACAATCTACTTCAGACAGACACTTACTTGACATCAGAGGCAACAATCTACTCCAGCCAGACTTCTACCCAACTAGAGAGGCAACAATCTACTCCAGGCAGACTTTTACCCAAATGGAGAGGCAACAATCTACTACAGCCAAACACTTACCCAACTAGAGAGGCAACAATCTACTCCAGCCAGACACTTACCCAACTTTACTCCCGTGTGTTGCCAGGGCCCATAAGGGAAGCAAAGAATAGCAACACTGTAGCCTACCATGCATGTCGTAAGAGGCGACTAAGGAGGCTTGATGGTTCCGTCGCCCTGCTACTGAGTGAGTGTGTGGTGCAACACTGTGAGCTGTGGGTTTCATGTGAAGTGCTTTTTAATCTGCCCGAGGTTTTTTGGAACGTGACTGCATGTTCGGAGTGATGGCAGATGGCTATGTCCCAGAGTTGACTGGTTTTTGCCTTATGCAGAAATGCGTGGCTGCTGGGCTTCTGGTTGACTGCCATTGCCATCGACGATGAACTGTATTTCGTGGACTGTGTGGGTGAACATCTAGGAAACATCCAGATGGGAAAATGGCTGCAGATTCCATCAGAAATGAACTGGGTGTTTTGTGGGGGACTATTGTGTTGACATTCTGGCGGCGGCATTATGCACATTGTATCTGTGCAGGCTGTTGTTTGTCGAGACTCCTGTCTTTTCCACTTTTCACATTGGGCAGTGGGGAGCGTTTTGTATGATATTCACTGGCACAGGAATGGAGCATAATGGGGATGACCCGTTGCTGTGAAGTTGGAACTGCGACTAACTAACTGACTAACTAACTTACCCAACTAGAGAGGTAACAATCTACTCCAGCCAGACAGAGGCAACAATCTACTCCAGCAACTTACTTGACATCAGAGGCAACAATCTACTCCAGCCAGACTTCCACCCAACTAGAGAGGCAACAATCTACTCCAGCCAGACTTCCACCCAACTAGAGAGGCAACAATCTACTCCAGCCAGACTTCCACCCAACTAGAGAGGCAACAATCTACTCCAGGCAGACTTTTACCCAAATGGAGAGGCAACAATCTACTACAGCCAAACACTTACCCAACTAGAGAGGCAACAATCTACTCCAGCCAGACTTTTACCCAACTACAGAGGTAACAATCTACTCCAGCCAGACTTTTACCCAAATGGAGAGGCAACAATTTACTACAGCCAAACACTTACCCAACTAGAGAGGCAACAATCTACTCCAGCCAGACACTTACCCAACTAGAGAGGCAACAATCTACTCCAGCCAGATAGTGACTCAACTAGAGAGGAAACAATTTACTCCAGCCAGACACTGACCCAACTAGAGAGGAAACAATGTACTTCAGCGAGACACTGACCCAACTAGAGAGGAAACAATTTACTCCAGCCAGATAGTGACTCAACTAGAGAGGAAACAATTTACTCCAGCCAGACACTGAACCAACTAGAGAGGCAACAACCTACTCCAGCCAGACTTTTACCCAAATGGAGAGGCAACAATCTACTCAAGCCAGACATTTAACCAACTAGAGAGGCAACAATCTACTCCAGCCAGACATTTAACCAACTAGAGAGGCAAAAATCAACTCCAGCCAGACATTTAACCAACAAGAGAGGCAACAATCTACTCCAGCCAGATATGTGCTACACATGAATCCCCCTGTCATGTAACAATATGTGCTAGACTAACCCTGTCATGTAACATGTGCTAGACTCACTCTGTCATGTAACAATATGTGCTAGACTCACCCTGTCATGTAACATGTGCTAGACTCACCCTGTCATGTAACATGTGCTAGACTCACCCTGTCATGTAACAATATGTGCTAGACTCACCCTGTCATGTAACAATATGTGATAGACTCACCCTGTCATGTAACAATATGTGCTAGACTCACCCTGTCATGTAACAATATGTGCTAGACTCACCCTGTCATGTAACAATATGTGCTAGACTCACCCTGTCATGTAACAATATGTGCTAGACTCACCCTGTCATGTAACAACATGTGCTAGACTCACCCTGTCATGTAACAATATGTGCTACACTCACCCTGTCATGTAACATGTGCTAGACTCACCCTGTCATGTAACATGTGCTAGACTCACCCTGTCATGTAACAATATGTGCTAGACTAACCCTGTCATGTAACATGTTCTAGACTCACCCTGTCATGTAACAATATGTGCTACACTCATCCTGTCATGTAACAACATGTGCTAGACTCACCCTGTCATGTAACATGTTCTAGACTCACCCTGTCATGTAACAATATGTGCTACACTCATCCTGTCATGTAACAACATGTGCTAGACTCACCCTGTCATGTAACATGTGCTAGACTCACCCTGTCATGTAACAATATGTGCTAGACTCACCCTGTCATGTAACAACATGTGCTAGACTCACCCTGTCATGTAACAATATGTGCTACACTCACCCTGTCATGTAACAATATGTGCTACACTCACCCTGTCATGTAACAATATGTGCTACACTCACCCTGTCATGTAACAATATGTGCTACACTCACCCTGTCATGTAACAATATGTGCTACACTCACCCTGTCCAGGAAACACTGCAGGAACCATTTGATGGTGTACAGAGATGGGTGCATCTCATTCTTCTCCTGATTGAAAGCAAATAAACCAACACGTTTGTGAACAAACAAGCATGTGAATAAACAATCACTTACAATCATACCTGGCAAGTTAACATCAAGCCTATGTTCCTCAATCATTCATTATGTTCAAACATAAAGCAGGTATCCGACAACACTGCAGATACGAGTTGTTATTACTGAAGCACAAAATTTCAAGTTAAAAATCTACCCTAAGTATTTCAGGATCCTCGCCGGTGCTACGGGGTATGTGCACTGAGCTGAGACTCTTCGGACTCAGGCTTGAGTTAGGAGTAGAACAGAGCACTTATGGGTTACACCCGTGTGCCATGATGTTGATCTGTCGACTTAACTAAACTAAACTAAACTAAATACTGCAGCACGCACACTACAAGCACAAGAGACACACCAGTCTGGCTACGAACACAAGCAAGAGCTGTTATACCGAAGCATGAGCATACTGAGCGGCTCACAGCCAGCGCTCTACACGGAAGGACATGGAAGGTTGACGAGGCAGTGGAATCAGCGCAAAGTTCGCTCCAGCTAGAGGTAGTGATGGGGCATACCCAGTCCAATAGACAAGGCTTTGGCTACCTAAACAACACGCAATGGTGGTCAAAGGCGTCGGCCAGGCAGCACAGAGACATGGTGGTCCAGGAGATTAGTGAAGATGAAGACCACAGGCAAGGGCAGAAGGTAGTGCAGCAGCCACAACAAGGGCAGTAGGTGTCATGGGAGGGAACTCAGCACAAGTCCCTCTCGTGGAACCATATATTGTGCTTGCCGCCTTTGAGAATAAGCTTCCTTGTCAGATCACTTTACGATCTCCTGCCAGCAGCTGTTAACCTGGTCAGATGGGGTATATCCATCGACTCAACATGTCCCCTGTGTAGCAACACACAACTAGAGAGGCAAGGCCGATTCACGTGGCGCCACGACAAGGTTCTCACCCAACTGGAAGCCATACTGGATATAGCAAGACTCCAGGCAAGCAAGGGGAATGTTGTTAAAACCGGGTGATGCGCTTCATAAAAGCTGGACAATAAGTCGAATAGCAGAGTCAACTGCCCTGATTGCCTACCAACCATCCTCGGGGGCGCTGAAGACTGGAGCTGACAGTAGACCTGCAGGGCCGTGGCAAATACCCAGCAGAAATCCTGAAGTGTCAGCTGCGACCAGACATTGTAGTGTGCTCTCCGTTGACTCAACAGTTAGTACTAATCGAGCTGACTGTTCTGTTCCGTTCGAGTCAAGATTCAAGGGTGAGCACACTTATAAGATGGAGAAATACAGTGACATGGTCGCAAGCCTGAAGGGTATATTGCCATGCTATTCGCTGTTGAGATAGATGTAAGAGGTCTTTTTACTAGCTTTGCATACAACATGGTGAAACAACTTGGTCTAAAGGGACAAGCAAGAACTCAGGCACTTACAAGACTAAGCGAGCAGCGGAGAAAGCCTCGAGCTAGCTATGGGGAACAAGCATAATGCGGGATGCAGTAAATGGTTCAACTTTGCCTGCAATGTTAGTCACCGTCTCTCAAAAAGAACAACCTCAGTAACACACAAACCTCTCCAGAAGACTACAACCTCACAATGAGACTGAAGCAACGGGCTTGTGCCAACCCGAGAGCCATCCCAGCAGGAAAGAACAGGGCACCCAAGCTGGGTGTAGCAATGGCCTCTGGGCAGTCATGCGTAGTCATGTCGACGAGGGAAACACCATAAATATGCAGGAGACAGGAGAAAGACATCTGGGAGTCATGACACAGATTGGCTCGCCCCCTGAGAATGTAAAGAAGGCAAAGAGGCCGAAACATTCAGGGGGGGGGGGGGGGGGGGGGGGGGGGGAATGGAAAGGAACCACTTCTGATGATCAGAAGCCTCCTCGTGCTTTCTCCCCGGTGGAGTTTTTACCACTGTATACTACAGGCACAAGAGACACAAGTCTTGGTATGAACACCAGCAAACACAGAGTGTGGAGGAGGTCATGTGGACACCAGCTGACACCACACAATGGTTAAACAGCAACAATCATTGTCGCAGGTGTCAACATGCCATCTCCCCTTGACAACACTCTTCACAACCAGAGGGAGTGCTTTCCCCTGAAGGGCCTCTAACATGGTCATTTTTTTTTTTAAAGCATATCCTTTACAGGACTTAGCTGTCAACACCAGCATCTTTCAGCTGTATGTTGATCTCTAGGCAAGATTACGCTCAGTAGTTTGCCATTGCTTTCTGAGCGGCCGGCTCAGTATCCCGCAAGTCACGAGCGGGGGTCGAACCGCCTCAGCCCTCGCTCCGCTACGAGACTGCGTGATAAACCGGATTACAGAGAGAAAGTGTTGTAACCCCACAGCCAGAGGTCATTACATTATACATATCATTGCCATGAGTCTCCCATCCAATATCTCACCCCCACCCCCAGTGTTATCACTGAATGCTGACACAGATGTACAAGTATACTGGTGATGCCACATGTCCACTGGGGATGCCACATGTACACTGGTGATGCCATATGTACACTGGTGATGCCATATGTACACTGGGGATGCCAGATGTACACCAGTGATGCCACATGTATACTGGTGATACCACAGGATTCTCATCTCTTTGTTGGCTATGCCTTTTAATTGAGTAAGTACAGTGCCATTTGTTTTTGTTTAGTGATGAAGGTCTTGTCAACAATATTATCCACTCTGATATTTCAAAGCTGTTCTTGACCAACTGGCCTTCTCTTGTTTCTCCTGGCATTCATCACATGTTTTTGAGCAACTGGCCTTCTCTTGTTTCTCCTGGCATTCATCACATGTTTTTGACCAACTGGCCTTCTCTTGTTTCTCCTGGCATTCATCACATTTTTTTGACCAACTGGCCTTCTCTTGTTTCTCCTGGCACTGATCACATGTTCACAGTTTTAACTTAGTGTTGTAACAAATAAGGTCAAATGTAGGATACACATCAGAAGTCATGATGTTGAGACAGATGAGATCTAATGGAAGAGGGAAGAGACTAGCCATGTAGCACAGACTGTCATGAAGATATGACAATAACATCCTGATTTAGTTCTACACAAGTGACCTCTCACTGACGACACACAACAGATACAACAATCAACAGATACAACAATCAACAGCCATGTACCAGTGACCTCTCACTGATGACACACAACAAATACAACAATCAACAGATACAACAATCAACAGCCATGTACCAGTGACCTCTCACTGACAACACACAATGGATACAATCAACAGCCATGTAACAGTGACCTCTCACTGACAACATACAACAATCAACAGCCATGTAACAGTGACCTCTCACAGATGACACACAATGGATACAATCAACAGCCATGTACCAGTGACCTCTCACTGACAACATACAACAATCAACAGCCATGCAACAGTGAACTCTCACAGATGACACACAACAATCAACAGCTATGTAACAGTGACCTCTCACTGACGACACACAACAGATACAACAATCAACAGATACAACAATCAACAGCCATGTACCAGTGACCTCTCACTGATGACACACAACAAATACAACAATCAACAGATACAACAATCAACAGCCATGTACCAGTGACCTCTCACTGACAACACACAATGGATACAATCAACAGCCATGTAACAGTGACCTCTCACTGACAACATACAACAATCAACAGCCATGTAACAGTGACCTCTCACAGATGACACACAATGGATACAATCAACAGCCATGTACCAGTGACCTCTCACTGACAACATACAACAATCAACAGCCATGCAACAGTGAACTCTCACAGATGACACACAACAATCAACAGCTATGTAACAGTGACCTCTCACTGATGACACACAACAGATACAACAATCAACAGCCATACAACAGTGACCTCTCACTGACAACACACAATGGATACAATCAACAACCATGTAACAGTGACCTCTCACTGACAACATACAACAATCAACAGCCATGCAACAGTGACCTCTCACTGACAACACACAATGGATACAATCAACAGCCATGTAACAGTGACCTCTCACTGACAACATACAACAATCAACAGCCATGCAACAGTGACCTCTCACTGACAACACACAATGGATACAATCAACAACCATGTACCAGTGACCTCTCACTGACAACATACAACAATCAACAGCCATGCAACAGTGACCTCTCACAGATGACACACAACAGATACAACAATCAACAGCCATGTAACAGTGACCTCTCACTGACAACACACAATGGATACAATCAACAACCATGTAACAGTGACCTCTCACTGACAACATACAACAATCAACAGCCATGCAACAGTGACCTCTCACTGACAACACACAATGGATACAATCAACAGCCATGTAACAGTGACCTCTCACTGACAACATACAACAATCAACAGCCATGCAACAGTGACCTCTCACTGACAACACACAATGGATACAATCAACAACCATGTACCAGTGACCTCTCACTGACAACATACAACAATCAACAGCCATGCAACAGTGACCTCTCACTGACAACACACAATGGATACAATCAACAGCCATGTAACAGTGACCTCTCACTGACAACATACAACAATCAACAGCCATGCAACAGTGACCTCTCACTGACAACACACAATGGATACAATCAACAACCATGTACCAGTGACCTCTCACTGACAACATACAACAATCAACAGCCATGCAACAGTGACCTCTCACAGATGACACACAACAGATACAACAATCAACAGCCATGTAACAGTGACCTCTCACTGACAACACACAATGGATACAATCAACAACCATGTAACAGTGACCTCTCACTGACAACATACAACAATCAACAGCCATGCAACAGTGACCTCTCACTGACAACACACAATGGATACAATCAACAGCCATGTAACAGTGACCTCTCACTGACAACATACAACAATCAACAGCCATGCAACAGTGACCTCTCACTGACAACACACAATGGATACAATCAACAACCATGTACCAGTGACCTCTCACTGACAACATACAACAATCAACAGCCATGCAACAGTGACCTCTCACAGATGACACACAACAGATACAACAATCAACAGCCATGTAACAGTGACCTCTCACTGACGACACACAACAGATACAACAATCAACAGCCATGCAACAGTGACCTCTCACAGATGACACACAACAATCAACAGCCATGTAACAGTGACCTGTCACTGATGACACACAACAGATACAACAATCAACAGCCATGCAACAGTGACCTCTCACAGATGACACACAACAGATACAACAATCAACAGCCATGTAACAGTGACCTCTCACTGATGACACACAACAATCAACAGCCATGCAACAGTGACCTCTCACAGATGACACACAACAATCAACAGCTATGTAACAGTGACCTCTCACTGATGACACACAACAGATACAACAATCAACAGCCATGCAACAGTGACCTCTCACTGACAACACACAATGGATACAATCAACAGCCATGTAACAGTGACCTCTCACTGACAACATACAACAATCAACAGCCATGCAACAGTGACCTCTCACTGACAACACACAATGGATACAATCAACAACCATGTACCAGTGACCTCTCACTGGCAACATACAACAATCAACAGCCATGCAACAGTGACCTCTCACAGATGACACACAACAGATACAACAATCAACAGCCATGTAACAGTGACCTCTCACTGACGACACACAACAGATACAACAATCAACAGCCATGCAACAGTGACCTCTCACAGATGACACACAACAATCAACAGCCATGTAACAGTGACCTGTCACTGACGACACACAACAGATACAACAATCTACAGCCATGCAACAGTGACCTCTCACAGATGACACACAACAGATACAACAATCAACAGCCATGTAACAGTGACCTCTCACTGACGACACACAACAATCAACAGCCATGCAACAGTGACCTCTCACAGATGACACACAACAGATACAACAATCAACAGCCATGCAACAGTGACCTCTCACAGATGACACACAACAATCAACAGCCATGTAACAGTGAGCTGTCACTGACAACACACAACAGATACAACAATCAACAGTCATGCAACAGTGACCTCTCACAGATGACACACAACAGATACAACAATCAACAGCCATGCAACAGTGACCTCTCACAGATGACACACAACAATCAACAGCCATGTACCAGTGACCTCTCACAGATGACACACAACAGATACAACAATCAACAGCCATGCAACAGTGACCTCTCACAGATGACACACAACAATCAACAGCCATGTAACAGTGACCTCTCACTGATGACACACAACAGATACAACAATCAACAGCCATGCAACAATGACCTCTCACAGATGACACACAAAAATCAACAGCCATGTACCAGTGACTTCTCACTGATGACACACAATGGATACAACAATCAACAGCCATGTACCAGTGACCTCTCACTGACAACAAACAACGGATACAACAATCAAGAGCCATGTACCAGTGACCTCTCACTGATGACATACAACAGATACAATAATCAATGGATACAACAATCAACGGATACAACAATCAACAGCCATGTACCAGTGACCTCTCACTGACAACAAACAATGGATACAACAATCAACAGCCATGTACCAGTGACCTCTCACTGATGACACACAACGGATACAACAATCAACAGCCATGTACCAGTGACCTCTCACTGATGACACACAACGGATACAACAATCAACGAATACAACAATCAACAGCCATGCAACAGTGACCTCTCACAGATGACACACAACAATCAACAGCCATGTACCAGTGACTTCTCACTGATGACACACAATGGATACAACAATCAACAGCCATGTACCAGTGACCTCTCACTGACAACAAACAACGGATACAACAATCAAGAGCCATGTACCAGTGACCTCTCACTGATGACATACAACAGATCAGATGAAAATAAATCGTTATGGTGCTAATCCCGTGAAGTCCCATCAGGCGGTGATAGTGCCGGGCCCCCTGCCTCGAGGGGGTCCACCCATGACTACTGGTGGTCACCTTCCCCTGTGCTGTGGAGTCAAGGCACAGAGGAGTAGGTTAAGAGTTATTGACCAAACACCCCGGACACTCAACATACTACAATGGAATGCAGAAGGAGTTTATAACAAGAAAGCCTCCCTAACACAGCGTCTTCATAAAGATAGAATAGATGTGGCATGCATTCAAGAGACACACCTCAACGCCAATCGCACATTTTCAGTCAAGGGATATCAGGCCACACGTTTCGACCGCGAAGGACACAAAGGAGGAGTTCTAATACTTACACGAAATACAATACCTTGCAGCGAAGTATCTGTGATCTCTGACAACCAAACGGAAATTATAGGTGTTGATATAATGATAAAGGACGTGAAAATAAGAATTTACAATCTGTATAGCCCGGCAGATAAGGATCTTACACTCTCAAACATGGAAATAACTGACACAAATTGCATTGTTGTCGGAGACTTTAATAGCCGTTCAGAAAGATGGGGATACCCAGATACTGACAAAAGAGGAGATGAAGTGGAGGACTGGGAAATAGACTCAAATCTCCATCTACTCAACAAAGCGGATGACACACCGAGCTTTTACTCCAGAAGATGGATTACCACTTCTACTCCAGACTTAGCTTTCTGCACAGGAGACATCCTCCACAAAATCGATCGCCATGTGCTTGACCAATTAGCAGGTAGTGACCACAGACCAATCAAGCTTGTAATAAATATGGAGTATGTTCCACAGGAGCAAAAGCCTTTGCCCCGTTGGAATTACAAACGAGCAGATTGGGACAGATTTGCCATACTAACAGACACATATTGTGAAAACATAAATACACGATATGGCAACATGAAGCAAATGGTGGAAAGTCTAAACAGAGCAATAATACAGGCGGCCACTGAGTCTATTCCAAGAGGAGCGAGGAAAAATTACAAACCATACTGGACTGAAGAACTACAAATTTTGGAGGACAAAGTTGAAGATGCTAGGAAGACCGCAGAGAGAGAACAAACAACTGAAGCGAACATCTCTCTCAAAGCCATCTCAGCAAAATATAAAAGAACAGTAAATCAAACAACAAGAGATTGTTGGAGGAAAAAAACAGAAAACCTGAATTTTGACAGGGATGGAAACAAACTATGGAAACTAGTGAAAGCCATGAACAATGAAGGACCTAGAAACAAACAAATAACAATTAAACAAGGAAATGCCTTGCTTACAGGAAAAAAGGCTGCAAATGCACTAATGGAACACTATGCCAGTGCAAACCACATTGATATTACAGCCGAACAGAAGAATGCAATCAAAGATAAACAGATACATCATAGATATACAGAGACAGCAGCAGAATATATGATGGCAAATCTAACAATGGAAGAAATGGAACAGGCAATGAATACCCTAAAAAAGAAGACATCACCAGGAAAGGATGGAATCACAAATGAAATGCTAATAGGACTAGGCACTAAGGCAAAAAAGAAACTACTAGCAGTCCTAAATTACAGCTGGAAGAGGGGAATAGTCCCTCAGGCATGGAAGGAAGCTATACTAATACCAGTCCCAAAGAAAGGAAAAGACCTGGAAGAACCAAATGGCTATCGACCTATCAGTCTTCTTAGCTGTGTAGGAAAATTAATGGAACGCATTATCAATGGCAGGCTAACATGGCATCTGGAAGAAAACCAACTCTTAACACCTCACCAAGCAGGATTCAGAAAGTACAGATCCACTGAAGATCAAATAACCTATATAGCTCAGGAAATAGAGGATGCCTTCCAAGAGAAAAAGCACACACTAGCGGTCTGGATAGATTTAGAAAAAGCATTTGATAAAGTATGGAAGGAAGGACTGAAAGTAAAACTACAAAAAATGCATGTCTGTGGGAAAATGTACAAATGGATCAGCCACTACCTTGAGAACAGAACTGCCAGGACAAAAGTACAAGGACAAACCAGCAAAATGATGCTGTTGGAGCAAGGTGTCCCCCAAGGAGGAGTTCTTTCACCAACATTATTCCTAGCATATATAAACGACATCACGGAAAATTTTCCAGCCAGAGTACACACATCATCCTTTGCAGATGACCTAGCCATATGGACATCTGAAGAATATATTAGTACAGCTAACAGCAGAATACAGCAAGCCCTATTAGCGCTAGAGGACTGGTCAAAATCATGGCTAGTGAAGATAAGTGAGGAGAAAACAACATGCACAGTGTTCTCCCTCTCAACTAAAACTCAGCAACCTAAGCTGGTATTGAATGGAAAAATATTGCGCCATGAAGAAAATCCAAACTATCTAGGAGTCACCTTTGATCGTCGCCTGACATGGAAGACACAGGTTGAGAAAAATCGAACAAGAGCAAGGCAAAGAATGGCAATCATGAAAAAGCTTGCTGGTACAACGTGGGGAGCAGATGAGAAAGTTCTCAAGAAGTTATATACTGGACGGGTGAGGCCAGCACTGGAATATGGCATTGCAGCTTGGGCAACAGCAGCTAAGTCAAACTTTAACAAAATAAGTAGAGTCCAAAACCAAGGAATGCGAATCATAACTGGAAGCCTGAAGACAACGCCTATTAATGAATTAGAAAAGATAACTTGTTTACAACCAATGCAGGATAGAAGAGATAGCAGAGCCCAGCAACAAGCTGAAAAATTTAGAAGATTGACAGACCACCCTATGTATAAAAGGTTTAGTGGTTTTGGAAAGGGAAGACTGAAGCGTAGCAACTTTGTAGAAACTGCAAAACGAAAGATTAGGGCAGATCCCATACTTAACATATCAACAGTCAAACCCATTTACAATGCAGACAAGTTCCCAGCTTGGAGACAGCAGCAACTGCCTGAGATGATAGAAAACATTCCTGGTATTGAGAAAAAGAACACTCAGCATGAAACCGAAAGAAGAGAAATAACCCTAAACTACATAAAAGAACATTACCCAAGCAGCAATTGGACCCATGCATATACAGATGGATCAGCCAAAAATTCAGTAGAGAATGGAGGAGGAGGAATTCTCCTAAATTTAAAAAATGGAGTGAAAAAAACACATTCAGTGGCAACTGGAAAGTTTTCAAGTAACTTCAAAGCGGAGGTAGAGGCTCTGAAAACTGCAGCAGAAATGCTTTTGATGGAGGAAAATAAAGACACGCAAATAGCTATCTTTACAGATGCAAAGTCAGCTGTCTCAATACTGAAGAGCAAAAACAGCACAGAACTAGCTGACCTAAGAGCAGCACTCCATGGTCTATGCCAGAAATCCAAAAAAGTTGTAATACAGTGGATCCCATCACATTGCAGTATACCTGGAAATGAAGAGGCTGACAGACTGGCAAAAGAGGGCGGACGACTACCACAGCCTGACATAGACATAACCTATAATGAGGCAAAGAGGTTGATAAAAAGCACTTATAGAACCAAATGGGAATCAGAGCATCCAGGCCACCAGAAGGATGATGCATATTACAAACTCGACCGAAGAGAACAAGTAGCAATCTTCAGACTCCGCACAGGACATAACAGGCTGAAATACCACTTGTTCAACAAACTAAAGATAGGAGATACAGATGAATGTAATTGTGGAACTGGTAAAATGACAGCTAAACATTTGCTGCAAGAGTGCCCAATATATGCAGAACAGAGAAAGATATTTTGGCCCACACCTGCTTCATTCGAGGACAAGCTTTATGGAGATATCAACAAGCTCAAGTCGACTGCAGCTTACTTTAACTGTATTCAGGTTGACATTTAAATGTACATGAAGAAGTTTTTAGACTGCCACACTTCATACCACAGGCATGTCGGTTACACAAGCCTCCCAGAGGCATGAAATGGAATATTGCTTGGATAGCAAATCCATTACGTGGAAAGTCCGAATCGAAAGCTCACTGTGTGGGCTTCATAAAAGGTGGAAAAAGCGTCCTAGTGGCACAAAATGGAATATTGCTTGGATAGCAAATCCATTACGTGGAAAGTCCGAATCGAAAGCTCACTGTGTGGATGTCACCTGCAAACTGCATTCTTCTGGCTTCTGGAAGAACAGCCTATGGTGAACGGAAGGCCCAATATACGGAAGTAAGGCTAAGCAGCCATGTGCAGGACGTGACGATTCCTTGGGTGAGCCCAGTACCAGAGCGCTGTGTGATGGCTCTGCAATTATGGAAGCCTCCTTGGATGGCGGGGAATGCCCATGGTCTGCCCCTGCCTTCCCTTGAGGGCCGACCAGGATGCCTTTGGCTGTTCTATATGGGCCAGCTGGGATGGGAGATAACACCACAACAGTGAGAGTCTAACATCCTAAGAAACCCCCCGGGAAGGTTAACCCGGTCAACAAATGCCCGCAGAAGTCGGATGTGTCGGCCTAACGGCGCAAGAACGCAGCTCTGCTGTAAACAGGCACAACGCAATCACGTCCGAAAAAAAAAACCGGATGAACGAAGAAGAAGAAGACATACAACAGATACAATAATCAATGGATACAACAATCAACGGATACAACAATCAACAACCATGTACCAGTGACCTCTCACTGACAACAAACAACGGATACAACAATCAACAGCCATGTACCAGTGACCTCTCACTGATGACACACAACGGATACAACAATCAACAGCCATGTACCAGTGACCTCTCACTGATGACACACAACGGATACAACAATCAACGAATACAACAATCAACAGCCATGTACCAGATGTCTGCGGACTTTTGGCAGGAACTTGCGCAGCACGTTGTCATGGTGATCCTGGAACCTCATAAGCTTTGGGAAGCCATGCATGAAGAAACCTGTCAGGGCACAGTGAATAATGATTGACACTGGTAGCAGAAAGCCAGAGATAAGCAGGAGTATTACATATAGCACAAACCTGTATGTGTTTGTGTGACATCAGACTGTCAGTATAGCATACACCAGTATGTGGTTGTGTGACATCAGACTGTCAGTATAGCATACACCAGTATGTGGTTGTGTGACATCAGACTGTCAGTATAGCAGACACCAGTAAGTGGTTGTGTGACATCAGACTGTCAGTATAGCAGACAACTGTATGTGGTTGTGACTTATTTAAATAACTTACTATCTTCTTTACTCTTTCCTCTTCTATCATGCAGCATTAAGGTACTTTATAGTCATATTTAGTCTTTCCCCTTCTACCCTGGGATGTAGAGATACCTTACATCTTGTTTAGTCTTTCCTCTTCTACCCTGGGATGTAGAGATACCTTACAGTCTTGTTTAGTCTTTCCTCTTCTACCCTGAGATGTAGAGATACCTTACAGTCTTGTTTAGTCTTTCTCCCTCTACCCTGGGATGTAGAGATACCTTACAGTCTTGTTTAGTCTTTCCTCTTCTACCCTGGGATGTAGAGATACCTTACAGTCTTGTTTAGTCTTTCTCCCTCTACCCTGGGATGTAGAGATACCTTACAGTCTTGTTTAGTCTTTCCTCTTCTACCCTGGGATGTAGAGATACCTTACAGTCTTGTTTAGTCTTTCTCCCTCTACCCTGGGATGTAGAGATACCTTACATCTTGTTTAGTCTTTCCTCTTCTACCCTGGGATGTAGAGATACCTTACAGTCCTGTTTAGTCTTTCCTCTTCTACCCTGGGATGTAGAGATACCTTACAGTCTTGTTTAGTCTTTCCTCTTCTACCCTGGGATGTAGAGATACCTTACAGTCTTGTTTAGTCTTTCCTCTTCTACCCTGGGATGTAGAGATACCTTACAGTCTTGTTTAGTCTTTCCTCTTCTACCCTGGGATGTAGAGATACCTTACATCTTGTTTAGTCTTTCCTCTTCTACCCTGGGATGTAGAGATACCTTACAGTCCTGTTTAGTCTTTCCTCTTCTACCCTGGGATGTAGAGATACCTTACAGTCTTGTTTAGTCTTTCCTCTTCTACCCTGGGATGTAGAGATACCTTACAGTCTTGTTTAGTACTTTCCTCTTCTACCCTGGGATGTAGAGATACCTTACAGTCTTGTTTAGTCTTTCCTCTTCTACCCTGGGATGTAGAGATACCTTACAGTCTTGTTTAGTCTTTCCTCTTCTACCCTGGGATGTATAGGTACCTTACAGTCTTGTTTAGTCTTTCCTCTTCTACCCTGGGATGTAGAGATACCTTACAGTCTTGTTTAGTCTTTCTCCCTCTACCCTGGGATGTAGAGATACCTTACAGTCTTGTTTAGTCTTTCCTCTTCTACCCTGGGATGTAGAGATACCTTACATCTTGTTTAGTCTTTCCTCTTCTACCCTGGGATGTAGAGATACCTTACAGTCCTGTTTAGTCTTTCCTCTTCTACCCTGGGATGTAGAGATACCTTACAGTCTTGTTTAGTCTTTCCTCTTCTACCCTGGGATGTAGAGATACCTTACATCTTGTTTAGACTTTCCTCTTCTACCCTGGGATGTAGAGATACCTTACAGTCTTGTTTAGTCTTTCATCTCTCTTCTACCCTGGGATGTAGAGATACCTTACAGTCTTGTTTAGTCTTTCCTCTTCTACCCTGGGATGTATAGGTACCTTACAGTCTTGTTTAGTCTTTCCTCTTCTACCCTGGGATGTAGAGATACCTAACAGTCTTGTTTAGTCTTTCCTCTTCTACCCTGGGATGTAGAGGTACCTTACAGTCTTGTTTAGTATTTCCTCTTCTACCCTGGGATGTAGAGATACCTTACATCTTGTTTAGTCTGTTCTCTTCTACCCTGGGATGTAGACCTTACATCTTGTTTAGTCTGTTCTCTTCTACCCTGGGATGTAGAGGTACCTTACAGTCTTGTTTAGTCTTTCCCCTTCTACCCTGGGATGTAGAGGTACCTTACAGTCTTGTTTAGTCTTTCCTCTTCTACCCTGGGGTGTAGAGGTACCTTACATCTTGTTTAGTCTGTCCTGCTCTACTGTTGGGAAGTATAGCATGTTGTAAAGAGAGACACCATTTATATGAAGCATGGACGCATGAACATACATTGTCCACTTATTCAGTACAACTTACCATGCATCATGTGCCTCGGACTGATGAACAGCTGAGACAGACCCCAGAATGCATCCTGTGGAACAAATACACCAGACACACTCAAATAATGTAATGTAGACATGAACATATATAGCCAGAAGTTAAGTTAGTGTTAAGTTAGTTAAGTTAATTACACTAACTCAAGTTAGTGTAATCTAGATGTCACCGCTCTAAATTATATTGACAACAGTTCAGATAAGACAGAACCAGGCAGACATAGGACAAATATACAGTGAACGACAATTCATGACAGTGAACGAAGAATTGGAGTGAACGGGGTTTGGAAGTGTGTTCCACAGATATGACTGGCGGAAGATGGGAAGCGAGGAGTGTGTGTCAAGGGAGTCAGGCTAGGAACGGGATAGGAGACGGATCGAAACGCTTGATGCTGTAGAGACTGTTTGTAGTTAGTGACCAGTGATAGAAATAAATGTGTTAGTGTAAACAATAGCTTGTGGATGAATTAGTAGCGACTAGAGATGTGTTAATGCAGACTAGTGACATAATCTTATTTACGTTAGCAAGTAGGTTTACAATGTAGATTCCATTACGAGTAGTAGGGGACATTTGTTATTGTTCCAGATTGTTTATGTTTAAACGTATGGTGAGAGTAGTGTTTTATTACTGTAAATAAACTATGTGACTATTGGTCATAATAGAGTTTATTCATTAGCGTTATAAGCCAAAAGGTGTATGTCTGTACCTGTGGGAGTTATTAAGGTTGTAAATAAAGTGTAAAAGTACCAGCAGGTTCAGGACATATACAGCCAGACACACTCAAGTTAGCGTAGACACGCACATATACAGCCAGACACACTCAAGTTAGCGTAGACATGCACATATACAGCCAGACACACTCAAGTTAGCGTAGACATGCACATATGCAGCCAGACACACTCAAGTTAGCGTAGACATACACATATGCAGCCAGACACACTCAAGTTAGCGTAGACATGCACATATGCAGCCAGACATACTCCAGTTAGCGTAGACATGCACATATGCAGCCAGACACACTCAAGTTAGCGTAGACATGCACATATGCAGCCAGACATACTCCAGTTAGTGTAGACATGAACATATACAGCCAGACACACTCAAGTTAGCGTAGACATGGACATATACAGCCAGACACACTCAAGTTAGCGTAGACACACACATATACAGCCAGACACACTCAAGTTAGCGTAGACATGAACATATACAGCCAGACATACTCCAGTTAGTGTAGACATGCACATATGCAGCCAGACATACTCCAGTTAGTGTAGACATGAACATATACAGCCAGACACACTCAAGTTAGCGTAGACATGGACATATACAGCCAGACACACTCAAGTTAGCGTAGACACACACATATGCAGCCAGACATACTCCAGTTAGTGTAGACATGAACATATACAGCCAGACACACTCAAGTTAGCGTAGACATGGACATATACAGCCAGACACACTCAAGTTAGCGTAGACACACACATATGCAGCCAGACACACCAGTTAGTGTAATGTAGACAGAACATATACAGCCAGACAGGCAAGCAATCACACAAACAGTATGACTAGTCACAGGTACAGGGTTATAACATACAACATGATCCATCAGGTAGATGTGCCGCTGAGAGCTGGGACGGTGCGATAATCTGTGGTGTGTATAAGAGGCGCTGGGTCCCAGACCTGCATGGTACACCAACAGGCACACAGGTTATATGTGTATGTAACAACGGAAGCTGTTTGCAGTCAGCCAATAGTTTGGTTGCCTGTGAAGATTCTCGCCCTGGTTGCTTTTCTTGTGGACCTGATGTTTCATGTATGTATTGCCCTAGATAGATGGATAGAATGCAGTCCATGACATGCTGTCTGTTGGTGAAGTCTCTCGCCTTTACAATACAACTTCTCCGGACAGCATTTTTTTCTGAGTTCCTTTCAGTCTACATCTTTGCTGTAACTGACAGGAACGAGAGGACTTCATAAGATGTATTCCCTCCTACACTACACACGGTGACTCCACAAGTCAGCGACAAACCTCACAAGTCAGCAACAAACCTCACACGCCACTACCTACCTCCTGTCTTCCCTCCTACACTATACACAGTGACTCCACAAGTCAGCGACAAACCTCACAAGTCAGCAACAAACCTCACACGCCACTACCTACCTCCTGTCTTCCCTCCTTATGCTAGACACGGTGACTCCACAAGTCAGCGACAAACCCGACGCGTCACTACCTACTTCCTGTCTTCCCTCCCACATTATACACGGTGACTTCAAAAGTCACCGACAAACCTCACACGCTACTTACTACCTACCACCACTACCTACCTCCTGTCTTCCCTCCTCATGTTATACACAGTGACCCCACAAGTCAGCGACAAACCTCACAAGTCAGCGACAAACCTCACACACCACTACCTACCACCACTACCTACCACCACTACCTACCTCCTGTCTTCCCTCCTTATGCTATACACAGTGACCCCACAAGTCAGCGACAAACCTCACAAGTCAGCGACAAACCTCACACACCACTACCTACCACCACTACCTACCACCACTACCTACCTCCTGTCTTCCCTCCTTATGCTATACACAGTGACCCCACAAGTCAGCGACAAACCTCACAAGTCAGCGACAAACCTCACACACCACTACCTACCACCACTACCTACCACCACTACCTACCTCCTGTCTTCCCTCCTTATGCTATACACAGTGACCCCACAAGTCAGCGACAAACCTCACACACCACTACCTACCACCACTACCTACCTCCTGTCTTCCCTCCTTATGCTATACACAGTGACCCCACAAGTCAGCGACAAACCTCACAAGTCAGCGACAAACCTCACACACCACTACCTACCACCACTACCTACCACCACTACCTACCTCCTGTCTTCCCTCCTTATGCTATACACAGTGACCCCACAAGTCAGCGACAAACCTCACAAGTCAGCGACAAACCTCACACACCACTACCTACCACCACTACCTACCACCACTACCTACCTCCTGTCTTCCCTCCTTATGCTATACACAGTGACCCCACAAGTCAGCGACAAACCTCACACACCACTACCTACCACCACTACCTACCTCCTGTCTTCCCTCCTTATGCTATACACAGTGACCCCACAAGTCAGCGACAAACCTCACAAGTCAGCGACAAACCTCACACACCACTACCTACCACCACTACCTACCACCACTACCTACCTCCTGTCTTCCCTCCTTATGCTATACACAGTGACCCCACAAGTCAGCGACAAACCTCACACACCACTACCTACCACCACTACCTACCTCCTGTCTTCTCTCCTTATGCTAGACACTGTGACTACACAAGTCAGCGACAAACCTCACACACCACTACCTACCACCACTACCTACCTCCTGTCTTCCCTCCTACACTAGACACGCTGACTCCACAAGTCAACAAACCTCACACACCACTACCTACCACCACTACCTACCTCCTGTCTTCTCTCCTTATGCTAGACACTGTGACTACACAAGTCAGCGACAAACCTCACACACCACTACCTACCACCACTACCTACCTCCTGTCTTCTCTCCTTATGCTAGACACTGTGACTACACAAGTCAGCGACAAACCTCACACACCACTACCTACCTCCTGTCTTCCCTCCTTATGCTATACACAGTGACCCCACAAGTCAGCGACAAACCTCACAAGTCAGCAACAAACCTCACAAGTAAGTGACAAATCTCACAAGTCAGTGACAAACCTCACATGTCAGCGACAACCCTCACAAGTCAACAACAAACCTCACACACCACAACCTACCTCCTCATTGAGGTACATGAGCAGCAAGGCAGCAATCTCACTCATGCCCTGGCAGTAGCCGATCTCCGTGTTGTAGACAGAATAGGCGGCCAACACGTGGAACAGGGCCTGTTGTCTGAAAGCACACAGAGATAACACATCATCACTCACATCATCACATCATCCACAGAATCAGTGTGTTACAGCAACAGGCACATATATCTAACACCTACCATGAGAGACTGAGCATCCAAGATATGACTATGTCTACAGTGGAGAGCCAGAGTTCTGAGCACACATCGGTGATAGAATAATTTCTAGAACTGTCTGGAGAGCCAGAATTCTGAGTACACTTAAGTGATAGAAGAGTTTCTAGAACTGACTGGAGAGCCAGAGTTCTGAGGGCACATCAGTGATAGAAGAGTTTCTAGAACTGACTGGAGAGTCAGAGTTCTGAGCACACATCGGTGATAGAAGAGTTTCTAGAACTGACTGGAGAGCCAGAGTTCTGAGCACACATCGGTGATAGAAGAGTTTCTAGAACTGACTGGAGAGCCAGAGTTCTGAGCACACATCGGTGATAGAAGAGTTTCTAGAACTGACTGGAGAGCCAGAGTTCTGAGCACACATCGGTGATAGAAGAGTTTCTAGAACTGACTGGAGAGCCAGAGTTCTGAGCACACATCGGTGATAGAAGAGTTTCTAGAACTGACTGGAGAGCCAGAGTTCTGAGCACACATCGGTGATAGAAGAGTTTCTAGAACTGACTGGAGAGCCAGAGTTCTGAGCACACATCGGTGATAGAAGAGTTTCTAGAACTGACTGGAGAGCCAGAGTTCTAAGTACACTTAAGTGATAGAAGAGTTTCTAAACTGACTGGAGAGCCAGAGTTCTGAGCACATATAAGTTCTTCTTCTTTCGTTCGCTTGAAATATGTCTATAACTGCAATGTTGTTGCTTGCATGGATTTATTTAGCAGTAGTTGACATATTTCATGGCGTAATTGTGTGGCATCCTGATTTCTGTGGTGCGCCTCCTGGCTGGTTGCGTTCGTCTTCAGCACCTTTCCTTTGCTAGAGCAGACTGTGGTCTTACTCGAGTTTAGATGTGTAGGCGCGCACACACCTGTCTGCGCATGCATGTACGCGCGTACACATTTAGAGCTTACTAGTTATTTTTCGGTGTCAGAGACTCACCGCCGCCCTTTCTCCTCTTAGTTAAAACAGTTCCGCCACATGAAGGCCATGAGTTGGTCTTTTGCTGCAGAGGTTATGTATTCACGAGCCATTGGGGTATTTAAGCAAGGTTTGGCGCTCATCCCCAACTCTGCGCCCCGGCTACATACAGCAACATCTAGAACCGCACATATAAGTGAAAGAAGAGTTTTTAGAACTTACTTGACACCGTATCGCTCTCGGAACATGATGTGGTTTCTGTATGTTCGGTTGACATCCAGGTCTATCTGGCGTATGGAAGTCGACTTTGTGCGGGCTCTGTTGCGCATTTTCTGTCAAAGCAAAAAAGTTCTAGTTGAAACATTTGTATAACGGCAGACAACCTGGCATATTCAGCAGCATCCTAATGGAAACAACATAATCTACACCCTGAATGTCCATGAATATTCTAGGCACTGCATGTCCATGAATCTTCTAGACACTGCATGCCCATTGTCAAAGAGCTGCAAGTAAGCTAAGAGATAAGATAGAAGTAGAACTATGGAAAGAGACCTAGACAAGATAGAGAGAACATAGCTATCTAGGAAATAGGGACAGAAGGGACAGAAGCACGAGTGAGAACTATGAATAGTTCTCCAACTGGACACACTCGTGTCCTAAAAGGGGACACTGTAAGACGTGAGCTGGAGTTACCCAGAATAGAGTGGGGAAACCCGCATCACGAGAAGTGTCCATTCAACACTGGTAACTCGAACCGGGTGACTAGTCACTAACTGCGTGCTGGAACTCCGAGCACGCAAACCCGCTGACGCACGAAGGATTACTGCTCGTGGCTGGACACGCCACGAAGATCGTCAGACCGGGACCCGACAGCGTAGAAGACGGACTGATGTATTCGCTGTGAATACTTTGTTGCTTACAAAGGACAGTAGCAATAGTTATGACTTAGACTAGCTTCTGTAGATATTACCATCGATATCATTCTTCACGTAACATCATCATGATATACCATGATAATTATTACCTATGTGGTTATCCGCTCGTAGAGCTAACGTAGAACTAGCTCCGAATAAAGTTGTATCATATTTGTATCCTTTTGTACGACGTACGAGTTGTTATTTCGTGTGGTACAAAAGAGGAATCCATGTATACCTGTCAAAGCTGAGTTGCTGACAGGCAGGATCCGATTTGGTGTCAGAAGGTGGGGCTTGAACCACCTTCAAGCACTTATAAGACCATTTTCCCACATAAAATTGTAAAATTCTACCAAAATTCTATTTGATATTTCATTTGATCTAAATTTGAAAACTTAAACTGTGATTGTGTGTAAACTTGAAATATGTATCCAAATCACCAGTTTAACGATTATTTTGAATATTTGATGTATTACATTCATTATGTCAATATTCATCGAATTTACCCACAATCTTGTACATTGCCAAATACGTTAAGTACAAGGGAAGTAAATCAGAGTTCAGACTAAGATCATACAGCAGAGCTCAGTCAGAGACAGTAGAAAGTGAAGACAATTTGACGATTCATCTCACGATTCATTTGACGATTCATTCATACAATCATACCATTCATATCATTTATATCATTCATATTATTCACATCACATTTGTAATTTGCCAATCGTAAGAACTGTAATATTTAAATTGATTACAACCATGTATTGTGTAACACATGCCATATACTAATTGGTGCTGCTCCACTAAACAGGTACAGCAATCGTACGAGCAAGCCGATCTATTCTGTGTGGGCAAGACAGTGGTGTAACATCCCGAGGGGCCTTATTTTCATCAGATTAGATGGGTATTTTATTTTACTATTTTGATAATCACAATTAACAACGCATCTTACTTTTCAGGAGTGATTGTGAATGTGTGACACTTATTGATTGTAAAATTATTTATATACCAGTTGTGTAAGAACATAAAGCCATACAATGTCAACATTAAGTGACTGGGAAAGAACTAGGCCATAGTGGGGAGAAATTAGAAAAATGGGCAGAACAGAAATACAAAGAAGAAACAGAAAGAAAAGCTGCACTAGAGAGAGATGAACGAGCACTTGAAAGACAGCATCAGAAAGAGATGAAAGAGTTAGAGGAAACAACTAAGCAGAAAGAATTAGAAATAAAGCAAAAACAACTAGAATTAGAGGAAATAACTAAGCAGAAAGATTTAGAGGTAAAGCAAAAACAAATAGAGGTAGACTCACAAACAAAGTTGAGAATGAAAGAAATGGAAATTGACTCACACATTCAAATAGCTTCCACTAAACAAACGAGTCAGGAAGAGCAAAATAAATTTTCTAAATATAAAGGAAACATCAAACCCTTCAGTCAAGGAGATTCAATCTCAGCCTGGACCGAGAATATCGAGTTCCAGCTCAAATTTCAAGAAATTCCGTTAGAAGATTGGGCCATGATTTATATGAGAAATCTTTCTGGGGAGCCCTTAAATGTTATTGAGTCTATACCAACAGAATTAAGAAACAACTACCAATATATTCATGACAGAATTATGCAGCATTTTCTACTCGATGCTCCTGGATATCAGATCCAGTACTCACAAACCAAACCAAAACTGAACGAAACATTCATAGATTATATATGTAACGTTCAAAGTGTATTCAGTAGATGGCTTAAGGCAGCGAAAGTAGGGAAGAGTTTTGACAGAATTACAATACTTAATGATTATGGATAAAGTGATATCCACAGTTCCAACTCCCTTTACTAAGTTCCTGCAACAGGCAGACATTGAATCTCTAGAACAGTTGGAGAAACATGGTTCGGCGTATTTCTCTTCGAACCGAGATATATTTAAGTCATCTATACATGATTCTGAAATTACAGCGTTTGCTAAGAACCAACCAAACAGATCTTTCAACCAGAAATCTTATCAGAACAAAGATAAACCATACCAAAAGCCACCACAATGTGTGTACTGCCATTTATATCATCCGGAATACTCGATGTGTGATAAAAATCCATCATACCCTGCACATCTCGAAATGATGATCAAAAAGCAGGAAAACAAAAGGAGTGCATACAAGCGTGCAGTTAAATGTTTTTTTTGTTCTTCTTTTGGACATTATAGTTCTAAGTGTTTGGGCAGACAAAGAATGAGAGCCAGCAACGCTGTGCTTATTGACACATCTTCCGATAGTGGCAGTGAAACAGAGTGCGAGAATGAAAATGTATTACCATTCAATGAGTGCGAAAGTGTAGCTGTTGTTACAGATATATTAGACTTCGATAGATGTGATACTTGTCATCAGTTCCATACGGACGGTAAACTCAAATGTGGTCACATTGTACCATTTTCTAATGAAGATGCAAATTCAGCTTTAGCCTCCAGAGGTAATTTAAAGTTCCACGATGCACTGGTCAATGAATATCCATGCCAATGTTTACTTGATAGTGGCAGTACTTTAATCGGGGTAAGGAAAGAACTAGTTAACCCAGAGGATTATACGGGCAATTTTGTTAAATGCCGCACTTTTTCTGGTAATATTGAGAAATACCCACTGGCAAAAGTCCGTATAAACACCCCGTTCCTTTCCGGCACATTTACGTGCGCTAATTTACAGGACCCCTGTACTGACCTCATTTTAGGGTGCCTACCAGGGTTAAGACACTGCACTGATGACGAAATATTAGCCTGGAAACAAACTAACATGGCTATATCCATCGCTGGCGTTTTAGGCCAGTTCCATGAGGGAATCTTTCACCCTATCATGTATGTGAGCCGCAAAATTACCCCTGCTGAAGCGAGGTATGAAGTCTCTGAGGTAGAGGCTTTATCTGTCATCTATTGTGTCCGTAAGCTGCATAGATTCTTAGCGGGTGCGCATTTTGTCATTGAAACTGACAATTCACCGCTTACAGTGATGCAGTCTGGAGTCCACCATAATAACAGGATCTACACATGGTCTTTGATCCTGCAGAACTACTCGTTCACTATAAAGCGCATAAAGGGGAGCATGAACTTTTTGGCAGACACACTTAGCAGACCTCAGATCGAGATACCAGAGGTACGAGAAGAGAGCGATCCGACATCACCAAAGTCAGTGACACTTTAAATAACTAGTGCCCTATATGCTGAATACAGACACTGTAGTGCTCTTACCATTGTGAATCGCCTGAACTTGCTTACTGTTAACTGTGTCAGTACGAGTGAAAATGAACAGACACATTATGAGATGTCTACGCCACCACCATATATGCAACCCATGAGTAGAACGGTATTTCAACGTTAACCAGGATGAGAGCGTATAAATTAGACTTTGTCGATATGAACTCTAGTTTCAACGAGATTCAACAGAGGACGCTACTCCGACAACACACCTGGATGTAATTAGTTAATTTAGATAGAGTTAAAATGTATGTGATATGTATAATAACATGTTTTTATAACAGTTGCATATAACATCGTATTTTTCTTAGTTAGAAGAGAATGGAAAACCATCCATATAACTTTATTAATAACATTCAAGAGTTAAAACCCATTTACACTTAGTTAGAAACTCATTTAGTTTAACCCTTACATTATATTTTTCAACTTAGGAAACATTACTTTAGTTTATCATCATTCAAACACATCTTTGTTAGAAAGTTAGTTAATTAAACCATTACTTAGAAATTAATTCCATCATTTAGATATTTATACCATCCTATGTACTAACACACAATAAGGTAACTAACACATTTTCCCCCATTTTGATCATTTAGTTAGATTAGTTCCCTCAGTTAGCGTAGCACAGTACACCAACTTAGAATAGATTAGCTATATCAATCATCACCCACAGGATTGGTAGTGAACAATCCTCTTATTTATGTATATTTTTGTACAGAAATGACGAGTGCAGAAATAGAGCACAGTTATTTGGCTTGAAAACCTGTGTAAATTCAGCCAACTATTTATTGTAGATATATATTATTCATCCATTTTTGTTCTACAACCATATTTTAATGACAGAACGGGTATTTTAAAAAACCTGTGTGGAATGAAAGAAGAATGAAAGATGTATGGATGAGAATGAGAGAATGAAATAAATACAGAGCAGTGAGACATGTTGCGGATTTTTTTTCCCGTCGCACAACACGAGGTTATGTAGGTCGTCTGTGTCAAACAATGTGTTGTTCCATTTTTTATCTGTGTAGTTGCCATACTTAGACAATAGAGAGAGGAAACATATTTTGAGCATCCTAAATCGGGAGAGTAATAATAAATCAGCCTTACACACTCGTTTGTGACTACAATAAACTGCTTTATGGCGCTCAAAAGAGTACAGACACATAAATTATAGACACATACACATATTGGTAAGTTAAATACACATTAGTTTAATACAAACACGCAACCAACCAGGAAAACTAACACATAAATATGCATACATCATTACATGCAAAGTGAGATAACTACCCTAAACAGGGGACACAACAAAATTTCGAAAACCTAAGTGTAACACTGAAATATTTCTTCACAAGCGGAAGCTATAAAGGTGAACATTAGCACATAAAGCATGTATACTAGTTAGAGTAAATATTATGTGGGAGCATGAATATTATTCATGTTGTTATTATTGGCACCTTTCCGTCCTGACAGACGATAGTTTGGTACATTGTGCTTCAAAAAGGCTTAATAACTACGATCCATGGCGGTGGCGAGTGTGGCTGGTAAGGCCAATTCTTGCTGCAAATGTTTGCCCACAGTAGGTGCATGTGAAAACATGGTCACTTCCACCATTTTGCACCATCTTACGACTCTCACGCTCTATGTGTGCTTTATCTGCAATCATTTTCTCCTTTGTCTTTATTCCATTCCTGATAGTTGCCCTCCATGCAACACGTTCAGCGGCGACGTGCTCCCAATGTGCATTATCAATGCCTGTATCAATCATGTCCCGCTTACACACATCTTTGTATCGTAGTAGAGGCCGACCCTGAGATCTCCTACCCGTCTGTAATTCCCCAAAAAGATGTCCTTTGGTATTCTACCATCATCCATCCTCCTAACGTGTCCTATCCATCTAAGTCTACGAAGACTGAGCATGGAATACACCGTCACACAACCTGATCTTTCCAATACTTCAGTATTTGTGATTTTGTCTTGCCACTTAATACCAAGTATTCTTCGCAGACACCGCATATGAAAGCTGTTTAAACGTTTCTCTTGGCGTGAGTAAGTTGTCCAGGTTTCACTGCCATAAAGAAGAGTACTAAGGACACAGGCTTGGTAGACGAGGACTTTTGTTTTGGCAGTAAGCTTCCTGTTCTCCCAGACTCTTTTTGCTAACATGTTCATTGTTGTTGCTGCCTTGCCAATCCTGATGCTGATTTCCTGATCGAGAGATAATTTGCTATTTACCTCTGATCCTAGATATGTAAAATGGTCTACTATCTCCAGTTCGGCGTCGTCAATAAAGATTGATGGTACACCATGTGCACCTTGTGACATAATCTGTGTCTTCTTTTTGTTAATTGTTAAACCAAATTCAGAACAAGCATTGGAGAATGCAGATAGTAGATGTTGTAATTCTTCCTCAGAGTGGGTCGTAATCGCAGCATCATCCGCAAAAAGCAACTCTCTGATTAGTACCCTGCTAATTTTGGTCTTGGCCTTCAATCTCTGAGCATTATAGAGGCCACCATCTGAGCGTGAGTGAATGTATATACCGTCATCCTGATCACGAAAGGCATATTTCAGTAGAAGTGAAAAGTATATCCCAAAGAGGGTGGGGGCTAGTACACAACCTTGCTTAACTCCACTCTTGATTTCAAACTCTTCTGAAGTTGAGCCATCAAACTTGATTATACCCTTCATGCCTGTGTGGAACGATTCCACAATGGACAGAAGAGTTGGTGGGCAGCCAATCTTCTTTAGTGCTTTGAACAGACCCTCACGACTGACCAAATCGAATGCCTTTGTGAGGTCGATGAAGGCAATAAACAGTGGCTGATTTTGTTCCCGGCATTTTTCTCGCATCTGTCACAATGAGAATATCATATCAATGTTAGACCGGTTCTGTCGGAAGCCGCACTGTGATTCGGGGTAGACTTGATCTCCCAGGACTTGAAGTCTGTGCAGGACAATTCTGGCAAATACTTTCCCAACAATACACAGTAGTGAGATACCCCTATAGTTGTTACAGTCGCTCCGATCTCCCTTGTTCTTGTACAGCGTTATGATGTTTGAATCTTTGAAATCCTGTGGGACTTGTCCTTCTCGCCAGCATAGCTCTATTAGCTGGTGGATCTGTAGAGCGAGTGTGTCTTGCCCACTCCTGATCACCTCTATTGGAATCCCATCCTTACCTGGAGCCTTGCCAGATGCAAGCTCATTTATAGCACACTTAACTTCTGTTATAGTGGGAAGTGTGTCCAGGTGGTCAAGAGTTGGCAGCGCCTCTATGGCGTTGAGGGCATCATCCGCTAGCTTGGTCTCACTTGAGTAAAGCTCTAAATAGTGCTCGACCCATCTATCCATCTGCTGTTTCTTATCAGTGATGATTTCTCCAGTCAAGGTTTTCAGCGGTGCACTTCTTTTGATCATTGGACCACAGGCTTTCTTTATCCCTTCATACATGCTTCTGATGTTTCCCTTATCACTTGCGATTTGAATGGACTCACATAACTTGATCCAATAGTCATTCGCACACTGCTTGGCAGCTTTTTGTACATCCTTCCTCGCTTGCTTCAGCTCACTCAGAGTGTTACGCGTTGGTCTTTATTTGTTTTTTAAGAGAGCTATCTTCTTTTTATCAATCAAGGGCTGCAGTATCTGGCTGTTTGCCGCAAACCAGTCCTGCCTCTTATGATCCACAGTGCCGTAAACCCCTACCGCTGTTTTATAAATAGTTTCCTTAAGTTTACTCCATTTATCATTTACTATACAATTTTCTGATGTACCATTGAAAGCGTCTTCAAGTTGCTGTTGAAATTCAAAGCACTTTCCAGGATCGTGAGTGTTAGTAATATTAATCCTGGGGCTAGACTTGTGTTTAGCTGTGTAGATTCTCTTTGGTCTCAGTCTAACCCTTGCAACAACCAAAGAATGATCTGTATCACAGTCAGCACTGTGGTAACTTCGAGTTAATGATGTATGGTTCAGATGTTGTCTCCGTGTGATAATGAAGTCCAGCTGATGCCAATGGCCGGATCTTGGATGTTTCCATGTGACCTTATGCATCTCTTTTGTTTTAAAAAAGGAGTTTGTAATACATAGGTCATTTCTAGTGCAATGCTCCAGCAGCCTTTGCCCATTATCATTCATGCGACCGATGTTGTATTTTCCAAGGCACACTGGCCATGAACTCGAGTCCCTGCCCACACGAGCATTGAAATCACCGAGCATATAAATGTAGTCGGATTTTGGAACTGCCTTGATCGCAGAGTCTAGCTGCTCATAGAAAGTATCCTTTACATCATCAGAGGAAGCGAGTGTCGGTGCATATGCAGTGATAATGGTGGCAAATCCACAAGAGGTTGCCAAGCGCAGTGATAATAATCTTTCATTACCTCCAGCTGGGATATCAATCATTCCCAGTAGCGAATTCTTCACTGCAAAGCCCACACCATGTTGCCTTTTTTCTGCCTGCCCTCTTCCCTTCCAAAAAAAGGTGTAATTGTTTTCCCTGAGTGACCCTTCCTCAGCGAGGCGAGTCTCCTGCAGGCCAGCAATATCAATGTTAAGACGATTGAGTTCAGCATCAATCACAGCCGTTTTTCTCACATCGTCAATATTTGTCAAGTCAGTGGAAAATCCTGGACACATGGTTCTCACGTTCCAGGTTGCAAGCCGTAGCTTGAGGTTTCTATTCTTTTTATTAGTACCTGGTGCATTGGTTTTACAGCCTGCGATTCAGATTTTGTCCTAGCCCCAAGCACCCATTGAAGCAGGCAGGCTGTGGCGGATCAGCACCCAATTGGCTGGGGGCTGCCCAGCTTGAGGCGGGCGGTAGCTGATCAGTGACACCTGTAGGTGTCTCCCACCGTCAGAGGCAACGCGTGGCGCCCCATGTCTACGCCAACTGACAAGGACTTATAACCCGTAACAGTTGCCTCTCGCTTTGATTCCGAGACCGGTTAAGACCAGGGATGGAGTTATTGCCTCTCCATAGCACAAAGCCTGGGCTAAAATAAAGAAACCATGTGTTGCCCATGCAGCATGATCCCTCTCTCGGCCTGCCTAGTTCACTCCAGAGGAAAGTTGACACCTATAATCTGGAACAAGACAAGCTGCAGAAGCTGCCGGATCAGCAAAGCAATGCTCTAACTGTCCGCCTGTCGGAGCTTCGATCCTAGACCAGCTGCCAACCAAGGCTTAGGGCCTGGTCTGCCCTGCCATGACTTATTTTGTCTTTGGGTTGCATTTCCTCGCACCAGGATAAGGCTATTACCCTCCCAATTGCGCTCTTCCGCCCGAAGCCGTTGGCACAATGTGGGGTGTCGGGTTTGGTAAGCGCCGCCCAACATTCGGCGCTGACAGAAAGCAGGTAGTACCGTCTACTGTCATCCGGTAGCTCAGTCATATCTGACTAAGACCTGACTTATTCATGTATTGTACTCGTAACAGGGACAATTTGTATGGGTTGTCAGCGATATTGACAATTTGAGGACAGGTCTAAAAGACATTGGTTCCGGATCACACAACTCCCAAGAAGTATAATGTTAGTATGAGCACGGACTCTAGCCAACTGTACTAGTGTGGTGTGGTAATCAATGAGCCAAGTGAAGTAGTACAACAGTGTGACGAGGGAAAGGAGAGATCTTGTCCTATGCCCAGAACAGAAGTAGAAAACTCATGTAGCCTTTGACAAAATTAGACAGCCCAAATTTTTTTTTAGATTACTACTTGTGTTACACCCATAAGTTAAAAGTTTGTAACTCAACACAGAGGGAAGGAGAGCCTGTCAAAGTAAGCTAAGAGATAAGATAGAAGTAGAACTATGGAAAGAGACCTAGACAAGATAGAGAGAACATAGCTATCTAGGAAATAGGGACAGAAGGGACAGAAGGACGAGTGAGAACTATGAATAGTTCTTCAACTGGACACACTCGTGTCCTAAAAGGGGACACCGTAAGACGTGAGCTGGAGTTACCCAGAATAGAGTGGGGAAACCCGCATCATGCGAAGTGTCCATTCAACACTGGTAACTCGAACAGAGTGACCAGTCACTAACTGCGAGCTGGAACTCCGAGCACGCAAACCCGCTGATGCACGAAGGATTTACTGCTCGTGGCTGGACACGCCACGAAGATCGTCAGACCGGGACCCGACAGCATAGAAGACGGACTGATGTATTCGCTGTGAATACTTTGTTGCTTACAAAGGACAGTAGCAATAGTTATGACTTAGACTAGCTTCTGTAGATATTACCATCGATATCATTCTTCATGTAACATCATCATGATATACCATGATAATTATTACCTATGTGGTTATCCGCTCGCAGAGCTAATGTAGAAATAGCTCCGAATAAAGTTGTATCATATTTGTATCCTTTTGTACGATGTACGAGTTGTTATTTCGTGTGGTACAAAAGAGGAATCCATGTACGCCTGTCAAAGCTGAGTTGCTGACACCCATGAATGTTCTAGACCCTGCTCATCCATGAATGTTCTAGACCAGTGGTACTCAACCTTTTTTGGCCCATGCCTCCCTTTACCATATGTTCAGAACGTTATTCCCCCCCCCCCCCTATTTTTTCGAATTTCCTTCCTATAAATCCCCCCCCCCCCCCCCCCCCCACCCTTACACAGTATACATAAAAATGGAAGCTAAATTAATAACACATACTAGAACAAGTCTAGACGTCTACATAAAACGTAATTTGCAGGTCTACTTACGTTATAAAATGAATTTCATTAGGGTGAGAAGTACAGAACCATAAAATTTAGAGGGAAAAACAATATCAAGTAACTGGTTCTTGTATTAATGTGATCTTGAAATAATCTTAATTCCCCCCCCCCCCCCCCCCCCTGGAAACTCTAAAATTCCCTCCTGGGGGTGGGTGGGGGGGAATCCCCCACCGGTTAAGAACCACTGTTCTAGACACTGCCCATCCGTGAATGTTTTAAACACTGCATTTCCGTGAATGTTCTAGACACTACCCGTTCTCAAGTCTTCTACAGGTGTGACAGTACCATGAATGTTCTCACATCTTCTATACGTGTGACAGTGACTGCCAGACGTTGAGGCCAGATTCCTTGACTGTGTTGAGCTAAGACGGTCCTGTCCCAATCACTCCAGAAAACCCAGGCATATGGAACAGGCATTTGTTTCAGAAATATCCTCAGAACACTGTGGACCAGAAGACAAGACACTGACATATGTTTCAGAAACATCCTCAGAACATCATGGACCAGACACTGACATATGTTTCAGAAACATCCTTGGAACATCATGGACCAGACACTGACATATGTTTCAGAAACATCCTTGGAACATCATGGACCAGACAATGACATATGTTTCATAGAAACATCATCAGAATAGCATGGACCAGAAGGAGACAGACACTGACATATGTTTCAGAAAATTGTATGTCAGTGGTCAGTTACAGACATGACCAGTAATGTCAGAATGTGAATGACCAGTTGCATGTCATTGGTCAGTTATAGAAATGAGCAGTGATGTCAGAATGTGAGTGGTCAGTCACAAAAATGGCCAGTGATGTCAGAATGTGAGTGGTCAGTTACAGAAATGACCAATGTCAGAATGTGAGTGGTCAGTTACAAAAATGACCAGTGATGTCAGAATGTGAGTGGTCAGTCACAAAAATGACCAGTGATGTCAGAATGTGAGTGGTCAGTCACAGAAATGGCCAGTGATGTCAGAATTTGAGTGGTCAGTTAAGACATGACCAGTGATGTCGAATGTAAGTGGTCAGTTGTATGTCAGTGGTCAGTTACAGAAATGACCAGTGATGTCAGAATGTAAGTGGTCAGTTGTATGTCAGTGGTCAGTTACAGAAATGACCAGTGATGTCAGAATGTGGGTGGTTAGTTACAGAAATGACCAGTGATGTCAGAATGTAAGTGGTCAGTTACAGAAATGACCAGTGATGTCAGAATGTAAGTGGTCAGTTGTATGTCAGTGGTCAGTTACAGAAATGACCAGTGATGTCAGAATGTGGGTGGTTAGTTACAGAAATGACCAGTGATGTCAGAATGTAAGTGGTCAGTTACAGAAATGACCAGTATGTCAGAATTGAGTGGTCAGTTATGCAACAACAATATAAAACTAGCTGGCTGTATATTAACTATACAACATAAATAACTGTAATTAGAAGCAGCACAAACACCTGAAGCCTCCAGTGATTAACAGAAGCAATATGCTGCAGCATGACAACAAAGGTGGGAGTGTGGGTGAATGAACTGAGACCCTCACCTGGTAAACACCCTCCTGTTCTGCCTTGACTTTTGGTATACTGAGCAACTTTGACCACACCTCCCCCCTCAGACAGTCAGGTATACCTTTGTAGACTCGCCGCGTCATCTAGAGACAAACACAATCCGGTTTACATTAACAGACTTGCAGCACCATCTAAAGGCAGACAGAGCCAGACAGACAGCAGACACACTTAGCTACACCTTTACAGGCTTGCCTCTACATTTAAGGCAGACAGTCTGGCAGTAATGACAGTCAGTCTGGCAGTAATGATACAGTCAGACAGACAGCCTGGCAGTAATGACACCATCAGACAGACAGGCAATAATGACACAATCAGACAGTCTGGCAGTAATGACACAATTATATATAATGTCAACATAACACTGTCAATACAATCCAGGAACCTAACTGTCCAATTGGGTCACAGGTTATGTGATGCTTAATCAATATTGTTCAGGTCAGTCATGGCATGAGTGTGGTCAGTCATGTGTGGTTGGTCATGTGTGGTCAGTCATGTGTGGTCAGTCATGTGTGGTCAGTCTTGTGTGGTTGGTCATGGTATGTGTGTGGTCAGTCATGTGTGGTCAGTCATGTGTGGTCAGTCATGTGTGTGGTCAGTCATGGCATGCGTGTGTGTGGTCAGTCATGTGTGGTCAGTCATGTGTGGTCAGTCATGTGTGTGGTCAGTCATGTGTGTGGTCAGTCATGTGTGGTGTCATGTGGTCAGTCATGTGTGGTCAGTCATGTGTGGTCAGTCATGTGTGGTCAGTCATGGCATGTGTGTGGTCAGTCATGTGTGGTCAGTCATGGCATGTGTGTGGCCATGGCATGTGTGTGGTCAGTCATGGCACATGTATGGTCAGTCATGGCATTGTGTGGTCATGGCATGTGTGTGGCCATGGCATGTGTATGGTCAGTCATGACATGTGTGTGGTCAATCATGTGTGGTCAGTCATGTCATGTGTGGTCAGTCATGTGTGGTCAGTCATGAGTGGTCAGTCATGTTTGGTCAGTCATGGCATGTGTGTGGTCAGTCATGTGTGGTCAGTCATGTGTGGTCAGTCATGACATGTGTGTGGCCATGGCATGTGTGTGGTCAGTCATGGCATGTGTGTGGCCATGGCATGTGTATGGTCAGTCATGGCATGTGTGTGGTCAGTCATGTGTGGTCAGTCATGGCATGTTATATCACACATACCACACAATCTATGATAACATACCTTCTCTCCACCATGTTATACCACACAATCTATGATAACATACCTTCTCTCTACCATGTCATACCATACATAACACACAATCTATGATAACATACCTTCTCTCCACCATGTTATACCATACAATCTATGATAACATACCTTCTCTCCACTATGTTATACCATACAATCTATGATAACATACCTTCTCTCCACCATGTTATACCATACAATCTATGATAACATACCTTCTCTCCACCATGTTATACCATACAATCTGTGTGAACACACCTCTCCACCATGTTATACCACACAATCTGTGTAAACATACCTTCTCTCCACCATGTTATACCATACAATATATGATAACATACCTTCTCTCCACCATGTTATACCATACCTTCTCTCCACCATGTTATACCATACAATCTATGATAACATACCTTCTCTCCACCATGTTATACCACACAATCTGTGTGAACATACCTTCTCTTCACCATGTTATACCACACATAACACACAATCTGTGTGAACATACCTTCTCTCCAGGGTAGTATTTATCCCAGGATTTGATCATCTTCAGCCATTTTGTTGTTCGTTCCTTCTCTACTTGCTTGCTCTAAGTAAACATTAACAACATTAGAACTGTATTCTCTACAACATTAGAATTATATTCTATACAACATTAGAACTGTATTCTCTACAACATTAGAACTGTATTCTCTACAACATTAGAACTGTATTCTCTACAACATTAGAACTGTATTCTCTACAACATTAGAACTGTATTCTCTACAACATTAGAAATGTATTCTGTACAACATTAGATCTGTATTCTCTACAACATTAGAACTGTATTCTCTACAACATTAGAAATGTATTCTCTACAATATTAGAAATGTATTCTCTACAATATTAGAAATGTATTCTCTACAATATTAGAAATGTATTCTCTACAACATTAGATCTGTATTCTCTACAACATTAGAACTGTATTCTCTACAACATTAGAACTGTATTCTCTACAACATTAGAACTGTATTCTCTACAACATTAGAACTGTATTCTCTACAACATTAGAACTGTATTCTTTACAACATTAGAACTGTATTCTCTACAACAGGAGAACTGTATTCTCTACAACATTAGAACTGTATTCTCTACAACATTAGAACTGTATTCTCTACAACAGGAGAACTGTATTCTCTACAACATTAGAACTGTATTCTCTACAACATTAGAACTGTATTCTCTACAACATTAGAACTGTATTCTCTACAACAGGAGAACTGTATTCTCTACAACATTAGAACTGTATTCTCTACAACATTAGAACTGTATTCTCTACAACAGGAGAACTGTATTCTCTACAACATTAGAACTGTATTCTCTACAACAATAGAACTGTATTCTCTACAACATTAGAAATGTATTCTCTACAACATTAGAACTGTATTCTCTACAACAGGAGAACGGTATTCTCTACAACATTAGAACTGTATTCTCTACAACATTAGAACTGTATTCTCTACAACAGGAGAACTGTATTCTCTACAACATTAGAACTGTATTCTCTACAACAGGAGAACTGTATTCTCTACAACATTAGAACTGTATTCTCTACAACATTAGAACTGTATTCTCTACAACATTAGAACTGTATTCTCTACAACAGGAGAACTGTATTCTCTATGTAACAGTGAGGGATTCTAGGTTAGGAGTAAAGAGTTAAGGAATGCTGCGCATTCCTTGACTAGGGGGAAAACCATAGTGAACGTGTGTGCACGAATGAAGAAGGGTATCTAGGAAAACACACACGTCACTTGGGGGCCAGCGAGAACAGATGTCAACACCGAGAAGGGAGTCTCCATCATATGTGCTGAGCTAGAATGATTCATCAATAAAATCCTTTTCTAACAACGCGAAGACTGACTTGTCTGGTGCTATACGTTCACGATCATAGCCTTTGTGTGTAGCACTGTCACACAAGGCTGATTTGGTGCCTTTGACCTTACGAAACAGGGGAGGTCGCGGAGAGAGAATACCGCCATAGTTATGTCGGGCATACAACAACAACAACAACAACAACAAAACTTTATTTTGAAAGGGTTAAGAATTGGGCACGCAGGCCCGTCTAACATTCTGCCCTTTTATCACTCTCTTTCATACATTATACCATTCACACATCATTCAAGGCTAACTGAAAACAGCAACAATATAAAATATATGCATTATAAAGGCATGTGGAAAAAATTAAAAATAAATACTACACGACTCAGTAATAGTAATAACTGGTGTGGTATTTATTAGCTACGTGGAATATACTGGACTACCAAAAGGGGACTGGCTGTTATACTAGGGTTTTATTATATTATTACTTCTATTATTAAGGGGGAAGGTAATCCGTACTGAGATAGTGTTCAAATAATTTGCGATTATATGTATAGGGATTGATGATGTCTTTTATTTCATGTGGAAGATTGTTCCACAGCTGAGCTGCAGAGTACGTTAAGCTTGTTTTGAATAAGTCTATCCTAGGCTTCGGAAGGTGTAATAAATTTAATCGTTTACTGTGTCTAGCATTATATTCAAACAATGGCCAAAGGTAGTTTGGGGCATTCCGATGTAGGATTTTGTGAATTAGTTTGGCCTTATTGAAAAGCAGACGTTTGCGGAGTGGTAGTAACTGAAGGCGTTTATGCAGGCTAGGATTTTCAGTTAAATGTTTGCTATAAATTAATCTCATGGCCCGTTTCTGGAGTGAGTAAAGTCGCTTGGTGCTTGAATTGGAACAACCGTCCCAAATTGTAGAGCAGTAGTCAAAATGTGTCTGTAAGTGTGACGTATAGAATATTTTCCTTGTGTCCTCATCAAGGAAATTTTTAATTTTGGAGAGTTGGTAGACTTTTTTCGCTGTTTGTTTAGTGAGCGCTTGAACGTGAGGATTAAAGGTTAGGTTTCTATCAATGATGAGACCTAATGTTTTGTGCTCAGTTACACTTTCTACTGGCATGTTATCGATGTGAAGTTGAAGTGATCTGTGTGAATTTAGAGTCTGAAGTCTTTGTCTTGTTGTTAATAACATAGATTTTGTTTTAGTGATGTTAATTTGCATACGGTTCGCATAGCTCCACCTAACTACATTATTTAATTCTTGTTGCAAAGACGATTCCAGCAAATTACTGCTTTCAGCGTTTGTATACACTGTACAGTCGTCTGCAAATAGATCGCAGGACGACGAAAGATGCAAAGGTAGATCATTAATATATATGGCGAATAATAGAGGGCCGAGAATAGAGCCTTGCGGTACTCCAGTATTGAAGGTAGTGGTTTCGGACAGAGATTTATTGCATGAAACTACTTGCTTTCTGTTTGACAGAAAAGATGTTATTAGCGTCACAACATTAGGGCCAATTTTCATTGTCTCTAGTTTTTTAATTAAAATGGCATGGTCTATCATATCAAATGCTTTTCTGAAATCGATAAACACAGCTCCACATAGATTGTTGTTATTTATATTATGGTGCCAATTTTCTATCATGTTTGTTAGGGCCGTATGGCAAGAATATTTTGGTCGAAATCCTGATTGACTGTCAACTATAAGCTTGTTGCTATCTAAATACTGTAATGTTACCTTATGGATGTGTTTTTCTAGTGGTTTAGATAGTGATGATAGTAAAGAAATGGGTCTATAATTGTTCGGGAGACCCTTGTCCAATGAACCAGATTTAAGGAGAGGATACACTTTAGCGATTTTGAGAGCTGATGGAAAGTGACCTTTGGTGATACACTGATTATATACATAGGTTAGTGATACACAGATCACTGGCGCAGCACAGCGGAGAATCCGACTGCTGATTCCATCTAACCCAGATGAGTTTGTGTTTTTTAGTTTACTGAGGTAAATGAGTACTTCAGTGACTGTCATTAGCGGTATGTCAGAAAGGATATCTCGGGGGCATCTAGTCTGGCAAAACGATGACAGTAAAGATAAGTTGCAAGGAGAATTTGGTATTGTAGCCTTCAACTGATCTATGTCATTCTGAAAAAAGTTACTGAATTGGTCGCATGAAATAGGATTTGATGGTGATGAATTTGAGTAGTTATGCTTGTTTGTCAAGGTGTTAATTGCCTTCCATATGTCCTTACTATTTGTTTTATCCATGACTAAGTTCTTAAAGTAATTTTTCTTTTCTTTTCGTATGGTATATTGAACTTTGTTTCTAAGAGTACGGTATGTGCTGAGATCCCGCTTTTTATGTGCCTTATCTCTGTCTCTCATAATTTCAAGAATTTCCTGGGTGATCCAAGGTGGTTTGACGTGATGTTTTACTCGAACTTCCTTGATTGGCACATGTCTATCAAACACATCAATAAAGATCTTCATCCAGGATTCCAAAGCATCATCTGGGTCTGGAAGCTGATAAACATTGTTTAGGGGTGAACTGAGCAAGTCCTGTAAAAATGCGTTTTGGTTGAAATTTTTGTAGCTTCTGTATTTTACAGTTATGTGTTTATGTTTAGGAGTTTTAATTCCTTTTTTAGACCATGTGCAGCATATTGGGTAGTGATCGCTCATTGCACAATTGGGCACGGTGTATTCTATGATGTTGTCCGAGCAAGTTACATAAATGTGATCTATAAGTGTTGAAGATGAGTTTGTTACTCTAGTATCTTGTTTTACTATTTGTTGGAAGTTGTATGATGCAATTATATTTCCCCAGATTATATGGGATTTGTTGGTGTCAATGTTAAAGTCTCCGAGTAGTATAATTTCCTTCCCGGAAGCGAAAACCACATCCATCATGGTAGTGAAGTTTTCGTACCAAACGTATCCAGCCCTGGGATTTCGATAGAGGTAGCCAATTATCAGGGGTGTGATGTTTCGAAGTTTTAACTCCAACCAAATACATTCTATTTCGGAAGTTTCAAAGTCTAGCCTACGGTGAACATTTAGTAGATTAGAAACATAGGCTACTATGCCTGTCTCTTGTTTCCTACAGGGATCTCTTCTAAACACTTTGTACCCTTTAATAGAGATGTCCTCATCTGAAATGTTTTCATTTAGTCTACTTTCGCTAAGGCCGAATACATGGAAATTTTGATTAAGAATAGAAGATAACTCTGGCAGCTTGTTGAATAAGTTACATATGTTTAAGTGTCCAAAATGTATTCCTGATTTATTGAGCCAATGTTGCCACTGCTCAGACATTTCACCCAAGAAGTAAGTGTAAATTAGTCAAAATTAGGTAAAAATACAAGATCATAAAAATACACAATTACATTAATTTGCAAAATACCAGTAATAGAAATCGATATGTAAATTACAATATTATAACGATATAACTAATGAGACCAACAAGTATCGTGCAAATACAGAACAAAAAGAATTAAAGCGTATGAACATACAATTACGTAGCTCGAACTACTTCGCAAGCTATGTAACCAGCTGCTATCAGAAAGAATGAATAAATGACTATACAAGTCAATGTTCCTGTTTAAAGTTGGGTATCCCACACGGGAGATAAAACTCTAAATAGTAAGCAGTTAAAGTTCAAGGAGGAAGCTCTTTTTCTGGTATATTGCGTATAGGGCTCAGTGTTTAATACATATCCTATCTTACAGGTCTGTATTGTAGAGACATCATAAAAGCTTGATTCAGTGCGGCCGGACTAAATTGCATCAAGTGTAGCAGTTCTGGATTCCAATGATGCGGAACCTGTTGTTGTCTGATATGTGACCCATTTTTGGCGTAGAGTTCTGGACCCCAATGATGCGGAACTTCCTGCTGTCTGCTAGGTGGCCCATTTGTGGCGTGAGGGGGATGTGTCACAGTGGTATTACTGCCGTGTGTGTGTGCCGATATTTGCAACGCAGGCTCCTTGCAGGGGAGGGCAGGAAAACTATTGTGGTAGTTATCTCCTTCCCGTGCTAAGATGGGGGTAGGAAGGATGGGTTGGTTTATTCTTGGTAGCATGTGTGATTCTTGAGTGGCCGGAGGTCGGGGGTCAGATGTCAGCAGACGTTTACCTGGTGAAATGGGGGAGTTTCGGCTGGCCTGGGTTGGCCTAGGTTCTTCAGAATTTATCATTTGTGTGTTGGTCAGGTTTTTTGCCCTTTCAGGATATTTAATGTTCTTTGCAAGAAGACTAGTTCCTAATGTTGTTGTGTGTATTTGGTCTCTATACAATCGTTTCCTTGGTGCTCCTGTCTGTGATGTGAAGAAGGGTGTGTTGTTGATAAAGTGTACACGATACCGATTGCAAAAAGTTTCTAGGGTGTTATTGTTTATGTCGGCCAATCGACGTTGAGAGCCATAACTTGGTGGTATGATGGAGGAGAAAAAAACTGTAGAATTTGGGAAAGTGTAACGTAGTAAGTCAAGTAGTGTTCTTAACTGAGAAATTGTTATACTTTGGTTTTTCATAGTGTCTTGTATTCCTGTATGAATCGTTGTTTTTCTAATGGCTGTATTAACCTCCAGTTTACGTATACTGTTTGTTAGTCTTTCTACTCCTGCACCTGGAAGCTGAATTGTTGCGGCTTTGTCGGTGTCTGATATGGACATGCGGTCGCTGTAAATTCCTCCAATCAAAGAGTCGCCAATTATCAAGTGGGTGCAGTCAGCCGGTGTTTTCTGTGTATGTTGGGTTCTGACACGTCTTGCACGCTGTTTCTGCCATTGGTGACAATCCAGCTGTAGTCTGTCTTCTTGCATATTATCAGATGTTTCTTGAATGTGGGCGTATTCTCTTGGCAATGCTCTGTCGTCCAGGCTGTTGTTTGATAGTTGCTCTTGTAATGCTTCAAATCTATTGCTGACCTTTACTTCGATAGGATATGTTGAGTGCTGTCGAGCAACATTTTCTATTTGCTGATGTGTTTTGGTTGACTGAGTAATTGACGCGCCTACGACTGGTTCTGTTACTTCTAGACTATCTGCGTGTGCTGCCAGGTCAGTAGTGGGCGAGCGTTGTAACGTCTCAACGGTGTGTTTTAGTTTCACATTTTCTTCTCTCAGGAGAGTCACCTCTGACTTGAGGTTGTTATAGTCACTAATGATCGTGGCGATCTTGTTTGTGTTGTCAGAGGCGGCATCAAAAAGTACTTTCAGGTCTGACTCTAACTTTTTAATATGCTGCTGACAGACGCACGAGTGTTGGTTAGTAGCTGGTCTATCATCTAGTACCGATGGTGCAACCTCTATTTGATTTGAATTTAATTCATTTGGTTGTATACTGTCTTCTACACACTTACTCATCGGGTACTCAATGGCTAGCAACACTGGTCGGTTAGAAGTTTCATTCATGTTGTTGCTGTGCTGAGTCATGGTTTGTTGGACTATGGTGTCATTATGGCCTGATGCTGTAATGGCTACAGCTTCAGATTGTGTAGGTTCGCCAGCCACTAGCATGCTGAGATCGGCAGGTGTGTTTAGTGAGTCACCTATTAATTTCTGTGCTGTCTGTTGAATTTCGACGAAATGAGTCGAGAGCCACTCAGACATGACGTCAACTGCCCCCTGGGCAAGCAAACTGTTCTTTGAGTTGTAGAGATGCAAAGTGTGTAACGAAGCTGATACTTTGATTTCGACTTGAGCGCCGTGTCGGTCCACCCTGTACTCAACTTGGTCGCCCTGATAATGTTTGATCAGGCATGTTCGAAATGCCTCATAATGCAGAGTATTATTGAAAGTAATGGAAATGCATTTCCCGTCGTTCATACGCTTGACAGACAGTGATGGAGAGCCAAAGCAATTCTTTAATTTGCTTTTCACTGCTTTCTCTTTGTTTAGTGCGTAGTTCTTAGTTCTGGTAGATCTTATTCTTAACCCACATCGCCCACGTTCTGCAGCTACCTCCAGTCCAGAAGCTTCCCCCTGTTCAAGCATGACTACATAGTATTGTATTTTCGCCCGCAGGTACACATTTTAGCAGCGCCCGCACTCTGTTTAAATTCCAGTGTTGTGATTGGCTAGTTCAAGCTATCACTGACGCTTCTCCGTTTCGTGAATAGTTTATCCATAGTATTGAATACAACATTATTAGCATTTATATCCAACACTGCACATTTAGCAACCTTAACACAATTTCACAAGTTGAACGGCATTGTTGTGATCACAATCATATAAAATCCATTGCGCTCTAATGAAGATAGACAGAAAAAATAATCCAAAAAGGAGGAGAGCACACAAACGGAGAAGTAATTAATTTGAAAAACAACAGATGAAAGCCGACTGTTGGTAGCTGTTCTGGGTTTGCACTAGATTCCTGATTAAGAAGGAGATCCAATTTCAAGGTCAGCGCTAAAGAAAAGGTTTGAGTGATACTTATTTTTTTGAAAGACTGATGTTATTGCATAATTATGAAATTAGTTGGAGAACTGACCAACGCAAAATGCTATAAGTAATGCCGTTCTGCATCAAAAATCAGTAAGAAAAAAATGAGTTTTAACCCGTGGGACTGTTGAAGGTGAACTCAAGGTTATGGTACGAATTCCAGAATTATGAAATCAAGGTCTGCAATACTTTATACAGTCACTTCAATTAAAGGAAGGCATAAATGAAACTTGTTTCAACTATTTAAACTGACCATGGCGAGAGTTCCACATGAAATAAGAGACTGGATAGCGTCAGCTTTAAGTCCAGTTGTTGTTGACTGGATTACGTTTGATATATATGAAAGTCACAGATTGCTGCTGGAAAGTAAGTTTTTTTTGCTGACGTCGTGAGCAATTGTCGATTCTTGCATGAAGGTGAACTTATCTGAAGGGAATCTACAGTAATCGAGCAGGTAATCAAAGTCTTGTTGCGAGCCTGATATCGAGCGTGATCAACGTCAGGAAATAATTGGAAATAATCTGAATTCGACTTCAAGTAAATTAGTAAGGAAAGAAATCCAGACGCTCTTCGTTGTTCTGATCATTTTAACGAGCTTGATTAGAGTCCTTTTTTTATGTGGTGTAGGTCATTTAAATTCTTTTATCAAAATTCAGGGTTGAAACAGGAATATTTCTTCGTCAGGATCTTCGATTGGAGGATTTAGTTAAGTTAATTAGTTAATATTAGAGTAATTAACAGATTGTGTATTGTTGCTGGGTTTGAAATCAATATTGTTGAAATATTTGTATATTGCTTGATAATTATAAATTTTAGGATGGAATCCCAAGATTTTTCACAGGTACTCACTGGAGTTGGCGGGGCAATATCAAGGTTGGATGCGGTGTTAAGACAACAGAATATAAGCAATGATGTTGAAAGATTTAGTGGTCAAGCAGATCAGTTTAAGAAATGGATTATTTCCATTGAAAAACATGCATATTTAGTAAATGCTACAGACGGAGAGAAAAAGAACTTGGCATACAGAACAAGTACAAGTCCAGTTTCTGACCATATTAGAAGAAAGTTAGAAGCAGCAGGAGGTGAAACTTGGGAAGAATTCAAAGATGATCTCGCAAGAAAATATGCTGAAATTACTGATCCACAACACGCATTCTCAGTATTGCGACAGACTAGACAAAACAGCACAGAAAGTGTTCAGCTATACAGTGACAGGTTAATCAACTTAGCTGAAGAGTCATTCTTAGGACAGAATGTACGAGCAGAGGAAGTGGAACGGATGTTGGTAGGGATTTTTGTTGATGGAATTAAGTCAGATGGATTGAAATTTAAATTATTAAGAGAGAATCCTGCAAGATTGTCACAAGCGGTAGATATCGCTATACAAGAGGAAAGCTTGAGGAGGAGGTTTAGGCTAAGGGTAGGACGAGAGTTAGGTAGTAGTTCAGAAGATAGAATTGAAGAACCTATGGAAATAGGTCAGTATAGACATGGATGGAGAGGAAGACGAGGAGAAATACAGATGGTGCAAAGAAACGAAAATGTATATAATCAAGATAGAAGAGGACAAGTGAGAAATACTGTAAGAAACATGGAAGGTAACACAAATAACTCGAATGTGGTTTGTTGGGGATGTCACCAACGTGGGCACATTTTTCGCTTTTGTGGTAACAGAAGTGGCCCATCGATTACGCAAAATAGTAGAGGTGTTCAGACGAGTATACAGAATAGAATGGCAAATGGTAGACCAGCAAATTGGAATTCTGGAGAAATACAGAGAAATTTTAGAAGGTCAGGAAATCAGGGAAATTGGCATCCCGCTTATTGAATAGGATCGGCAGTAAGAGGGAAGATAGTAAGATCCAAAAAGGGCATCAATATATTAAAAACCCAAAGGATGAGTATAATAGAACATTTAGAAATAAAAAACAAGCCGAGGTAAAGCAATTGTCATTAAATATGGTAGATCCTAGCTCATGTATAGTACAGATAGGAAAATATAAAGTTAGAACATTAGTTGATTCGGGAGCACAAGTTAGCGTGATTAAAGAAGCATTTTTATATCGAATGTTAAAAAATTGTAAAATAATTAGAATTCAAGAGAATCTTCATTCGGTAACGGGACAAAAATTAGAAGTGTTAGGACAAACGATGATAAATTTGAAATTAGGAGGGATAAATGTTAGGCATATGTTCCATGTGGTTAAAGATTTAAATAGAAATATGATATTGGGACGAGATTTTTTATTGAAAAATGGGGTGAGACTTTTATTTGATTTGCATAAATTAAAATTCCAAGATGTTTACGTAGATCTAGAGGAAGATATGCATGTGTCGACATTAGTTAGAGTTAAAACAACCATGAATTTAAAACCACAGTCAGTTAATTTGATACAAGCAAGACTGAAGAGAAACCATATTATGTAGCAGGAAACATAGTTAGAATCACAGAATTGCAAAATGAAATAATTGATGAGCCAGGTTTAGAAGTTCCGGATGGAATAATAGAATTAGATAAAGTTTAACATTTCCAGTAATGGTTATTAATAACACAGGTAGAGAAATTAAATTATACAGAGGATGTGTAATAGCTAAGCTAGAACATGACAGCGTTAGTGACATATTGACAACAGATAGAGTAAATATGGTGGGAATAAGTTATTCAGAAACCTCTAATGAAAGAAGTAATAATAGACGCGGATACAGAAGGAAAGGGAACGCAAGAATGGATGAATTGATCCATCCATATAGAAGAAATACAGCACAAATACATTCACTAGACAAAGTAACAAGAGAAAAAGAATTGTTAGCACAATTAAAAACTTCGCCAGAAAACAAGGAAGTGTTAGAACAACTGATAAAGCAAAATCAAGATGTGTTTGCGATAAATGATTTAGAATTGGGTAAGACACAAACAGTTACGATGGAAATAGACACGGGAGATCATCCACCAATTAGTTTAAAACCATACAGAACTCCGTTAAGAAATAGAGAAGTAGTAGAAAAGGCAATAGAAGATATGTTGAAAGCAGGCATAATAACAAGATCAAAATCAGAATGGTCATCTCCGGTGGTAATTGTGGCCAAGTCTGATGGTTCGAACAGGTTCTGTTGTGATTACAGGGCGTTAAATAAAATTACTAAGAATGTAGCGTACCCACTGCCAGTAATTGATGATATTTTGGGGCTACTTAATGGTTCTACATATTTCACAACGCTGGACGCAAGGGCAGGATTTTGGTGTATTCCGATGTCAGTAGACGCGCAAAATAAAAGTGCCTTTTGTACTCATATGGGTTCGTACAAATTTTTACGTATGCCATTCGGTCTCAAAAATGCACCATCCCACTATATGTTCTTAATAAATGAAGTACTAGACGGTATGCAAAGTTTTGCCTTAGCATATATTGATGCCGTATTGATTTTTACAAAAGGAGATGTAGAGAATCATTTGGAACATGTTAGACTAGTATTTGATAGACTAAGAAGGCATGACGTTAAATTAAAGCTTAGTAAGTGTCAGTTTTTAAAGACAGAAACAAAATATTTAGGCTATATAATAAATAGGGAAGGTATTAAACCAGACATGGAAAAAATAAAAGTTATTAAAGAGTTACCTCCTCCCACTAACGTTAAGGAAGTAAGGGCTTTTATAGGAACCTGTGCGTATTATCGGCGGTTTGTACCAGCCTTTTCTAAGATAGCAATACCTATTACGAATTTAACGGGAAAATACGCTAGATTTAAGTGGGATGATGAGTGTCAAAAAGCATTTGAACTTTTAAAAGATAGCTTAACGGTGGTACCATTATTAACACATCCAGACCTGAATAAACAACTAATACTATACACAGATGCTTCAGACAATGCAATAGGAGCATGTTTGGTTCAACCATATGAAGGAGAAGAATCTGGGATACCAGGAGTTAAAAATGAAAGACCAATCTATTTCTTGTCGCATAAACTCAGCAAGACTCAAAAGAAATGGCCGATTATTGAGAAAGAAGCATATGCAATACACTACGCGCTGCAAAAACTAAATTATTACTTACATAACGCCAATTTCATTATTAGAACTGACCACATGCCATTAAAGTCGATATTAGAAGCACCAATACAAAATAGGAAAATACAAACGTGGGCATTGAATTTACAAGGGTACAATGCTAAGGTTGAATATGTGTCAGGAAAACATAATACGTGCGCCGATCTTTTGTCTAGGATCCCGTACCCACAGTCATCAGGAAACACGGAAGATGAAGTTGAACCAGAGGTAGATGATCGAAACTGGCAAGTTAATATATTAGATTCTGCCATAATAAATAGGGAAGAATTTGAGAGTTTACCATCGGAGCAAGAGTCGGAAACTAGAACAGAAGACCCACATTTAGAACAGTTTGATATGAAAACAGAACAAGAATTGGATCCGAAAGTAGTACAGATAAAAAGAAATTGAAAGAAACAGGGGAAAATAGTTTTAAAAGAAAGTTTGTAGAGTTACAAGAAGACAATCAATTATATTATATCAGTGAAAAAGGTGAAGGAGTAAGAAAATATATTCCGAAACATTTAGAACAAGAAGTCTTAAAGGCGTACCACGATAATAATGGTCATTTTGGACGAGATAAGTTAGTGAAGGCTATTAGCAGTAAATATTATTGGCCGAATTTATTCAAAAGCGTATATGAATATGTTGAAGCATGTGAAAAGTGTAGGTTAAGGAACATGAAGATAATTAAATGTCCTTTACAAGATACCGATATTCCTCAATTTCCAATGCAGAAAGTAAGTTTGGATATTTCAGGTCCTCATCCAAAAACATTATCGGTAAATGTATACTTACTACATATAGTTGATTCATATAGTCTTTGGCCAGAAGTATATCCAATTCCAGACAAGAGTGCTGATTCAGTTATAAATATGCTTTTACAAGAATTTATACCAAGGTTTGGGTGTCCACAAATAATACTTACAGACAATGGGAAAGAGTTTGTAAATAAAAAGTTTGAGAAATTGGTAAAAGATTGGAATATAAAACACATTAGGACTTCATATTACAGACCAACTTCTAATGCAAAAAAATGAGAGACAACATAGAACACTATACAATATTCTAGCGAAAAATGTAGAAGAACACGATATGGATTGGGATCTTTATTTGGGGATGGCATTAGCGGCGATACGTACACACGAAAATGAAGGAACAGGTTCTCACCATTTTACTTAGTACATGGAAGAGAACCGATATTGCCAATTGATAATTTATTAAAACCTAGGAGAAAATATTTGGGGGAAGATTTTCAAGAAACAAGGTTACAAGAAATGCATAAAGCACATGTACGTTTAAGAAATAATATAATTAAGGCTAGAGAAAGACAGAAGAAATACGCAAATAAAAATGCACACTTACAAGAGTTTAACGTAGGTGATAGGGTATATTATAAAAACATAGAAAAAACTCTAAGTTTGATGCTCATTGGGTCCCGGGGATACTATATTTTAGAAAAAAAAGGTCCAGTGTCGTATACTATTAAGAATCAAATTTCAGGGCATGTTGCACGTTCACATGTAGAACACTTAAGGCGGGATAATGAAGAAAGGGATGCAGAGAATAATAATAATAATAATTATTGTTCCGAAGAAATATTGTCGGGTGGACAGATTGTCAGACAATCGGGTTATCCAAGGCCTATAGAGAATGGAAAACAAGTAACAACAGGCATCTAATACAGCTGAACAAGAAGAAACGATACCAAAAACAGTCATGACAGAGGAAAATAATGTGTATGACGATTATATGAGTGAAGAGTCAGTTAGGGAAAATATTGAACCTCCATTTATGAATACAAGACAAGCAGTAAAAAGAAGTTGGATAGACAGAAAGAAAAAGAAATTAAGAGGCAAGGAAACTTAGAGAGAATTCCTCGAGTGAGGAAGAGAAGCCACTTTTTGAAAATCTGTTGAGAAGGGCAAGACAGAAAAATTAGATTGGATGTAGAAAGGAAGAGATTAGCGGTTGCTAGTAATGGATATACAGATGGGGAACAAGAGATGGATGAAAAGTCAGAAACTGATGAAGAAGCTGATATGAAAGAAGATAGCTCTCCTCGAGAGGATAGAGACATTGATGTAGATATTGCAATTATTGAAAAAAATTTGAGGTTATTAAAGAAATGGAGAAATGATAGAGGAAAAGAGTGATATAGGGTTCTGCAGATAGCAGATAGAAGAAGAAGTTGGACACGATAATTTTGTGTTTACAAAGGTACTTGATGGAATTTTCTAAAGCGGAAAATTATTATTGGGTACTCAGAAATTGGTCTTGAAATTTATAATGTATGTGTACATTGATTAATGTGGGGGATAAATATGATGAGGGGATTGAAATGCTTTGTTCAATTGTTGGGACTTCAATTGTGTTGTATGAAATGTGAAAAATAGTTAACTTAGATGGTTATTTTTACGATGTTTTGGGTTGATTGAGTTACCCTAAGGGTGGTTAAAATGATTATTACTTTGAAGTTCAGTTAGAAGATGAATTAAAATAGTAGTTAGTGAAGTGCAGTAGCAATGGAGGGGTATGTAGTTATACATGTGGGGTATGCAATGTATATACAAGGTTTATAATAGGAGCTGGATTGAACAGCGTTTAAGGGGAGAATATGGGGGGAATGCCAGGTTGAAATTTGGCATTTAACTGCATATTGGAAGAAGAAGACTGTACTTAACAGTTAGGAAGTTTTTGTGGTTGAAGGAAAGGTAAACAGGAAATTGTTGGTCTGAAGAATACAAAGGCTGGCAGTTTTGGATTAACATACTTTTTTGATAATAACAATTATTATTGACGGAAACTGAAGATAAATTTTGAAACTTTATTTTTTGATAAAGTTTTGAGAATGTATGGGAAGAGAAAGGTGATTACTTCTTACTTTCTTACTTTTTCCTTACTTTTATTGATTTCAGGTGCGCACCTACACAAATCTAATCTAGCTATTTTTTCCTGTCTATCCTAGAATACTGAGAGAGTGAGAATGTGAATAAGGGGGAAATTAAAGGATAAGGGGAATATCTTCAGTTTTGTCAATCATAATTTAGATGGACGTTTTTAAAGTTAAAAGCGGTTCGCTTATGGAGACTTTTGTATTGTGGGGAATTTTATGGAGAGTTTTGTAGAAAGTTTTCTAGAGAACTTTATGACGAGTTTTGTAGAGAGTTTCGATATTATGATCTCTGAGTAGCAATTGGCTATGAGGAGATAGGAGAATTGACTTAGGAAATATATAGAATTGTTGTTATTGTAGTATAGAGAGGTAAAGTTAACTAATTAAAAGTTGGGGTTGAGATTTTTTCAAGGAAAAATTCTCTTTGAAGAAGGGGAGGTATTGTAACAGTGAGGGATTCTAGGTTAGGAGTAAAGAGTTAAGGAATGCTGCGCATTCCTTGACTAGGGGGAAAACCATAGTGAACGTGTGTGCACGAATGAAGAAGGGTATCTAGGAAAACACACACGTCACTTGGGGGCCAGCGAGAACAGATGTCAACACCGAGAAGGGAGTCTCCATCATATGTGCTGAGCTAGAATGATTCATCAATAAAATCCTTTTCTAACAACGCGAAGACTGACTTGTCTGGTGCTATACGTTCACGATCATAGCCTTTGTGTGTAGCACTGTCACATCTACAACATTAGAACTGTATTCTCTACAACATTAGAACTGTATTCTCTACAAAAGGAGAACTGTATTCTCTACAACATTAGAACTGTATTCTCTACAACATTAAAACTGTATTCTCTACAACATTAGAACTATTCTCTACAACAGGAGAACTGTATTCTCTACAACATGAGAGCTGTATTCTCTACAACATTAGAACTATATTCTCTACAACATTAAAACTATTTTTTATAACATAAGAGCTGTATTCTCTACAACATAAGAGCTGTAGTCTCTATAACATAAGAGCTGTATTCTCTATAACATAAGAGCTGTATTCTCTATAACATAAGAGCTGTATTCTCTAGAACATAAGAGCTGTATTCTCTACAACATAAAAGCTGTATTCTCTACAACAATAGAACTAAATTCTACATAACATTAAAACTGTATTATCTATAACATAAGAGAAGAAGAGAGAGAAGATGACGTTCTGAAAATATAGTGATGGGGGGGGGGGGGGGGGGGGGTGGGGGGGCACAAGCCAAAAAAGGTTGAGAACCACTGGTCTAAGTCAACTATTCACATTAGCAAAACTAAAGAAAAACTGTATTGATCAAGTACTAATGTGAATAAAACTAGAGAAATAGTGTATTGATCAAGTACTGCTACTGGCAGAACAAACAAGAACATAGTCTGACAGAACAGCCAACAAACAACAGTGACAGTGATCCTGTATACAGTGGAAAATCTGGCCTATTCTGTTACATTATACTAGCTATATGGCCATGATATCTTATCTGGCAAAGATATAATAACACAAAGTAATGCAGCTTTACAGAATACAATTACAGGAAACACAGGATGCTGTGGTGACCAGCCTTCATCAGCAAACAAATACATACACAAAACACAACATATAATCAGTCAGGAGACACTACAGTGACAACATTATGGCATAAGAACAGGATAAGACGGATGAGAAGAATGAAAAGATAAAAATATGAGAACAATGAAGAAAAAATGGAAAAAATTGAAAACAATGTGCTTCTTAACCCAGAATACCAGGCTGTGATACTAACATGAATCTTCACCTTGATTCTCTTATATAGACAGCCGTGGGAGTTTGTGGTGTCGTGGGAACCTGGGTAGGGGATGATTCTCTGATATAGACAGCTGTGGGAGTCTGTGGTGTCGTGGGGACCGGGGTAGGGGATGATTCTCTGATATAGACAGCCATGGGAGTTTGTGGTGTCGTGGGAACCGGGGTAGGGGATGATTCTCTGATATAGACAGCTGTGGGAGTCTGTGGTGTCGTGGGGACCGGGGTAGGGGGATGACCCCTGGTGTGTTGGATCATATTGTGATCATATTCCTTCACGGCACCGCCTTTGGCCGTCCAGCATCATTTCTCTTGATATGCCTCTACTACAGCTGATCTTCTCCAATGCCTCTCTTCTCATCACATGACCAGAAAACTTACTTTGTCTTCTTATCACATGACCAGAGAAGTTTCTCTTCTCATCACATGACCGGAGAACTTTGTTTGTCTTCTCATCACACGACCAGAGAAGTTTGTATTCTCATTACGTGAGCAGAAAACTTACTTTGTCTTCTCATCACATGACCAGAGAAGTTTGTCTTCTCATCACATGACCAGAGAACTTTGTTTGTCTTCTCATCACATGCCCAGAGAACTTTGTTTGTCTTCTCATCACATGCCTAGAGAACTTTGTTTGTCTTCTCATCACATGCCCAGAGAACTTTGTTTGTCTTCTCATCACATGCCTAGAGAACTTTGTTTGTCTTCTCATCACATGCCTAGAGAACTTTGTTTGTCTTCTCATCACATGCCGAGAAAACTTTGTTTGTCTTCTCATCACATGACCAGAGAACTTTGTTTGTCTTCTCATCACATGCCCAGAGAACTTTGTTTGTCTTCTCATCACATGACCAGAGAACTTTGTTTGTCTTCTCATCACAAGCCCAGAGAACTTTGTTTGTCTTCTCATCACATGACCAGAGAACTTTGTTTGTCTTCTCATCACATGCCCAGAGAACTTTGTTTGTCTTCTCATTACATGACCAGAAAACTCTGTCTTCTCATCACATGCCCAGAGAACTTTGTTTGTCTTCTCATCACATGACCAGAGAACTTTGTTTGTCTTCTCATCACATGCCTAGAGAACTTTGTTTGTCTTCTCATCACATGACCAGAAAACTTTGTTTGTCTTCTCATCACATGCCCAGAGAACTTTGTTTGTCTTCTCATTACATGACCAGAAAACTTTGTTTGTCTTCTCATCACATGCCCAGAGAACTTTGTTTGTCTTCTCATTACATGACCAGAAAACTTTGTTTGTCTTCTCATCACATGCCCAGAGAACTTTGTTTGTCTTCTCATCACATGCCCAGAGAACTTTGTTTGTCTTCTCATCACATGCCTAGAGAACTTTGTTTGTCTTCTCATCACATGCCCAGAGAACTTTGTTTGTCTTCTCATCACATGCCTAGAGAACTTTGTTTGTCTTCTCATCACATGCCTAGAGAACTTTGTTTGTCTTCTCATCACATGCCCAGAGAACTTTGTTTGTCTTCTCATCACATGCCTAGAGAACTTTGTTTGTCTTCTCATTACATGACCAGAGAACTTTGTTTGTCTTCTCACCACATGCCCAGAGAACTTTGTTTGTCTTCTCATCACATGCCTAGAGAACTTTGTTTGTCTTCTCATCACATGCCCAGAGAACTTTGTTTGTCTTCTCATCACATGCCTAGAGAACTTTGTTTGTCTTCTCATCACATGCCTAGAGAACTTTGTTTGTCTTCTCATCACATGCCTAGAGAACTTTGTTTGTCTTCTCATCACATGCCCAGAGAACTTTGTTTGTCTTCTCATCACATGCCCAGAGAACTTTGTTTGTCTTCTCATTACATGACCAGAAAACTTTGTTTGTCTTCTCATCACAAGCCCAGAGAACTTTGTTTGTCTTCTCATCACATGACCAGAGAACTTTGTTTGTCTTCTCATCACATGCCCAGAGAACTTTGTTTGTCTTCTCATTACATGACCAGAAAACTCTGTCTTCTCATCACATGCCCAGAGAACTTTGTTTGTCTTCTCATCACATGACCAGAGAACTTTGTTTGTCTTCTCATCACATGCCTAGAGAACTTTGTTTGTCTTCTCATCACATGACCAGAAAACTTTGTTTGTCTTCTCATCACATGCCCAGAGAACTTTGTTTGTCTTCTCATTACATGACCAGAAAACTTTGTTTGTCTTCTCATCACATGCCCAGAGAACTTTGTTTGTCTTCTCATTACATGACCAGAAAACTTTGTTTGTCTTCTCATCACATGCCCAGAGAACTTTGTTTGTCTTCTCATCACATGCCCAGAGAACTTTGTTTGTCTTCTCATCACATGCCTAGAGAACTTTGTTTGTCTTCTCATCACATGCCCAGAGAACTTTGTTTGTCTTCTCATCACATGCCTAGAGAACTTTGTTTGTCTTCTCATCACATGCCTAGAGAACTTTGTTTGTCTTCTCATCACATGCCCAGAGAACTTTGTTTGTCTTCTCATCACATGCCTAGAGAACTTTGTTTGTCTTCTCATTACATGACCAGAGAACTTTGTTTGTCTTCTCACCACATGCCCAGAGAACTTTGTTTGTCTTCTCATCACATGCCTAGAGAACTTTGTTTGTCTTCTCATCACATGCCCAGAGAACTTTGTTTGTCTTCTCATCACATGCCTAGAGAACTTTGTTTGTCTTCTCATCACATGCCTAGAGAACTTTGTTTGTCTTCTCATCACATGCCTAGAGAACTTTGTTTGTCTTCTCATCACATGCCCAGAGAACTTTGTTTGTCTTCTCATCACATGCCTAGAGAACTTTGTTTGTCTTCTCATTACATGCCCAGAGAACTTCGTTTGTCTTCTCATCACATGCCTAGAGAACTTTGTTTGTCTTCTCATCACATGCCTAGAGAACTTTGTTTGTCTTCTCATCACATGCCCAGAGAACTTTGTTTGTCTTCTCATTACATGACCAGAGAACTTTGTTTGTCTTCTCACCACATGCCCAGAGAACTTTGTTTGTCTTCTCATCACATGCCTAGAGAACTTTGTTTGTCTTCTCATCACATGCCCAGAGAACTTTGTTTGTCTTCTCATCACATGCCTAGAGAACTTTGTTTGTCTTCTCATCACATGACCAGAGAACTTTGTTTGTCTTCTCATCACATGCCTAGAGAACTTTGTTTGTCTTCTCATCACATGCCTAGAGAACTTTGTTTGTCTTCTCATCACATGCCTAGAGAACTTTGTTTGTCTTCTCATTACATGACCAGAAAACTTTGTTTGTCTTCTCATCACATGCCCAGAGAACTTTGTTTGTCTTCTCATCACATGACCAGAGAACTTTGTTTGTCTTCTCATCACATGCCTAGAGAACTTTGTTTGTCTTCTCATTACATGACCAGAGAACTTTGTTTGTCTTCTCATCACATGCCTAGAGAACTTTGTCTTCTCATCACATGCCCAGAGAACTTTGTCTTCTCATCACATGCCTAGATAACTTTGTTTGTCTTCTCATCACATGCCTAGATAACTTTGTTTGTCTTCTCATCACATGCCTAGAGAACTTTGTTTGTCTTCTCATCACATGACCAGAGAACTTTGTTTGTCTTCTCATCACATGCCTAGAGAACTTTGTTTGTCTTCTCATTACATGACCAGAGAACTTTGTTTGTCTTCTCATCACATGCCTAGAGAACTTTGTTTGTCTTCTCATCACATGCCCAGAGAACTTTGTTTGTCTTCTCATCACATGCCTAGAGAACTGTGTTTGTCTTCTCATCACATGCCTAGAGAACTTTGTTTGTCTTCTCATCACATGCCCAGAGAACTTTGTTTGTCTTCTCATCACATGCCCAGAGAACTTTGCTTTCTCCTCCGTCTTATCGTTGTATTTGTTTTCTCCTGTCTTATCGTTGTGTATGATATTCATTAGTATTGTCCAGCCATCTGCCAGTCCAAGGTAGTGAGAACGCTCACCTCAGATACCACATCTCCATTGCTTGGAAGCCCTTCCCCATTTGTGTGTTCGCACTCCATGATTGGCTGAAGAGTTTCTGTATAAACATCTGTTTAATGACATTTCATGAGAGAGACTTAATACTTCATAATCTGGAATGTGACTTTTGTCATACCATGGTCGTATTGTCTATCTCATAGTCTATGTATCTGCCTATCTCTTCCCCCCTTACATCCACCCACACCAACACATCATGTATAACAAGACAGAAGTGTGACAGAGGCCCCACCTTTTCCTCAGCAGCATCCATGTGTGTGGGTAGAGCTGTGTCACTGGTGGGGAGAGGAAAAACATTTGTCAGTCAGTCAATAGTTTGAGTTCACATCTGTATATACCTAAAAAAAAAGTCGCTTAAAAGTCGACAGGGTTGACTTCATTGCACTGGGTTTTATCCCATATGGCTCGGTCTCTTTTCGCAGCACGGAAATCGTCGCACAAAGCACGAACTCCGTAGCTTTTAGCGACGACCCACAGGAGTTTCTGAAACATTTTACTCGTAAACCGAAGGGCGCGGCCAGGAATCGAACCCACAACCTTCGGAGCACGAGTCAAACGGCTTGACCACTTACTTCGCCACAGAGACTTCCGTATATACCTATTGCACACAAACTTCCACCCATTCATACGTATACGTGACACTGTAATTAGTTCCCCTAAGGAATTTCTCTCTCTCTCTCTCTCTCTCTCTCTCTCTCTCTCTCTCTCTCTCTCTCTCTCTCTCTCTCTCACTCACACAAAACATTGCAGTGGAACTGGATCCCCTATGGAACTACACATACATATATAAGATATGACAGTGTAACTAGTTCCCCTATGAAACTACACATGCATATATAAGATATGACAGTGTAACTAGTTCCCCTATGGAACTACACATACATATATAAGATATGATAGTGTAACTAGTTCCTCTATGGAACTACACATACATATATAAGATATGACAGTGTAACTAGTTCCTCTATGAAACTACACATACATATATAAAATATGACAGTGTAACTAGTTCCCCTATGGAACTACACATACATATATGATATGACAGTGTAACTAGTTCCTCTATGGAACTACACACACATATATATATATATAACATGACAGTGTAACTAGTTCCCCTATGGAACTACACATACATATATAAAACATGACAATGTAACTAGTTCCTCTATGGAACTACACATACATATATAAAACATAACAATGTAACTAGTTCCTCTATGGAACTACACATACATATATAAAACATGACAATGTAACTAGTTCCCTTATGGAACTACACATACATATATAAAATATGACAGTGTAACTAGTTCCTCTATGAAACTACACATCTTATATATAAAAGGCAATCTCCGTCTGTCTGTCTGTATGTATGTATGTATGTCCTTTATACGTTCGCGAACGGCCCATCCGATTGAGATGAAATTTTCTACACGCCTTCCTTTCATTCCAGCGCTGCCAACTGTCGTATTTTTTTTCTTCTTCCTCCTCCTCCCTCCTCCCATTCCCAAAATACGTACGTAAATATATGATGATGATGATGAAAGAATCCCCGAACCAAAACGCTAGGGAAAGGGAAGAAAATGACGTAACTACACAGAATCGTCACACGGCAATCATCATCATCATCAAGTGCCGTGCCGGCTGGCGTAGGCATTCAACTCTGCTGCTGATATATATGCCTCCATGCCACGGCAATATCAATAACAATTCATCTTTTTATATGTAAGGAAGTTATCTACAGTCGTGTAGAAGGGAAGAATAATCAATGGAAGGACCGAAATCACAGAACCTAGACGAGTATGAATTCGGAATGGCGAACTCCCTCCTCCTCTCTTCTCCTCCTGCCTCTACCTCCTCCCCTCCTCCTCCCTCTACCTCCTCCCTCTTCCTCTCCTCCTCCATCCTACTCCCTCTGCCTCCCCCCCTCCTCCTCCTCCCTCCACCCTCCTCCTCTTCCTCCTCCCTCTCCCTCCTCCTTCTCCCCCTCCCTTCTCCTCCCTCTCCCTTCTCCTCATCCCTCCTACTCCCTTCTCCTCCTCCTCCCTTTTCCTCCCTCTACCTCCTCCCTCCTCCTCCTTCCTCCACATCCCTCTTCCTCCTCCCTCCTCATCATTCCTCCTCCTCCTCCTTCTACCTCTTCCTCCTCCCTCTCCCTCCTCCTCCCCCACCTGCATTCTCCTCCTCCCTCCCCCTCCCTCCTCCCCCTCTTCCTCCTCCCCCTCTTCCTCCTCCTCCTTCACCCTCCTCCCTCCTCCTCCTCCTTCTTCCTCCCCCTCCTCCTTCCTCCTCCTCCCTCTCCTCCTCCTCCCTCTACCTCCTCCTCCCTCTACCTCCTCCTCCCTCTTCCTCCTCATCCCTCCTCCTCCCTCTACCTCCTCCCTCCTCCTCCCTTCACATTCCTCCTCCTCCCTCTTCCTCCCCCTCATCCCTCCTTCTCCTCCCTCTTCCTTCTCCCTCCGCCTCCTCCCTCCTCCCACTCTCTCCTCCTCCTCCTCCTGCGTTCTCCTTCTCCCTCCTCCTCCTCCCTCCTCCTTCTCCTCCCTCCTCCCTCTTCCTGCTCCCTCCGCCTCCTCTCTCCTCCTCCTCCTGCGTTCTCCTCCTCCCTCCTTCTCCCTCTTCCTCCTCCCCCACCCTACTCCTCCCTCCTCTTCCTAATCCCTCCTCCTCCCTCCTATTCCTCCCTATTCCTCCTCCCTCCTCTTCCCTCCTCCACCTCCCTCTTCCTCCTCCCTCCTCCATTTACCCAATACAGACAGACAGACAGATAGTCGGGAACGGGATCTTATATGACTACTTATATGATTTAAATGAGATGCTCTCCACCATGGGCTGGGCCGGGTCAGACAGACAGATAGATAGACAGACAGACAGACAGACAGACAGTCGAGAACGGGAACTTATATGACTACTTATATAAATTAAATGAGATGCTCCCCACCAGGAGTTGGGCGATGCCGGGCCGGGTCAGACCGACAGACAGAGAGATAGTCGGGAACGGGAACTTATATGACTACTTATATGAATTAAATGAGATGCTCCCCATCAGGGTCTGGGCGAAGCCGGGCCGGGTCAGACAGACAGATAGACAGACTGACAGACAGATTGTCGGTAACGGGAATGAGAACTTATATGTCCTTTATGCGCTCGCGAACGGCCCATCCGATTGAGATGAAATTTTCTACACGTCTTCCTTTCATTCCAGCGCAGCCCACTGTCATATTTTTTTAGTGTGAAATCGGCAACTTACCCAATATTATTTCATTTTTCATTATAATTTCATATATCTCAGGGGACTTAACTCTGTAAAAGTTATTTCAAGGGGCATAACTTTTCTGTATATCTTATAGTCATCTTGTGGCATCGTTTTCAAAGATTTATAAACTCTTTGTCCATAGTTATGTACCGGCATATGAGATATAATAAATAATGATACAATCTTTAAGGCATTTTCAAAGTTTTCATAAAAATAATGCTCAATGCATAACATTGTAACTCATCTTTTTATGCTTAAGAAGTTACTGTAGTCATGCAGGTGATTAGAAAGAGTTTTCATTAAAAATAATGGATGGTGTGTGGAAGGACATTCTTTTAAGTTACTTTTTTTGTTGTATGAATTTAATGAGACGCTACCCGCCAGGAGCTGATCGAAGCCACGCCGGGTCAGATAGATAGACAGACCCACCTTTTCGCTGCAGTTGTCTACTCCTCCTTTTCCTTCTTCTGCTGATGCTGCTGCCGCCGCTCCATTTACCCAAGTTAATTGTTGGGGAAGATGTAAAGATCTTTCAAGTGCTCTTTCTAATGCTTTTTGTAAGTTGGTCTTCGTTTATCTAAGGTTGTACTAACTGCAACCAATAAATGATTAGACAGACAGGCAGACAGACAGACAGACAGAGAGGGAGGGACGGACAGACAGACAGACAGACAGACAGACAGTCGGGAACGGGAACTTATATGACTACTTATATGAATTAAATGAGATGCTCGCCATCAGGGGCTGGGCGAAGCCGGGCCGGATCAGACAGACAGACAGACAGACAGACAGACAGACAGACAGACAGACATATAGACAGACAGACAGATAGATAGATAGATAGTCGGGAACGGGAGCTTATATGACTACTTATATGAATTAAATGAGATACTCCATACCAGGAGTTGGGCGATGCCGGGCTGGGTCAGACAGACAGAAAGACAGACAGAAAGACAGACAGACATACATACAGACAGACAGACAGACAGACAGTCGGTAACGGGAACGAGAACTTATATGACTACTTATATGAATTAAATGAGATGCTCCCCACCAGGGACTGGGCGAAGCCGGGCCAGCTAGTACATATATAAAACATGACAGTGTAACTAGTTCCCTTATGGAAATACACATACATATATAAAATATGACAGTGTAACTAGTTCCTCTATGGAACTACACATACATATATAAAATATGACAGTGTAACTAGTTCCTCTATGGAACTACACATACATATATAAAATATGACAGTGTAACTAGTTCCTCTATGGAACTACACATACATATATAAAATATGACAGTGTAACTAGTTCCCTTATGGAAATACACACATATATGTAAAGTAGTCAAACTAGATCATCTATGCAACTACCCATGACATGGTACCCCACAGACAACCCACTTACTGGATACAGCCATATCTGTCTGTGACATGGTACCCCACAGACAATCCACTAACTGGATACAGCCATATCTGTCTGTGACATGGTACCCCACAGACAATCCACTAACTGGATACAGCCATATCCATCAGTGATATTACACACCACAGACAACCCACTTACTGGATACAGCCATATCCATCAGTGACATTACACACCAGACAACCCACTTAGTGATAAAGCCGTATCTATTTGTGACATGTCACCCCACAGACAACCCACTAACTGGATACAGCCATATCTGTCTGTGACATGGTACCCCACAGACAACCCACTAACTGGATACAGCCATATCCATCAGTGATATTACACACCACAGACAACCCACTTACTGGATACAGCCATATCCATCAGTGACATTACACACCACAGACAACCCACTTAGTGATAAAGCCGTATCTATTTGTGACATGGTACCCCACAGACAACCCACTTACTGGATAAAGCCGTATCTGTCCGTGACATGGTACACCTCAAATGCTGGATCCTCCCACGGGTCAATCTGGGCCCCCTCCTCTCGACCCTGCACGTGGAATGTTTAAAAACAGTTTATTAAGTGAAGTATAATAGCTTGCCATCTCCAGGTAGGCATACCGAGGTGTCAACATACCTACATGTGTAGGTTTACAGGCAAGACAGGTGAGGAATGCCTCAAGTCAGGTCAGGCGTGGCCATGTCATCTAGGCTCATGTTTCTATGCAGATGGATGTCAGCTTGCTGCTGGCACATACAGGGCAATCTCCAGCTAATCATGTTACTTACTAACTCTAGTAGTTAAGACCATTACCCTGTATGGACAACAATCACCTTTGGATTAATAAACCTGTGAGGGTAAAACCGTGAGCAGCTGCTTTTGCGGTTGACTCAATCACAGGACTATTATTCTGCGCCGGTGATGGACCCTACTATAACTTCTCCTTGAAGTTAAATGGGGTAGGGGTAATGAAGAAATTGAAAAGAAAAAAAAATCATGTTTCCGCCCAAACTTTCCACAGGACCCCATTGTATTAACAGAATGTGAAGTTGTGGGGGACACCTAGATGTGTACTCAGGGGAGACTGACGATCACACTCAGCCATAGAGTGAAGGTGGAGTTGGCATAGAGTGAAGGTGGGGTTCGCATGGAGTGAAGGTGGGGGTGGCATGGAGTGAAGGTGTGGGCGGCATGGAGTGAAGGTGGGGGTGGCATGGAGTCAAGGTGGGGTGGAGTGAAGGTGGGGGTGGCATGCAGTGAAGGTGGGGGTGGCATGGAGTGAAGATGGGGGTGGAGTGAAGGTGGGGGTGGCATGGAGTGAAGGTGGGGGTGGCATGGAGTGAAGGTGGGGGTGACATGGAGTGAAGGTGGGGGTGACATGGAGTGAAGGTGAGGGTGGCATGGAGTGAAGGTGGGGGTGGCATGGAGTGAAGGTGGGGGTGGCATGGAGTGAAGGTGGGGGTGACATGGAGTGAAGGTGGGGGTGACATGGAGTGAAGGTGGGGGTGACATGGAGTGAAGGTGGGGGTGACATGGAGTGAAGGTGGGGGTGGCATGGAGTGAAGGTGGGGGTGACATGGAGTGAAGGTGGGGGTGGCGTGGAGTGAAGGTGGGGGTGGCATGGCATGGAGTGAAGGTGGGGGTGGCGTGGAGTGAAGGTGGGGGTGGCATGGAGTGAAGGTGGGGGTGACATGGAGTGAAGGTGGGGGTGGCATGGAGTGAAGGTGTTTGTGGCGTGGAGTGAAGGTGGGGGTGGCATGGATTGTCACATTGCTGCTGAAACATAAAGGGAGGAGGAGGAAGAGTCCCATAGCAGAGATGCTGCAATTATAATGTCCAGCATGAGGAAGGACGGACTAGGAGAACTGCTCTGTTTCAATAGCTTTTTAAAAAAATGTTGCATATCCCTTACAGGACAGTGCAGTCAACACCAGCATTTTTTCAGCTGCTGTTGACGTACTAGGCAAGTTTCACGTTCAGTAGTTTGCCATTGCTTTCTGAACGACCGGCTCACATACCCCCGTAAGTTACCAGCACGGCACGATCCACTGCCAATTCTCACAGCTGATGTTTTCCCCACGTGGATATATGGGATTGCGAAAAATTTTGTTAACCCCTTGGCCAGGGAGACCAGCATATAGTGTAGCTCTCCAATAGCTACCAGGCTCTAATTACACCAAAGTCTGACTGCCTTGGCAGTGTTCATTTGACAACATCAGACAATGATGCTCTACTTCCAACAATCCTGGGCTAGAGATTTCAATAACTAGTCTCTCTGACATGGGCGAGGCACCAGGAAACTGTGTTGTGTGGGACACCCCCTGGACGGCTGGGGGACCACTGATCTCACAATGAGGAAACATGCCCAACAAGAACACTCCTGGGACTGGTGATGGTGGTTTACACACAGTGTGGATCCTCACTGGCATCAGAGTTTGTGCACTGTGCTGATATTGCTCTAGTGTGATCTATGGGAGGAGACTGGGGCATGTATGAAGATAGCCATGTGTAGTAAAATTGATCATTTACCACCAGCAAACAGATGTACATGCTCCATGTTTGTACACACCAATTGTGCCTGCTGCATGTCTGTACACAACAGTTGTACCTGCTCCATGTCTGTACACAACAGTTGTACCTGCTCCATGACTGTACACAACAGTTATACCTGCTCCATGACTGTACATAACAGTTTTACCTTCTCCATGTCTGTACACAACAGTTGTACTTGCTTCATGTCTGTACACAACTGTTGTACCGGGTGTGTGATTGCATGTGTGTGTGTATTGAAAGGCAAACACATGATCTCATTAATGATGAATACACGTGAGAATGCTGTGTCCCTCTAAGACATGAGAGTGTGTCCCTCCAAGACATGAGATTGATCTAAGACATGAGATTGTGTCCCTCTAAGACATGATGAGATTGTGTCCCTCTAAGACATAATGAGATTGTGTCCCTCTAAGACATGAGATTGTGTCCCTCTAAGACATGATGAGATTGTGTCACTCTAAGACATGATGAGATTGTGTCACTCTAAGACATGATGAGATTGTGTCACTCTAAGACATGATGAGATTGTGTCACTCTAAGACATGATGAGATTGTGTCCCTCTAAGACATGATGAGATTGTGTCACTCTAAGACATGAGATTGTGTCCCTCTAAGACATGATGAGATTGTGTCACTCTAAGACATGATGAGATTGTGTCACTCTAAGACATGATGAGATTGGGTCACTCTAAGACATGATGAGATTGTGTCACTCTAAGACATGAGATTGTGTCACTCTAAGACATGATGAGATTGTGTCACTCTAAGACATGATGAGATTGTGTCACTCTAAGACATGATGAGATTGTGTCACTCTAAGACATGGGACTGTGTCCTTCTAAGACATGAGATTGTGTCTCTCTAAGACATGGGACTGTGTCCTTCTAAGACATGAGATTGTGTCCCTCTAAGACATGGGATTGTGTCTCTCTAAGACATGAGACTGTGTCCCACTAAGACTTGGTGTGTCCATGTTAGAGAGAAGGCTGTCAACTCACCAGGTCATACTTGGCAACGATGTCTGCACGTTCCTTGGCTGACCGCTGGATCTCCTCAAACTCGGACAGCGACAAACCTGGCAACAGAAACACAACATCTTTATTGCTATAGCTTCATGATGTGGCTACTTTCACCTGGCTCCCAGGACCACAAGTGGCTACATTCACCTGGCTCCCAGGACCACAAGTGGCTACATTCACCTGGCTCCCAGGACCACAAGTAACTACATTCACCTGGCTCCCAGGACCACAAGTAACTACATTCACCTGGCTCCCAGGACCACAAGTGGCTACATTCACCTCGCTCCCTGGACCACAAGTGGCTACATTCACATGGCTCCTGGAACCACAAGTGGCTACATTCACCTGACTCCTGGGACCACAAGTGGCTACATTCACCTGGCTCCCAGGCCCACCAGTGGCTACATTCACCTGGCTCCCAGAAACACAAGTGGCTACATTCACCTGGCTCCTAGGACCACAAGTGGCTACATTCACCTGGCTCTCTGGACCATAAGTGGCTACATTCACCTGGCTCCCAGGGCCACAAAAGGCTACATTCACCTGGCTCCCAGGACCACAAGTGACTACATTCACCTGGCTCCCAGGGCCACAAGTGGCTACATTCACCTGGTTCCCAGGACCACAAGTGGCTACATTCACCTGGTTCCCAGGACCACAAGTGGCTACATTCACTTGGCTGCCAGGATACACTTGGCTGCCAGGACACACATGGATACCAGGAAATTTTCAGGAGAGTAGAGTTGGCCAGGGAGATATTAACCGCATCCAGTACCTACTGGTCCATTAAACTGTGCAGCTGGTATACTATACCCAATACCAACATTAAACTGTGCAGCTGGTATACTTTACCCAATACCAACATTAAACTGTGCAGCTGGTATACTATACCCAATACCAACATTAAACTGCAGCTGGTATACTATACCCAATACCAACATTCAACTGTGCAGCTGGTATACTATACCCAATACCAACATTAAACTGTGCAGCTGGTATACTATACCCAATACCAACATTAAATTGTGCAGCTGGTATACTATACCCAATACCAACATTACACTGTGCAGCTGGTATACTATACCCAATACCAACATTAAACTGTGCAGCTGGTATACTATACCCCAGGGGTGGCCAACACAAGTCCCGCAGGCCGCATGCGGCCCGCCAGACGTCATGTTGCGGCCCGCAGAGTGGGAAGCGATGATGTGGTCAGGGCTGTAGCACGCTTTCTTGTTTACTTTAATTAACCAAAAAAAAAAAAAAAATTGGGTGCGTGGCCGGGCAGAAAATATTATTTCTAAAATTTGGCCCGCCAGCTGAAAAGGTTGGCCACCCCTGCTATACCCAATACCACCATTAAACTGTGCAGCTGGTATACTATACCCAATACCAACATTAAACTGTGCAGCTGGTATACTATACCCAATACCAACATTAAACTGTGAAGCTGGTATACTATACCCAATACCAACATTAAACTGTGCAGCTGGTATACTATACCCAATACCAACATTAAACTGTGCAGCTGGTATACTATACCCAATACAGTCAGACACAGACAGACTAGTATACAGACTAGAATACAGACCAACACAGACAGACTAGTATACAGACCAACACAGACAGACTAGTATACAGACTAGAATACAGACCAACACAGACAGACTAGTATACAGACTAGAATACAGACCAACACAGACAGACTAGTATACAGACCAACACAGACAGACTAGTATACAGACTAGAATACAGACCAACACAGACTAGTATACAGACTAGAATACAGACCAACACAGACAGACTAGTATACAGACAGACACAGACCAGTATACAGATAGACACAGTTAGTTAGTTAGTCGACAGAACATCCTCATTGCACATCGAACCATTCAGTCCATAAGTGCTCGGATCCCCTCCTCAGCAAATCCCGCAGCGTGTAGCGGCTAATGACACCAGTTCTGTGTTGGTTTATCAGTCTTCTTTGGCTTCCTGCATAGTGTTCTTGTTTGGCCACCCCTCTTTTAATTTGCTGTTCTCGCAGTCTGGCCATGGTTGTAGATTCACAGTCATCACTTGGTTCTCGCAAGTCTTACTTCTCGTAGAGCATTCAGAATGTCAGCCTGGTCCATGGTGCATCCGCCCTCCACAGTAGTGTTACCTGCGAGCTTGTCAGGCCGCTCATTCCCTTGTACTCCCGCATGCCCTGGCATGAAGATGAAACTAATCTTTGCTAGCCGAGACCACTCCAGAGACAGCAACCATTCTCTTTGGATCCCCCCCCATCTCTATCCTCATGAGCATGTTCATTGAGTCGCTAAGGAAACATGCCCTAGTGAATGTCTGTGTCTCGAGCCAAGTTATTGCTTTACTTACTGCCATGACTTCCATAGTCAGGCTACTTGTGGTCTCAGCAAAAGCACCAGAATCCTCCTTCACAATTCTCCCTCCGGCCTGAGCCGTAAAGGCCCATGAGCTTCTCACGTCGGACGACCGACCCATCTGTGTAAATGACAGCATCACCGCCTAGCGAATTTTTGAAAATCAACGCTTGTACCTCCGCCTCCACAGCTGCCATGTTTTCTTGTCTGCATTATCTGTCTAGTTGGTTGCAAACTGAAAAGGATGTGCAGAAATCTGTTGGCACATGTACCCACTCCTCGCCAGGTTCTAAGTCCTCAAGTGAGCACACCTGTTGAAGAATGTCTTCGGCTTGACCCATCCACGACCGCCCTCTTTTTAACCTGCTGCCCTTCACCTTCATAATTTCACTATGCAGTGATGGCAACAAGATGAAGCGTTACTTTTCAGAGGGACGCTATTTAGTGTTTTTCATTGGATTTCGTGTGATTTCCTTTGGATTCCCTGTGAATAGTGTTTCCCTGTGGATTATGTGATGTTATATTGTGTTCCTTTTATTGGAAGTTTTCAAAAGAAGCCAATGAAGGCAGGTGGTGGATGTAATTTTGAGGGCAGCCGACAGATATTTGTGGGTCATGGCCTCGATTTACACGATGGCAGGCAAAGGAACTCGTCTTGAGTCAATGGCTGCGGTCTCCGACCAGTAAGGTCACTGCCATAGAGGAAAGCAACGGCAAACTACCTCTTTAAAAGTGCCTAGTATATCATGATTCGCTTAAAGACCGATCATCGCAAGACAAGGACAGAGACGTTAAAATTAGCAACTTGGAACGTTAGGACGTTAAACAACGACGGAAAATTAGAAAACATAAAACAGGAAATTGAAAGGGAAAAAATTAATATTTTAGGTATGTGCAAAACGAGATGGACAGGAGCAGGCATCAAGATAGAAGATTTCAAGATTATTTATTCTGGAGGTGAAGATCGTCATAGGGGAGTGGCAATTATTTTGGACCAGAAAACATCAAAATCTATTCAAGGATATTGGGCCGTGTCGGACAGAGTTCTACTAGTTAAATTAAGTGGCAGACCTTTTAGCATAAATATTATTCAAGTATATGCCCCAACAGGAGAATCCAGTGAAGATAGTGTAGAAGAATTTTATAATGACATAGAGTCTGCCTTAAAGAAATGTAAAAATTCAGAAATAAACATCATAATAGGGGACTTCAATGCAAAAGTAGGAAATCAAGAAGATAGATACACAGTAGGAAACTATGGTTTAGGAGAGAGAAATGAAAGAGGATACAGACTCGTAGAGTGGGCAAAAGAACAGGAAATGATTGTAGGAAACACCTGGTTCAAACAACACCCTAGAAGATTATGGATATGGAGGAGTCCTGATACCAGGATTAGAAACCAGATTGACTACATTCTGATTAGCAGAAGATTTAGAAACGCATTAACAATAGCAAAAACAGTTCCCAGTGCTAATTGTTATAGTGACCACAGATTACTCACAGGAACATTGAGGATAAAGTTGAAGAAAGTCAAGTATATAACAGGAAACACTAAATATGATTTGTGTACATTGAGTAATTATAACAGTAAAGGGAGTTAGCTTAGGAGTGGAGAGTTAATGGATGCTGCGCATTCATTAACTAGTGGGAAATCATTAGTTAGTGAACGTGTATGCACGAATGGATAGACGTATCCAGGGCTTGCACACACGTCACTTGGGAGACTTGGGACTTGGGATTCAACTAGGAAAGATGTCCGTGTTTACCATCATCAGTCAGAAGATGTATGATTTCAACGAATAAACGAATGTTTATAAATCCAGACGAGACTTGTCCACTATATCGACACGAGCCTTCCACACACACAGCCTTATTATATCATCACCACACTGTAGAAATAATAAACATAAGAAGTTATCTCCCCAAGTTGAGATAAAACAATTGTCACTAAATATGGTTGATCCTAGCTCATGTATAATAGAAATAGCCAATTTTGGAGATGGAGGTTCGAAATGTTCTTAAGCATATGAAAGCTGGCAAGGCCCCCGGTGCAGATAACATCACAACAGAAATGATTAAAGTTTTAGAAGAATTTGGACTAGATCAAGTCACCAGACTGCTGAACACATTATATGATACTGGAGATATACCTCCTGAATTATGTAACTCTATATTTATTGCAATCCCAAAGAAATCAGGAACCTTGGAATGTGATCAACATAGAACAATTAGTATAATGAGTCACATCACAAAGATTTTGCTAAGAATTATCATGCAAAGAATGAGGAAGAAGATACAACCTGAAATAGAGGAAGAACAATGCGGGTTTGGAGAAGGAAAGGGTACAGTAAATGCTGTGTATATGCTGCGAACAGTTATTGAACGTGCTATAGAAGTAAACAAGGATATACATCTTTGCTTTATTGACTATACAAAGGCTTTTGATAGCGTTAGACATGTCAGCATGGTGGATATGCTTGCAGATCTACAAATTGATGGGAAAGACATTAGACTTATAAAAAACATATATTGGAAACAACAAGCTGCAATAAGGATTGATAATGAAGTGGGACAGTATCAGCCAATTAAGAGAGGTGTTAGGCAGGGATGTGTGATGTCTCCAGATCTTTTTTCCCTGTACAGTGAAAATATTTTCAGAAATGTAGAGGATATAAATGGAATCAGCATTGGAGGACGAAACATCAATAACATTAGATATGCAGATGATACAATATTAATTGCAGACAATGAGCAGGACCTGCAACAATTAGTAGATGCGGTTGTTGTACACAGTGAGCAACTGGGATTAGAATTAACTGATTGAGTGCCAAACAAAACATGGGTTTTGCCCAAGCAGAAATTGATGGCAGAAAATGGGAAGTAGGGGTATGCCACAATATTGATATAAACATTGTTAAAATGGTAGTAAATATATTGTATTATATATCAAATTAAAGGACATTGCACAAGGAACACATTGGTATTGCTACTGTTGCTAAAAGTTAGAAATATAATAATAATATTAGCAGATGTTTTAAAAAATAAATTGATGACAGAGGTGACAAGTACGTGAAATTTCCACTTACCAAGGCGCTACTGATCCGACGGTGTTTAAAATCCAATGAAACTTACTGAATTATGATAACTACACCACTTTGCTACACAAAAATCACTAGTACGGCTCCATAACACCAATAAATTACAATAAAAACATCCTATTTTGAAGCGCATCATTGTGACATAAAATAGAAAATGTCGGAAAATCACGAGACATGTTTTGACCGTTTTCTGCCGATAAACACAAAATGTATGCTATTTTTTAGTTAGTTATAATTATTATTCTTTTAATTTAATTATTTAAATATTTCTAAAATACTTTGTGATAGGCTAAGCAAACTTTAGGGGCACAAGTGTGGCCCATCAGCTATTTCGACATGATGACAAACCTTCACGGTTAGCGGCTAAGAGTTAGTCTGTTTGTTTACATTCATAAATAATACATTTTAACCGGAAAAAAACACATTTAACGTGTGCTATCAGTTTAAAATCGTTCACAAATTCCTTTAAATTAGAATAACTACAATCTAACATTGTTTAAAACTTTTAGCTGATGTAAATGAGGCCGAAAATCAAGGACCCATGCAATTCCTAAAACCGCGAGTAACTACAGCTTTTTTAACACAACTTTTAAACACATCCACACGATTTTAGTCACCAAATGTTGATGACTCGTGGCCTGTGTGTAAATGAAAAACTTTCTTTCGGCGAAAAAATTTGTTTCAGGGTATTAAAATTGAGCAAGGGATCGCAAACGAAAGAAACAAACGGACCGCACAAATCTTGGCAATATATTAACGAAGGGACAAAACAGTTGAGACTGTTCGGCAATCGGTTGGCGGTCGGCAGCGAATCAGTTAAATTGTAAAAAGACTCAGGTTATGGTCGTCAGTAGGAAGGAAGAAGTGCCACAATGTAATATACAAGTAAATGGAAATATTCTTCAACAAGTGAATCGGTAAAATTATCTTGGAACAGTTATAACATCTGATGGGAGATGCCTTGAAGAGATTAGAACAAGAATCGCCATGGCAAAAGTAGCCTTTAGCAAGATGAAAAACATTCTGACCAATAAGAAGATGTCAATTGAAACGAGAAAAAGAGTGTTGAGGGGATACATAGAGCCTGTTCTTTTGTATGGATGTGAAACTTGGACAATGAGCAGTCAAGCTGAAAAGCATCTGATGGGCTGCAGAAATGTGGTTTCTGAGGAAAATGCAAAGAATACCATGGACAGACAGAAAACCAATGACCAAGTACTACAGGAGACAAATGAACATCGTAAACTGATTAGAGAAATTAGACGTAGACAGTCAAAATTTTTTGGACATGTTATGAGAAGAAATGGATTGGAGAACTTAGTGACAACTGGCAAGATCGGGGGGAACAGACCAAGAGGAAGACCGAGAGGAAAATACCTGGATGGCTTGGCCATATGGCATGGACGAGACAGGAACACTGAGCTGATCCACGACACTGGTGATCGAGTGAAATGGCGAGTCATGACCGCCCACGCTTTCCGGCATGGCACATGATTGATTGAGTGGATGTTGTGTGTTTGCGTTAACTCTGAGGTAGGCACGAGCTCTGCAGACTTGTATTCTGTCTTCAATGGTTGGAAAATCAAGAAGGTAGCGCATCACCCTGCATGCTGTATCTCTTGTACATCCTACAGACACAGACAGACTAGCATACAGACACAGACAGACTAGCATGCAGACAGACACAGACAGACTAGCATACAGACACAGACAGACTAGCATACAGACACAGACTGACTAGCATAGAGACACACTGACTAGCATACAGACAGATGCAGACAGACTAGCATACAGATATACAGACTAGCATACAGACAGACTAGAATACAGACAGACTAGCATACAGACAGACTAGCATACAGACATACAAACTAGCATACAGACAGACTAGCATACAGACAGACTAGCATACAGACATACATACCAGCATACAGACAGACTAGAATACAGACTAGCATACAGACATACAGACTAGCATACAGACATACAGACTAGCATACAGACAGACTAGCATACAGACAGACTAGCATACAGACAGACTAGCATACGGACATACAGACTAGCATACAGACAGACTAGCATACAGACAGACTAGCATACAGACAGACTAGCAAACAACCACACAGACTAGCATACAGACAGACTAGCATACAGACAAGCATACAGACAGACATACTAGCATACAGACAGACTAGCATACAGACAGTCTATCATGCAGACACACAGACTAGCATACATACAGGCAGACTAGCATATAGACATACAGACTAGCATACAGACAGACTAGCAAACAACCACACAGACTAGCATACAGACATACAGACAAGCATACAGACAGACAGACTAGCATACAGACAAAGACTAGCATACAGACAGACAGACTAGCATACAGACACACAGACTAGCATTCAGACAGACTAGCATTCAGACAGACTAGCATACAGACATACAGACTAGCATACAGACTAGCATATAGACACAGCCAGACTAGCATACAGACAGGCACAGACAGACCACCAATAAGAGAACCCTGCCATGTAATGCAGCTGGACACAGCCCAAGCCCAGACACATGATCAATACCAGGGTCCTGCAATTTTCCCTTCACTTGCACAATACATCAACCACGCCCCCTCCTCTCCCAGGAGACTTGCCAGAAGACACCCCCCCCCCCCTTTTTTTTTCCACCTCCACCATTCCTACTAAATGTTAGATCTGTAATATACGTGAAGTCATCAATCAGTTATCACACCTAGACCATCTCTACTGAACGTTAGATCTGTAATATATGTGAAGTTATCAATCAGTTATCAAACATGTAGTCTTCAGTTATCACCACAGGTACCCAATCTTCAGTTATCATATGTGTACATAGTATAAAACAGTGGAATCTAAGGCGGGCAGACAGTACCAAACTGGAATACTAACACAAGACAGGGCAGACAGTGCCAAACAGTGGAACGCTAACACAAGACAGGGCAGACAGTGACAAGCAGCAGAACACTAACACAAGACAGGGCAGACAGTGACAAACAGTGGAATACTAACACAAGACAGGGCAGACAGTGACAAGCAGTGGAATACTAACACAAGACAGGGCAGACAGTGACAAGCAGCAGAACACTAACACAAGACAGGGCAGACAGTGACAAACAGTGGAATACTAACACAAGACAGGGCAGACAGTGACAAACAGTGGAATACTAACACAAGACAGGGCAGACAGTGACAAGCAGTGGAATACTAACACAAGACAGGGCAGACAGTGACAAGCAGCAGAACACTAACACAAGACAGGGCAGACAGTGACAAGCAGTGGAATACTAACACAAGACAGGGCAGACAGTGACAAGCAGTGGAATACTAACACAAGACAGGGCAGACAGTGACAAGCAGTGGAATACTAACACAAGACAGGGCAGACAGTGACAAGCAGTGGAATACTAACACAAGACAGGGCAGACAGTGACAAGCAGTGGAATACTAACACAAGACAGGGCAGACAGTGACAAGCAGTGGAATACTAACACAAGACAGGGCAGACAGTGACAAGCAGCAGAACACTAACACAAGACAGGGCAGACAGTGACAAGCAGTGGAATACTAACACAAGACAGGGCAGACAGTACCAAACTGTGGAATACTAACACAAGACAGGGCAGACAGTACCAAACTGTGGAATACTAACACAAGACAGGGCAGACAGTGACAAGCAGCAGAACACTAACACAAGACAGGGCAGACAGTGACAAGCAGTGGAATACTAACACAAGACAGGGCAGACAGTACCAAACTGTGGAATACTAACACAAGACAGGGCAGACAGTGCCAAACAGTGGAATACTAACACAAGACAGGGCAGACAGTGACAAGCAGCAGAACACTAACACAAGACAGGGCAGACAGTGACAAGCAGCAGAACACTAACACAAGACAGGGCAGACAGTGACAAGCAGTGGAATACTAACACAAGACAGGGCAGACAGTGACAAACAGTGGAATACTAACACAAGACAGGGCAGACAGTACCAAACTGTGGAATACTAACACAAGACAGGGCAGACAGTGACAAGCAGCAGAACACTAACACAAGACAGGGCAGACAGTGACAAGCAGTGGAATACTAACACAAGACAGGGCAGACAGTACCAAACTGTGGAATACTAACACAAGACAGGGCAGACAGTGCCAAACAGTGGAACGCTAACACAAGACAGGGCAGACAGTGACAAGCAGCAGAACACTAACACAAGACAGGGCAGACAGTGACAAGCAGTGGAATACTAACACAAGACAGGGCAGACAGTGACAAGCAGTGAAACGCTAACACAAGACAGGGCAGACAGTGCCAAACAGTGAAACGCTAACACAAGACAGGGCAGACAGTGACAAGCAGCAGAACACTAACACAAGACAGGGCAGACAGTGACAAGCAGTGGAATACTAACACAAGACAGGGCAGACAGTGACAAGCAGTGGAATACTAACACAAGACAGGGCAGACAGTGACAAGCAGCAGAACACTAACACAAGACAGGGCAGACAGTGACAAGCAGTGGAATACTAACACAAGACAGGGCAGACAGTACCAAACTGGAATACTAACACAAGACAGGGCAGACAGTGCCAAACAGTGAAACGCTAACACAAGACAGGGCAGACAGTGACAAGCAGCAGAACACTAACACAAGACAGGGCAGACAGTGACAAGCAGTGGAATACTAACACAAGACAGGGCAGACAGTGACAAGCAGTGAAACGCTAACACAAGACAGGGCAGACAGTGCCAAACAGTGAAACGCTAACACAAGACAGGGCAGACAGTGACAAGCAGCAGAACACTAACACAAGACAGGGCAGACAGTGACAAGCAGTGGAATACTAACACAAGACAGGGCAGACAGTGACAAGCAGTGGAATACTAACACAAGACAGGGCAGACAGTGACAAGCAGCAGAACACTAACACAAGACAGGGCAGACAGTGACAAGCAGTGGAATACTAACACAAGACAGGGCAGACAGTACCAAACTGTGGAATACTAACACAAGACAGGGCAGACAGTGACAAGCAGCAGAACACTAACACAAGACAGGGCAGACAGTGACAAGCAGTGGAATACTAACACAAGACAGGGCAGACAGTACCAAACTGTGGAATACTAACACAAGACAGGGCAGACAGTACCAAACTGTGGAATACTAACACAAGACAGGGCAGACAGTGACAAGCAGCAGAACACTAACACAAGACAGGGCAGACAGTGACAAGCAGTGGAATACTAACACAAGACAGGGCAGACAGTACCAAACTGTGGAATACTAACACAAGACAGGGCAGACAGTGCCAAACAGTGGAACGCTAACACAAGACAGGGCAGACAGTGACAAGCAGCAGAACACTAACACAAGACAGGGCAGACAGTGACAAGCAGTGGAATACTAACACAAGACAGGGCAGACAGTACCAAACTGGAATACTAACACAAGACAGGGCAGACAGTGCCAAACAGTGAAACGCTAACACAAGACAGGGCAGACAGTGACAAGCAGCAGAACACTAACACAAGACAGGGCAGACAGTGACAAGCAGTGGAATACTAACACAAGACAGGGCAGACAGTACCAAACTGGAATACTAACACAAGACAGGGCAGACAGTGCCAAACAGTGAAATGCTAACACAAGACAGGGCAGACAGTGACAAGCAGCAGAACACTAACACAAGACAGGGCAGACAGTGACAAGCAGTGGAATACTAACACAAGACAGGGCAGACAGTGCCAAACTGTGGAATACTAACACAAGGCAGGGCAGACAGTACCAAACTGTGGAATACTAACACAAGACAGGGCAGACAGTACCAAACTGGAATACTAACACAAGACAGGGCAGACAGTACCAAACTGTGGAATACTAACACAAGGCAGGGCAGACAGTACCAAACTGGAATACTAACACAAGACAGGGCAGACAGTACCAAACTGTGGAATACTAACACAAGGCAGGGCAGACAGTACCAAACTGGAATACTAACACAAGACAGGGCAGACAGTGCCAAACAGTGGAATACTAACACAAGACAGGGCAGACAGTGACAAGCAGCAGAACACTAACACAAGACAGGGCAGACAGTGACAAGCAGTGGAATACTAACACAAGACAGGGCAGACAGTACCAAACTGTGGAATACTAACACAAGGCAGGGCAGACAGTACCAAACTGGAATACTAACACAAGACAGGGCAGACAGTGCCAAACAGTGGAACGCTAACACAAGACAGGGCAGACAGTGACAAGCAGTGGAATACTAACACAAGACAGGGCAGACAGTGACAAGCAGTGGAATACTAACACAAGACAGGGCAGACAGTGACAAGCAGCAGAACACTAACACAAGACAGGGCAGACAGTGACAAGCAGTGGAATACTAACACAAGACAGGGCAGACAGTGACAAACAGTGGAATACTAACACAAGGCAGGGCAGACAGTGCCAAACTGTGGAATACTAACACAGGGCAGGGCAGACAGTACCAAACTGTGGAATACTAAGACAAGGCAGGGCAGACAGTACCAAACTGGAATACTAACACAAGACAGGGCAGACAGTGACAAACAGTGGAATACTAACACAAGACAGGGCAGACAGTGACAAGCAGCAGAACACTAACACAAGACAGGGCAGACAGTGACAAGCAGTGGAATACTAACACAAGACAGGGCAGACAGTACCAAACTGTGGAATACTAACACAAGACAGGGCAGACAGTACCAAACAGTGGAACGCTAACACAAGACAGGGCAGAAAGTGCCAGACTGGAATACTAACACAAGACAGGGCAGACAGTGCCAAACTGTGGAATACTAACACAAGACAGGGCAGACAGTGCCAAACTGTGGAATACTAACACAAGACAGGGCAGAAAGTGCCAAACTGTGGAATACTAACACAAGACAGGGCAGACAGTATCTAGCAGTTCAGTGTGATATCAAACTGTACAGTCCAGACAGCAGACACAACTTTAGTCACTAGAGGTGCACATCTACAAAGACCAGGCCTGTATAGCACACAGGGTGGGGAGGGTGGTGGTGTAGTCAACCTTTCATTGCAACATGATACTAGCATGGCTGACCTGACAGAAGACATCTAGAGCATAATCTTATAGCACTGACACAGAACTGGGCCAACAAGGTTCAACCACCAGGGACGGTTACCTGCACACAGGTTCAACCACCAGGGACGGTTACCTGCAGACAGGTTCAACCACCAGGGACGGTTACCTGCACACAGGTTCAACCACCAGGGAGGTTTACCTGCACACAGGTTCAACCACCAGGGAGGGTTACCTGCACACAGCAGCATCAGATAGGAAGACGGACAGGAAACAAAGACACCTCATACTAGAATAGGGTAGCAATGACAACCCTCTGCACTCGTCACAATCTCTGGCCCCCACATTTCTGCTGTACTGTAGAAGTGGTGGCATTACATGGTCAATGCACATGAGCAATAACCATGGCTATGTGTTTACTACACTGACAACTATAAACATGGCTATGTGTTCATTACTACATTGACAGCTATAAACATGGCTATGTGTTCATTACTACATTGACAGCTATAAACATGGCTATGTGTTCATTACTACATTGACAGCTATAAATAAGGCTATGTGTTCATTACTACACTGACAACTATAAACATGGCTATGTGTTTACTACATTGACAGCTATAAACATGGCTATGTGTTCATTACTACATTGACAACTATAAACATGGCTATGTGTTCATTACTACATTGACAGCTATAAACATGGCTATGTGTTCATTACTACACTGACAACTATAAACATGGCTATGTGTTTACTACACTGACTACTATAAACATGGCTATGTGTTCATTACTACATTGACAACTATAAACATGGCTATGTGTTCATTACTACATTGACAGCTATAAACATGGCTATGTGTTTACTACATTGACAACTATAAACATGGCTATGTGTTCATTACTACACTGACAACTATAAACATGGCTATGTGTTTACTACATTGACAACTATAAACATGGCTATGTGTTTACTACATTGACAACTATAAACATGGCTATGTGTTCATTACTACATTGACAACTATAAACATGGCTATGTGTTCATTACTACATTGACAGCTATAAACATGGCTATGTGTTCATTACTACACTGACAACTATAAACATGGCTATGTGTTTACTACATTGACAACTATAAACATGGCTATGTGTTCATTACTACACTGACAACTATAAACATGGCTATGTGTTTACTACATTGACAACTATAAACATGGCTATGTGTTCATTACTACATTGACAGCTATAAACATGGCTATGTGTTTACTACATTGACAACTATAAACATGGCTATGTGTTCATTACTACACTGACAACTATAAACATGGCTATGTGTTTACTACATTGACAACTATAAACATGGCTATGTGTTCATTACTACACTGACAACTATAAACATGGCTATGTGTTTACTACATTGACAACTATAAACATGGCTATGTGTTCATTACTACATTGACAGCTATAAACATGGCTATGTGTTTACTACATTGACAACTATAAACATGGCTATGTGTTCATTACTACACTGACAACTATAAACATGGCTATGTGTTTACTACATTGACAACTATAAACATGGCTATGTGTTTACTACATTGACAACTATAAACATGGCTATGTGTTCATTACTACATTGACAACTATAAACATGGCTATGTGTTCATTACTACATTGACAGCTATAAACATGGCTATGTGTTCATTACTACACTGACAACTATAAACATGGCTATGTGTTTACTACATTGACAACTATAAACATGGCTATGTGTTCATTACTACACTGACAACTATAAACATGGCTATGTGTTTACTACATTGACAACTATAAACATGGCTATGTGTTCATTACTACATTGACAGCTATAAACATGGCTATGTGTTCATTACTACACTGACAACTATAAACATGGCTATGTGTTTACTACATTGACAACTATAAACATGGCTATGTGTTCATTACTACATTGACAACTATAAACATGGCTATGTGTTCATTACTATACTGACAACTATAAACATGGCTATGTGTTTACTACATTGACAACTATAAACATGGCTATGTGTTTACTACACTGACAACTATAAACATGGCTATGTGTTTACTACACTGACAACTATAAACATGGCTATGTGTTTACTACATTGACAACTATAAACATGGCTATGTGTTCATTACTACATTGACAACTATAAACATGGCTATGTGTTCATTACTACATTGACAGCTATAAACATGGCTATGTGTTCATTACTACACTGACAACTATAAACATGGCTATGTGTTTACTACACTGACAACTATAAACATGGCTATGTGTTTACTACACTGACAACTATAAACATGGCTATGTGTTTACTACATTGACAACTATAAACATGGCTATGTGTTCATTACTACACTGACAACTATAAACATGGCTATGTGTTTACTACATTGACAACTATAAACATGGCTATGTGTTTACTACACTGACAACTATAAACATGGCTATGTGTTTACTACACTGACAACTATAAACATGGCTATGTGTTTACTACATTGACAACTATAAACATGGCTATGTGTTCATTACTACATTGACAACTATAAACATGGCTATGTGTTCATTACTACATTGACAGCTATAAACATGGCTATGTGTTCATTACTACACTGACAACTATAAACATGGCTATGTGTTTACTACACTGACAACTATAAACATGGCTATGTGTTCATTGCTACACTGACAACTATAAACATGGCTATGTGTTTACTACACTGAGAGCTATAAACATGGCTATGTGTTCATTGCTACACTGACAACTATAAACATGGCTATGTGTTCATTGCTACACTGACAACTATAAACATGGCTATGTGTTCATTGCTACACTGACAACTATAAATAAGGCTATGTGTTCATTACTACATTGACAGCTATAAACATGGCTATGTGTTTACTACACTGACAACTATAAACATGGCTATGTGTTCATTACTACATTGACAACTATAAACATGGCTATGTGTTCATTACTACATTGACAGCTATAAACATGGCTATGTGTTTACTACACTGACAACTATAAACATGGCTATGTGTTCATTACTACACTGACAACTATAAACATGGCTATGTGTGCATTACTACACTGACAACTATAAACATGGCTATATGTTCATTACTACACTGACAACTATAAACATGGCTATGTGTTCATTACTACACTGACAACTATAAACATGGCTATGTGTTTACTACACTGACAACTATAAACATGGCTATGTGTTCATTACTACACTGACAGCTATAAACATGGCTATGTGTTTACTACACTGAAAACTATAAACATGGCTATGTGTTCATTACTACATTGACAGCTATAAATAAGGCTATGTGTTTACTACACTGACAACTATAAACATGGCTATGTGTTCATTACTACACTGACAACTATAAACATGGCTATGTGTTCATTACTACATTGACAGCTATAAACATGGCTATGTGTTTACTACACTGACAGATATAAACATGGCTATGTGTTCATTACTACACTCACAGCTATAAACATGGATATGTGTTCATTACTACATTGACAGCTATAAACATGGCTATGTGTTCATTACTACACAGCTATAAATATGGCTATGTGTTCATTACTATACTCACAGCTATAAACATGGCTATGTATTTACTACACTGACAGCTATAAATATGGCTATGTGTTTACTACACTGACAGATATAAACATGGTTATGTGTTCATTACTACACTCACAGCTATAAACATGGCTATGAGTTTATTACACTGACAGATATAAACATGGTTATGTGTTCATTACTACACTGACAGCTATAAACATGGCTATGTGTTCATTACTACACTCACAGCTATAAACATGGCTATGAGTTTATTACACTGACAGATATAAACATGGTTATGTGTTCATTACTACACTGACAGCTATAAACATGGCTATGTGTTCATTACTACACTCACAGCTATAAACATGGCTATGAGTTTATTACACTGACAGCTATAAACATGGTTATGTGTTTACTACAATGCCAGCTATAAACATGGCGGCACTCTTCCGAATTCCGGTCCCAAATAATTCTGCAGTAAATAAGTGATTAGGGTTAGGGTTAGGGTTAGTTATATAAAATTATTCACTGCAGAACTATTTGGGACCGGAATTCGGAAGAGTGCCAACATGGCTATGAGTTTACTACACTGACTGAGCTATAAACCTGGCTATGTGTTTACTACACTGTTTACTAAAACTAACTATAAACATGAATTGTTAGCTAATAAATGTAGAAACAAAATGGCCTCTACGTCTGCTACAAGCATTACATAGAATAGTAAGAAAAGCTACAGATGAGGTACAACATGACATAAGTTGAACATATTTGGCTCGTTTTAAACAGACACTCAGGCACTTACTCATGATTGTTGACGGGATAATCAATCGTCTGATCGCATCTCACAGCTGTCCATCACTCAGTGTCCATTCTTGATGTCAATTCTATGAGGCAGACACACACAGATGATGTCAAACATGAGAGGTCAACCTCTATACACCATCTACATGTCAAGTCTGTGAGACACACACTAAATGTTCCATACAGAAAACACTGAATGTTCCATACAGAAAACACTGAATGTTCCATACAGAAAACACTGAATGTTCCATACAGAAAACACTAAATGTTCTGTACAGAAAACACTGAATGTTCCATACAGAAAACACTGAATGTTCCATACAGAAAACACTAAATGTTCTGTACAGAAAACTCTGAATGTTCCATACAGAAAACACTGAATGTTCCATACAAAAAACACTAAATGTTCCATACAGAAAATACTGAATGTTCCATATAGAAAACACTGAATGTTCCATACAGAAAACACTGAATGTTCCATGCAGACAACATTAAATGTTCCGTACAGAAAACACTGAATGTCTTGTACAGAAAACACTGAATGTCTTGTACAGAAAACACTAAATGTCCTATACAGAAAACACTGAATGTCCTGTACAGAAAACACCAAATGTCCTATACAGAAAACAATGAATGTCCTGTACAGAAAACACTGAATGTCTTGTACAAACAACACCAAATGTCCTGTACAGAAAATATTGAATGTCTTTTACATAAAACACTGAATGACTTGTACAGAAAACACTGAATGTCCTGTATAGAAAACAGAGCGACAGACAGAAGTCGATAAACCAATGACAGTCGGCACCACCCAGAGATGAACATTGTCAGTGTTGAGTGTCCACAATGAAGAGAACACAAATACAACACGTACAGAGTGTGAGAACATTCAGTGAGTCACAGACAACCAGCTGTCAAACAATCAGCGACTGTCAACATGGCTGTGACCATAAACAGGATGGATATTGTAAATACCATGGCCTGGTGTGTACATCATGGCCTAATACAAACTCATGGTCTAATACAAGCATCTGGACCCTGTACAAACATCATGACCTGGTAAAAACACCATGACTTGGTAAAAACATCATGACAAGGTACAAACATCATGACAAGGTACAAACATCATGACAAGGTACAAACATCATGACCTGGTACAATCATCATGACCTAGTACAAACATCATGACCTGGTACAATCATCATGACCTGGTACAATCAACATGACAAGGTACAAACATCATGACCTGGTACAATCATCATGACCTGATACAATCAACATGACAAGGTACAAACATCATGACCTGGTACAATCATCATGACCTTGTACAATCAACATGACATGGTACAAACATCATGACCTGGTACAAACATCATGACCTGCTACAATCATCATGACAAGGTACAAACATCATGACATGGTACAAACATCATGACATGGTACAATCAACATGACAAGGTACAAACATCATGACCTGGTACAAACATCATGACTAGGTACAAACATCATGACCTGGTACAAACATCATGACATGGTACAAACATCATGACCTGGTACAAACATCATGACCTGGTACAATCATCATGACATGGTACAAACATCATGACCTGGTACAATCATCATGACATGGTACAAACATCATGACATGGTACAATAATCATGACCTGGTACAATCATAATGACATGGTACAATCATCATGACAATGTACAAACATCATGACATGGTACAAACATCATGACAATGTACAAACATCATGACCTGGTACAAACATCATGACCTGGTACAAACATCATGACAAGGTACAAACATCATGACCTGGTACAAACATCAAGACCTGGTACAAACATCATGACAAGGTACAAACCTCATGACCTGGTACAAACATCATGACCTGGTACAAACATCATGACAAGGTACAAACATCATGACATGGTACAAACATCATGACCTGATACAAACATCATAACATGGTACAAACATCATGACTTGGTACAATAATAATGGCATGGTACAAACATCATGACTTGGTACAATAATAAGGACATGGTACAAACATCATGACTTAGTACAAACATCATGACTTGGTACAATAATAATGGCATGGTACAAACATCATGACTTGGTACAATAATAAGGACATGGTACAAACATCATGACTTAGTACAAACATCATGACAAGGTACAAACATCATGATATGGTACAAATATCATAACATGGTATAAACATCATGACCTAGTACAAACATCATAACATGGTATAAACATCATGACCTGGTACAAACATCATGACTTAGTACAAACATCATGACTTAGTACAAACATCATGACAAGGTACAAACATCATGACCTAGTACAAACATCATAACATGGTATAAACATCATGACCTAGTACAAACATCATGACAAGGTAAAATCATCATGACCTGGTACAAACATCATGACAAGGTACAAACATCATGACCTGGTACAAACATCACAACCATCTGGAGCCAGTCCACTGCTCTCAGGTACCAGTATATTCTGTTGCAAACATGGGCTCAGAGAACCCAGGGAAACTGTCCAGCCAACATGGCAACCAGGTGTCCTGGAGGTGTCTACGCCTGAGGGACTTGATCATCATCATCATTCTGTGCCTTGGTCATACGCGTGGGAGGACAAGTTTTGCCATCTTACACGATCACCAGAGTTGTTGATTAGCTCTGTGTTCTTGCCTCAATTATCTATTGTGGCCAAACCATATAGATGTTTATCTGTTTGCCTTCCCCTTGCTCATTTCCCCTCAATCTTGCTAAGTATCACCAAGTTTTCCAGTTACTTTTTCTCATAACATGCCCAAAAAGATTCTGACTGTATACGTCTTATTTCCCTAATAAGTTTACAATTTTCATTTGTTTCTTGTAGGACTTGGTCATTGGTTTTTTTGTCTGCCCACAGTATTCTTGGCATTTTCCTCAGAAACCACATTTCTACAGCAATAAGATTTTCAGGTTGACTGCTTATTGTCCACATTTCTCATCCATACAAAAGTACAGGTTATATGTAGCACTTGAACACTCTTTTTCTAGGTGCAACTGACATCTTTCTAATGGTAAGCATGTTTTCCATCTTGTAAAATGCTACCTTTAACATAGGGATCCTTATTCGAATCTCTGCAAGGTGCCTCCCGACAAGATAGTCAGGACAAGATAGTCAGGACATGATAGGACACAATAGTCAGTTGTAAATGACCGAGGGAATATGTGTGTTGTGTACTTCAGCTAACAGGATGGACTGTTTGCTTCAGTCTGTGCTGACTGACATCTGTAGTATGCACCTGAGCAGATGCAGTGAACTATGCCAGGCAATAATGCAGGCATCTGTGGTTTGTGGCTTCACTGTTCACATTTGCAAATGTAAAACATTGTGTCACACCTGACAACCAATATAAACATCTCAGATGAATGACTGCACAAATGTAAAACATTGTATCACACCTGACAACCAATATAAACATCTCAGATGAATGACTGCACAAATGTAAAACTGTGTAACACCTGACAACCAATATAAACATCTCAGATGAATGACTGCACAAATGGAAAACATTGTGTAACACCTGACAACCAATATAAACATCTCAGTTGAATGATTGCACAAATGTAAAACATTGTGTAATACCTGACAACCAATATAAACATCTCAGATGAATAACTGCACAAATGGAAAACTGTGTAACACCTGACAACCAATATAAACATCTCAGATGAATGACTGCACAAATGTAAAACATTGTGTAACAACTGACAACCAATATAAACATCTCAGCTGAATGACTGCACAATTTGTGTAGCTGAGTCTGGGAGTCTGTAGAAACACTAGCAGAATGGAGAGAAGGATATCTGGTGAAGCTGTCAGAGAAAGGGAACCTGTAGGAGTGTGACAATTATAGAGGAATAATGCAACTGTCAGTGCCTGGGAAGATATTCATTAGGATTGTTGTGAAGAGATTATGAGATGCCACTGACACACAACTAAGGGATAATCAGGCAGGCTTCCAACCAAACAGATCCTGCATGGACCAGGTAGCCACATAAGGCATAATAATACAGCAATATATGGAGATGAATTGACAGCTGTCAACTGGATGGATGGATTCTGAAAAGGCCCTTGACAACATTGATGGGGTATCTCTTAGGAAGCTGGAGGACACTGTGAAATCCCACAGTGGATTATGAATTTAGTAAAGTTAACTTAAATAAAATGTGTGGAAGTTGGAATTAAATCTAGCATCACACTCAGAATATTCAACTCTAACATCATGTCAGCTGTTGTGTGGGTCAGTCACATGGAGGACTGAAACAATTACTAACACACTACAAACATTCATAAACTGTTGCTCGTGCAGGACAGAAGGACTGAAACAATTACTAACAAACTACAAATATTCATAAACTGTTGCTCGAGCAGGACAGAAGGACTGAAACAATTACTAACAAACTACAAATATTCATAAACTCCCCTTTTAGGGAAGGACATGATGGGGGATGCAGGGGACTGGACTAACAGGGGAGGACATGGAGGCAGCTGCAGGGGATTGGACTAACAGGGGAGGACATGAAGGGGATTGGACTACTATAGGAGTACATAAAGGGGCTGCAAGAGATTGGGCTGCTTAGTGTGAGAGATCCTGGGCTTCACTGGGATATTTATTTACAACTATATGTAGCATGATGTCTTCAGACGTTCGCATCCCCAGTCCATTTACATTTCTCAATACTTAGTAGTTAACCACAGTAAGCCGTCTTGATACCCTAACTAAAAATAGAATCGAAGATTCTAGTTTAGGGGAAGGAAGATGAATGGTGGGGACTCAATTTGATTGGGTAACCCTTGGGCTGGTAACGCTCCTTAATACATAATTAGCCCGCCAGTCGAAGCATTGATTCCATCCCGTAAGAACGTGTTCAAGATGCAGTGGTAAAACTTGCCCAAAAGCATTCTTTAAGATGTGGTCATCTGCACTTCAGGTACCTAAATCATTTAATATGTTACGTGTAAACCTGATGAAGTGAGAGAGAGACGAATGGCCGAGTATTTTCTTGAGAAAATGTGAAAATAAGACAGGACTTCGTTGTACAGTGACTCTAAAACTGCCGCTCAAAACCTGTCATGTCTGCCACAGTGAAACATCTTTACCATGTCTATTGTCTGTCTGATTTGATGATTTGCATATGCTTATGACTGTAAACTACGCTCAATGCATATTGCAAAACCTTTGTGCGCTCTGAACATTCGTTGAGTGCCTATCATGACCATTCTTAACCAAGCTGTACCTTGCTCTTGAGAGTTACCTTTGGCAGTTCTGTTTCAGAATGTGTGATGCTATATACTGCATGTAATTTCTCCCTTATAATGGCTGAGAATGTTTGAGTGAATGAGATGGTAATTATATAATTAACTTCTCATATTTGTAAAAGTAAAGACGCTTATTATATTCATGTTTGCAGGACTGCATTGCACTGTAGAAATTACCAAGTTCATGTAATGTCTGGTGACTGTATTACGATCAAGAAAATTGTCAAAAGCATTCATAAAGAGTTGCCTGGGATGCAATTTCTCTTTGACGTTATGCACTGGTCCTTTGCAACAATAGTTTAGGTTTATATGAGCTACATTCCAAACCCTAGTATAACAGCCAGTCCCCTTTTGGTAGGCCAGTATATTCCACATAGAAGTAATAATATAATAAAACCCTAGTATAACAGCCAGTCCCCTTTTGGTAGGCCAGTATATTCCACATAGAAGTAATAATATAATAAAACCCTAGTATAACAGCCAGTCCCCTTTTGGTAGGCCAGTATATTCCACATAGAAGTAATAATATAATAAAACCCTAGTATAACAGCCAGTCCCCTTTTGGTAGGCCAGTATATTCCACGTAGCTAATAAATGCCACACCAGTTATTACTATTACTGAGTCGTGTAGTATTTATTTTTAATTTTTCCACATGCCTTTATAATGCATATATTTTATATTGTTGCTGTTTTCAGTTAGCCTTGAATGATGTGTGTGTGACGAAACGCCTACAGATCGGCATATCTCTGCATAATAGCCCTTTGCAGGGAGTGCGAGGCGTTGGTCTCCCTTGAAATTAATATCAATTAATAGGGGATTTCCCTAGAAACGTCGTGCTGGGCGGAGCTATTCTAGTTATTTATAGAACAATCTAGAATGTTCCCTCAAGTGCGTACGTGGGAAATAGCTCTAAGTTCACGAGTGCTTCAGGCAGCACGGGTTGGTGGAACTTATCGTGACTCTGGTTTTCTTCATGAGTCATGAAAGGCACGCGGCCCGTGTAGGCGAGTGGACGGCGCACTGACATTGTCGGGGTCAGTCGCCCACCGAATCTCAGCGTGAACTGATCGCAGCCAACAGGCTGATGTAATTTTGATGTCAATAATCGCGGCCAGTGCGGACATCTGCAGTCAAGGTTGTGATTCTTCAATCACAGGTTAGTTGAATACTTATTCTATTATTTAATTGTTGTCGTGATGCCGTGCTGAGTTCCCGGAATGAATTAATTGCCGTCGCAAAATTGAGTTATCCGTTACAGTTGGCGGTTGCATATTTAAGTAGGCTTTATCGATCAGCGATGTAATGTGTTACCTGACGGTACAAGCCGTATTCCACAGCGAGTGGTGTGTACATAAAATAGGCCGAACGATGTGCGTTACAGTGTGTAGCAGTTACTGGTTTGGTTTATTAATTACGCAGGCAAGGCGACAGTTTGTCAGTCATTACATCAACATGCATGACGCTGTAAATGATAAGGTAGAGCTTATTATTAAAGATGTTAAATGTGCTTCGTGACTTTAAAGTGGTGACTTAATTGTTCTATCAGTGATGGTGATTTTTCGAGGAATCAAGGTGAGATCAGCAGTGGTGTATTTGCTGTGTGCAGATAGCCGTGTTATTCCGCGTAAGCCGAATGGTGTTGCATCGGTAGGATAACAGTTGATAGAAGGTATTCATGATACTATAGTTACTGCTTGTCATGTCCGTCCGCTATGATGACCGTGCATGTTCCATCTTACGTTTGTCTAGGCAGCGGGAGGTAGGCCGGTACGCCCAACCTGATTGGTAATAGGTCCGACCCAATGCGATCGTGCAGATCCGAAGAGTGAACATACCCGATCGAGGGTGATGCGGCACTCCGTAATTCGAGGCCGTGGTGTCTAGATAGATCGAGGTTTGAACCTAACCGTTTCTGTCTCTAATATTCTACTCTTCTGGAACCCTGATTCGTTTCATGGAGTACTTGGAGTACTGCCGTGAAGTAGTAGTGTATGAGAAGAATACCCCCCCCCCCCCCCCAAAAGGTGGAGTCAAAGTTTGGTAGTGGAGTCTGGAGGTTTGCTACATTGGATGACGTGACTTAAGTCGTCACGGGACAAGGTACACGGGACCCACAGTAGCTGTGGGAAAGTGTAATGGTGGATGGCCACCACAGCTAGTGCTCGACCGGCACAGGTATGACTGACCTGAAAGATAGTCAGTGAATACAAGGGCAACTCAGGATCTGGGGCAGGGATCCCAGACCTGACACTATGGCTGTGATATGATTTTGTTATTTAAGTGTAACAAGTCAGGAGTTCTCCTTGGTTAATGCTATAGTAATGAATTATCAGGAGTATAATTCATTATGGGCATATAGTTGTTAATGTATGTAATTGATCAGTCCATGGGTTAAGGGATTGATGAATTGATGAGTCTGTCAGGAAGGAGATGTCCGGCTGGACACCTTCTCGATACAGTAATCCCTACACTGAAAGGAAAGTAAGTGTATATGTTGATTGATGATGGAAGATGAAACCGGATTGGACTGGCACCAGGCGAAGGATGCTTGACGGAGTCATACAGTCGACTCTGGTGCTAGGGGTTATATGTAGCCCAGAAGTGTTACTTGACTGAACAGGTGTGCTATTGCTTTTTCTACCATCATTATGCCTATAGATTATAGTGACTAAGTATATCTATGATGTGATGATTTCATACTCATGTTGGTAGACATGAAGAATGTCTGAGAGGCAGGTGACGGGGTGGAGATGCTAGTAGTCTTTGTTGTAGTTGAGTACTCACACCAACCTCTCCGTGTTTCAGGATCTGTTATTACTATACAGAAGAAGATTCAAGAGCTTCACCATGAGCTCTATGGGCCCACTCATTCCAGTGCCTATCCAGAAGATTGATTGAGGCCATACTGGGAGTGGTCATCTGATTCTGCGAGTTCAATGTTGGAAGAAGCTGAGTGCTGAATAAGTCGGTAGGTCTAGGTTAGGACCTCCGTCAAGAGTCCGACGAGTGTCATCCGATCCTGTGAGGATCCAACACTGAAACGTCTGGTGATTCTAGAGGTGACATTCAACCTCTGTGTAAACCTTGGTGATTGCAAGGTAGTGAACTTTCCAGTTGAGCAGAGTGATCATTGATACCGGTCACCATGGCCTGTGTAATATGCTTCTGACCCGGCTGGGTTGTCAGGGGACACCGTGTATAATATATGCTTAAATAGTGTTTCTACATTGGTTACCTTTATGAAGCCAACATGTGGTCCAGTGACATAGGACATTGATTACAACATTGGTGGGAACACCAGAGTGACATGTTTGTTAAGGTAGGGAGCTACCTCATGCCAATGTGATGAACTGTTGACAATGTTTGTGAAGGTAGGGAGCTACCTCATGCCATCGTAGTGAACTGTTGACAGTGTATGCTAGGTTGTGATTACTACCCATTGATCAGGGTAGTTACATGAGACTGTGTGAAGATCTATTTGTCCAAGGACATGGAAACAAGGTGAAGTGTGATAGTCACCTAATAGACTTTACCAGTGACATTGTGTGTTCATGTGGAGCAACCGCTCATTTTGTAGGTGACATATCAGTGTGTGGGTCACTTATGAGATGGAAGAGTGACCAGGCTCTTGTATATTTTGAGACTGTGCTACATGTACTTTTTCGGCAAGTGGGAGACCGCTACTGTTCTAGGGTCGGCCCAGACTTCATCAGGAGTGTGACGAGTGATATAGGACGACAGCAAGGAAGGATCCTTGTTCATCGGTGCAGTGTCAGTCAGGCAGTGGTACTGCGCTTGATCAGCCCGTGATTGGTTCTCTGTGGGAAGAGGGAACTTTGGAGAGGCAGCAGACCTTGGAGTTCCAGTCCACTGGAGGAGCCTGGGTGAGTCGCTACCACGACTGGACAACCGCACGAGCTATCGTCCGCCTCCATGATGATGACTACTCATCTGCATCTCTGATATTGTACATAGTTCTTCTTGTCTGGCTTTCCGCCATCCTTCTCTGTGTTGTGGTTGACGTAGTTCAGAATTAAATTTTTGTTCTCTTAGCTATGACTTTGCGCAGTGATATGACTGGTGTCTGGTCCGAGCCCCCTTGGGGTTTGGAACCCTAGGTGAGGGAGGGGAAGGTTAAGCTGTCCCGGCTTGTGTGGGGCCTGGTAGATGTAGAGTGCTATTGAGGTGGTTGGAGCAAAGGCAGGGGATAGTATCTATCGTGGCAAACCAGACCAAGCCCCGGCGGTCTTGTCACAAGATAGAGTGGGGGCCCGTCCGGGATCTTCTCTTTGTTCTGACATCTCGTAGGAATAGGTTATAGTGTCATCTGTCCTATACCTATTGTCTACTTGACGAGTAGGGCTACTGATACCTTTCTCTTCGACGTGGACAGACATTTAGTTTAGTGAGTATAGATACATAGTTACAGTGTTGGTTGGAGAACAGTTAGCATTGTGATTGAGTATTGCATATCTATACTGATACTAAGTTACACTAAACATGACTACTCGTACGTTAGATTTAGCTAAGGTGCGGGCATCTGCAACTGAGATGGGATTGGAAGGTGAGGAGTTCAAAGCCTATGTACTGGAAGTCGAGAGAGACTTCAGAGCAGAAGAGAGGGAGAGAAGAAAGTCAGAAATGGAGCTTGAAGCTCGAAAGGTAGCACTTGAAGAGCAAAAGTTGGTGGCAGACCAACAGGCACAAAAACTGGCAGCTGACCTAGAGTCTAAGAAATTAGATGCTAGGAAGTTGGAAATGGAACATGAGTTCCGTATGAAGCAACTTGAGGTAGAGGCTAAATCTGTTGGTGAGTCTGAGGGAGCAGTAGGTGGAGTAGCTTTACCTAGCTCATCAGTAGCCAGCAGACCAGCTTACCATGCTATGAAATGGCCGTTTCCACCATTTGAACCGGACCAAGAGAAGATAGATCAATTCTTAGAGAAGTTCGAGGCAATGTGTAAAGCGATGGGTTTAGAGCCTGAGCGCTGGAATCTTAAGCTTTCACAGGGACTCCGTGGCACCGCGTACGAGGTGTATGCGCGTCTTCCCCCAGGGATGGAAAATGATTATCCAACCCTGAAATCGGCTCTTTTGAAAAGATTCGAAATGACAGCCCATGCGTACAGGCGGAGGTTCAGAACTTCCAAGAGAGAACCAGGTGAGATGTTCTCGGCCTATAGTGTGAGGCTGAACTCATACCTGTTGAAATGGATGGCGTTGGCCAATTTCAAAGAGGATTATGAGAGTCTGAGAGAGTTGATGGTGGTGGATCAAATGAAGATGCAGATGTCCAAGCCTTTAAGGAATTTCTTAGGGGAAAATGGGGCGGAAAGGCTAGACATAGTAAATAAGTTAGCTGAAAGGTATGTGGAAGTCTATGGTGAGACTGGGGATTCCAGTCAGACTGAGTCACAGAAAAGGCAGAAGGGGCTTGATCAGAAGCCCAAGACCAAAGGTCCCAAAGAATCATCCAATTTAGCAGATCCTGTGGTAAAAGACTTTGGTAAGAAACCCGATAAGCAAAGCCCTCCCGCCTCCCCAAAACGGAAGTGGAGTAAGAGGTGGTGTAAGCACTGTAAGTCTCCTTCCCATAATACTGTAGATTGTCTGAGGAAGCCAAAGGACTTGCACTTTGCGTGTCTCGCCTCTAATAGAGGTAGACCTTGCGAGACCACACCTAAGGGTCGGGAGAAACCTAAGTCTGAGAAATCACCTGTGATCGAAACGATAGAGGTGAATGGGAAGCAGGTGGAATGTCTATACGATACAGGATTACAGTTTGAAGCTGTAATCTCATCCCACCTTGTGAGCCCAGGGCAGCTCACCGGCGAGACAAGAGAATTTCAGCTGGCCATGAGGAGCTCCGTAGCTATGGACTTGCCGATTGCTCGGATTGACATTCGGTGCAGGTATGTTACGGGTAGCATCCAGGCGGCTGTGCTGCCTGATCCTATTTACCCTTTGATCCTCGGTCGTCCGCATGTATTCCTGGGGGACCCCAGGGAACATTGTCTAGTGAGCGCTAGGCAGGCCAGGGCTAAGGATGGAGAAAGGCAGCGTGGTAAGGAAATAGACCATTCTCTTGCGAGGTTAGTGAGCAGTGCTCAAAGTAGGGACCAGACTTTGCGTCCTTACTTACTGGAGGTGTCCCAAAGTTCTGTCCCGCCAACTCCGGGTCAGTTCTATGTAGAAAACCGGTTGCTTTATCGTAGAGCCGGGCAAGGGGATAGCCAGTACGGTCAGATGGTAGTCCCTACTGACTACAGATCCCGCTTGATACATAGAGTGCATACCTTATCCTTAACCGGACATAAGGATGTGGGGGCAACAGTCCAGTGTCTTTCCAGCCACTACCACTGGCCTGGAATGACAGGCGACGTGCGGAGATATATCCGGTCGTGCCAAACGTGTTGTCTGGCAGCACCAAAGCACAGGACCAGAAACGGTTTATCTCTGCAGATTGGAGATAGGGTTCTCGCGCTTCTCCCAATCGAGGGGGCGGAATTCGAACTCGGATGGCAGGGCCCTTTTCCTGTGGAACGGATAATGTCCCGATCCACGTATGAGGTGAAGGTCCGCGGGGAATTGCGTAAGTTCCATTGTACTCTCCTTCAGAATTTGGAGAGGTCCGAGGTAGTTTCTCCACCAGATAGTGCGACTACCATCGCACTAGATTCGGTTCTGGGTCCAGACGAGGGCGAGGAAGACTCAGTCCTACGCAGTACATCCTGTGGGGAGAGTCTGCGGTCTCCTGAGCGTTCAACCGTGGTTAGGGCGAACAGGCTCCGTCGGGAAGAGGCCCATAGTGTTAAGCACACTGGGAATCGAGGTCGGACAGGCGAAGTCACATCTGGCACGACGGGATCGTCGGGTGACTCGATACGCCGACAGGCTCACTGTCCTTACTCGCGGGAGAGAAGGCAGGAGCAGGGGTACTCCAGACGAACCTGGAGTAAGCGACCATTCATTTCGGTCGACATCCGCGAACAGTCCACGAGGGTGATGCCGAGTCGGGATAGGAGAAATCCTATTGTCAGAAGGGACGAACGAACCTTCAGTAAAGTAACCGATGGCCTACACCAGGTGGATGCGGAACAGTCCAGTGTAGACAGATCCTGTAAGCCAATCACCAGGCCGTTACGTTTCGGGCCTAATCGCTGGAGATAACGTATGTTTGAGGCGGTGGTTGGTGATCCAGCATCCATACCATTCTGGTGGATCTCCCCAGGGAAAGTGAATGTTATGGAACGTCTTTTCCTGGGAATCCAATCTTGATAGAGTCGAGGTTCAGAGTTCAGACCGATCTTTGTCTAGTGAGTTCGACAGGGTCGACCATCTTAAGTGGGGGCCTATGTGACGAAACGCCTACAGATCGGCATATCTCTGCATAATAGCCCTTTGCAGGGAGTGCGAGGCGTTGGTCTCCCTTGAAATTAATATCAATTAATAGGGGATTTCCCTAGAAACGTCGTGCTGGGCGGAGCTATTCTAGTTATTTATAGAACAATCTAGAATGTTCCCTCAAGTGCGTACGTGGGAAATAGCTCTAAGTTCACGAGTGCTTCAGGCAGCACGGGTTGGTGGAACTTATCGTGACTCTGGTTTTCTTCATGAGTCATGAAAGGCACGCGGCCCGTGTAGGCGAGTGGACGGCGCACTGACATTGTCGGGGTCAGTCGCCCACCGAATCTCAGCGTGAACTGATCGCAGCCAACAGGCTGATGTAATTTTGATGTCAATAATCGCGGCCAGTGCGGACATCTGCAGTCAAGGTTGTGATTCTTCAATCACAGGTTAGTTGAATACTTATTCTATTATTTAATTGTTGTCGTGATGCCGTGCTGAGTTCCCGGAATGAATTAATTGCCGTCGCAAAATTGAGTTATCCGTTACAGTTGGCGGTTGCATATTTAAGTAGGCTTTATCGATCAGCGATGTAATGTGTTACCTGACGGTACAAGCCGTATTCCACAGCGAGTGGTGTGTACATAAAATAGGCCGAACGATGTGCGTTACAGTGTGTAGCAGTTACTGGTTTGGTTTATTAATTACGCAGGCAAGGCGACAGTTTGTCAGTCATTACATCAACATGCATGACGCTGTAAATGATAAGGTAGAGCTTATTATTAAAGATGTTAAATGTGCTTCGTGACATTAAAGTGGTGACTTAATTGTTCTATCAGTGATGGTGATTTTTCGAGGAATCAAGGTGAGATCAGCAGTGGTGTATTTGCGGTGTGCAGATAGCCGTGTTATTCCGCGTAAGCCGAATGGTGTTGCATCGGTAGGATAACAGTTGATAGAAGGTATTCATGATACTATAGTTACTGCTTGTCATGTCCGTCCGCTATGATGACCGTGCATGTTCCATCTTACGTTTGTCTAGGCAGCGGGAGGTAGGCCGGTACGCCCAACCTGATTGGTAATAGGTCCGACCCAATGCGATCGTGCAGATCCGAAGAGTGAACATACCCGATCGAGGGTGATGCGGCACTCCGTAATTCGAGGCCGTGGTGTCTAGATAGATCGAGGTTTGAACCTAACCGTTTCTGTCTCTAATATTCTACTCTTCTGGAACCCTGATTCGTTTCATGGAGTACTTGGAGTACTGCCGTGAAGTAGTAGTGTATGAGAAGAATAATCCCCCCCCCCCCCCCCCCCCCAAAAGGTGGAGTCAAAGTTTGGTAGTGGAGTCTGGAGGTTTGCTACATTGGATGACGTGACTTAAGTCGTCACGGGACAAGGTACACGGGACCCACAGTAGCTGTGGGAAAGTGTAATGGTGGATGGCCACCACAGCTATGCTCGACCGGCACAGGTATGACTGACCTGAAAGATAGTCAGTGAATACAAGGGCAACTCAGGATCTGGGGCAGGGATCCCAGACCTGACACAATGGCTGTGATATGATTTTGTTAATTTAAGTGTAACAAGTCATGAGTTCTCCTTGGTTAATGCTATAGTAATGAATTATCAGGAGTATAATTCATTATGGGCATATAGTTGTTAATGTAGTGTAATTGATCAGTCCATGGGTTAAGGGATTGATGAATTGATGAGTCTGTCAGGAAGGAGATGTCCGGCTGGACACCTTCTCGATACAGTAATCCCTACACTGAAAGGAAAGTAAGTGTATATGTTGATTGATGATGGAAGATGAAACCGGATTGGACTGGCACCAGGCGAAGGATGCTTGACGGAGTCATACAGTCGACTCTGGTGCTAGGGGTTATATGTAGCCCAGAAGTGTTACTTGACTGAACAGGTGTGCTATTGCTTTTTCTACCATCATTATGCCTATAGATTATAGTGACTAAGTATATCTATGATGTGATGATTTCATACTCATGTTGGTAGACATGAAGAATGTCTGAGAGGCAGGTGACGGGGTGGAGATGCTAGTAGTCTTTGTTGTAGTTGAGTACTCACACCAACCTCTCCGTGTTTCAGGATCTGTTATTACTATACAGAAGAAGATTCAAGAGCTTCACCATGAGCTCTATGGGCCCACTCATTCCAGTGCCTATCCAGAAGATTGATTGAGGCCATACTGGGAGTGGTCATCTGATTCTGCGAGTTCAATGTTGGAAGAAGCTGAGTGCTGAATAAGTCGGTAGGTCTAGGTTAGGACCTCCGTCAAGAGTCCGACGAGTGTCATCCGATCCTGTGAGGATCCAACACTGAAACGTCTGGTGATTCTAGAGGTGACATTCAACCTCTGTGTAAACCTTGGTGATTGCAAGGTAGTGAACTTTCCAGTTGAGCAGAGTGATCATTGATACCGGTCACCATGGCCTGTGTAATATGCTTCTGACCCGGCTGGGTTGTCAGGGGACACCGTGTATAATATATGCTTAAATAGTGTTTCTACATTGGTTACCTTTATGAAGCCAACATGTGGTCCAGTGACATAGGACATTGATTACAACATTGGTGGGAACACCAGAGTGACATGTTTGTTAAGGTAGGGAGCTACCTCATGCCAATGTGATGAACTGTTGACAATGTTTGTGAAGGTAGGGAGCTACCTCATGCCATCGTGGTGAACTGTTGACAGTGTATGCTAGGTTGTGATTACTACCCATTGATCAGGGTAGTTACATGAGACTGTGTGAAGATCTATTTGTCCAAGGACATGGAAACAAGGTGAAGTGTGATAGTCACCTAATAGACTTTACCAGTGACATTGTGTGTTCATGTGGAGCAACCGCTCATTTTGTAGGTGACATATCAGTGTGTGGGTCACTTATGAGATGGAAGAGTGACCAGGCTCTTGTATATTTTGAGACTGTGCTACATGTACTTTTTCGGCAAGTGGGAGACCGCTACTGTTCTAGGGTCGGCCCAGACTTCATCAGGAGTGTGACGAGTGATATAGGACGACAGCAAGGAAGGATCCTTGTTCATCGGTGCAGTGTCAGTCAGGCAGTGGTACTGCGCTTGATCAGCCCGTGATTGGTTCTCTGTGGGAAGAGGGAACTTTGGAGAGGCAGCAGACCTTGGAGTTCCAGTCCACTGGAGGAGCCTGGGTGAGTCGCTACCACGACTGGACAACCGCACGAGCTATCGTCCGCCTCCATGATGATGACTACTCATCTGCATCTCTGATATTGTACATAGTTCTTCTTGTCTGGCTTTCCGCCATCCTTCTCTGTGTTGTGGTTGACGTAGTTCAGAATTAAATTTTTGTTCTCTTAGCTATGACTTTGCGCAGTGATATGACTGGTGTCTGGTCCGAGCCCCCTTGGGGTTTGGAACCCTAGGTGAGGGAGGGGAGGTTAAGCTGTCCCGGCTTGTGTGGGGCCTGGTAGATGTAGAGTGCTATTGAGGTGGTTGGAGCAAAGGCAGGGGATAGTATCTATCGTGGCAAACCAGACCAAGCCGCGGCGGTCTTGTCACAGTGTGAATGGTATAATGTATGAAAGAGAGTGACAAAAGGGCAGAATGTTAGACGGGCCTGCGTGCCCAATTCTTAACCCTTTCAAAATAAAGTTTTGTTGTTGTTGTTGTTGTTGTTGTTGAGGAGCAATATGTGGCATAACCTACAGTGTCTAGTCAGCTGAATACATGGGAAGGCTCATGCTATTTGTCAGGGAAAATTCATGTTTTCTTTCATTATGTGTATTCCACATGTGAAGGCAATTCTAGTGCATGATTTCTGCCATACAATGCCTACTTCTTGGTGCTTAATCATACTGTCTGTTCTCATGGTACACCGGTCCCTGTGATCTACTCATTGTGAGAATTTACAAGATAATTGTGTGAAGCTGCCTCTGATTAGGAGTATGTGCCTATGACTTCACGGTTTTGGGGATGAACCTGGAGAAAGGATATCACCCCAAACCCCCAAATAAAATTGCACTTCATCATCAGTGAGAGGTGGGTGTTCGAATATCACACTCCCCCTGCCCCTCCCATTCCTCTCTGAATCTGTGATAGTACTGTATAACTATGACCAAGTTTAAACAGATGTAAAACACATGTTGCGCCTTTGTTTTTTAACAGAGAATGAGGAAGATGGGGGAGGCTTTTCAATTACCAGGACAACTCCAGGGAAGTCCTGAGCTCTAGCTTCAACTCCAGCTGAAAAGTCAAACTCCAAAAAGTACCACATGAACAACAAGTTGCAAGTGTTCAGCCTGAATCCACTAATTCTGGCCTATACAGATGGCACTGAAGAAATAGTCTTTGATGAGAACCTAAAACAGGCATACTCTCCAATTTTGTAAAAGCCCCAGGCTATATCTTCAAGATAAATTCAAGAAGAAACCTTAAGAGGAGAGATTACCTGGTTTTCAGCATGTCACTACTGGCTAAGAGTGGACATTAAAGGTGCACTTGGAGCAGACTATATCACAGCTTATTATTAATATTGGCTGAAAGCTAAAGGAGAAGTTAATAAATAGAGCAAATTCTCAAAATGGATTAGTGATAATTATGTGTGGTGATTTAGTTACATCAGAACCTTTTGTGGGAGAAGACTGGCAGAGAAGAATGATGGGACATAATAGTTTTTAGATCTTCATCTACTGAAAAGTAAAACTAATCCCAAATTATCAACTTTGCGCACAGTCTACTCACCCTTCGGAAGGACATGTTTGTCACTTGCTTCGGACTAGTCAAAGTGGGGAATAGCCTGAACTGGAGAAACCTTATGGGGGAAACTGAAACCTGAGACATTCCCAACATCTTCATTGGTGCTAAAAGACGGTGCACGGATCAGTATAGCAGTGTCTCCCTATACTTGTGCCCGGCTATAGGTTTATCATGTGTTTCCTCATTTGACGGTTGGAAAAGTGATAGCATGATTAAAGTGTTGTGGTGTAGGATAACCTATGGTGTAGAGATGTGAAGGAGGCGGGTTTATTTAGATTAATGTTTCTGTGGGGATTGGGTGTTGTATTTAGGCTCATAATTATGTCAATGAGATTACATATAAACTAATATTTTGAAATGTGAATGTTGACAATATGAAGCCTGAGTCTTCACTTGACACATGGGTCATTAATAAAGCTTGTTACAAAGATTGTGAAAGTTCTGTGTGGTTGTTGTCAAGTATCTTCCATGATGTATGACTTGTCTAATCTGTTGGTGTGATCATTCCTTTGTGAATGTTTGTCCAACTGTTGTCAAGATCTTCTCATGTTGATGTCTTGTTCAACCAGTGTAGAATACAGTTGTTGTTGTTTATGTTCACTACAATGGTACAATTGTCAATGTGATCATTTGTCCAAGTGTCTTGTGTCACTTGAAATACTTAATGAGATCAAAAATGAGGTTGGCGATCAGAGCTGGAAGATGAGAGAACTGCTTTCATTGGTTACTGTGGCTAACTGCCAAGATCTCTATATATGGCCTAGAAGGGAAATCATCTATAAATAATTCTGTGTAGAACTTAACTTAGGTCTAATTTCTCACAGTGGGGGTACTCGATGAGCCAAAATTCTTAATGGTTTCTCTACAAGGGTTATGCGAGAATAAATATCAATACCTCTAGACAACACTTGCTGTTACTAACCTGTATCTTTTATAGAGAGATATACTTTATAGAACTTCACTCATTGGAACTTCTGTAATTCTCTATAAACCCACAAAAAAACCTCACACTATATATGAATTGGGGGAATGCAGACACACATGGACTTACAGACAGCAGCACAAGACAGACTATGGAATTACAGACTGCAGTATATGGCAGACTATGGAATTACAGACAGCAGCACAAGACAAACTATGGATTTGAATGGTCTGAAGCCAATGAGATAAAATACTTAATGATGATGTTACCAATTATGATGTCTAAACAGTTATTTCATAAACCATTTGCATCAGACATAAGTCTAGGGGCGTGTACAGTTACAAGGGGTGACCCAGTTTAATTAAAACGGACATGTCGAGGGCAAGTACTTAAAGACTTAAGTGTCCCAGTGGTGGGCTTCCAAGAATCAGTGATTATGATTATTCTCAGTGAATCATCACAACTAACTACTGCTATTACAAGTTCTACTACATACAAACATCATCACACCTTCCTGTCACATGTGGCAACTAACAACACATGCACAGCGGACAACTCTCATAGTGTGGTCGTATGTCTAACTAGTTACAAGTACAGGATGTCAGGGGGCGTGTGATCAACTACACTTTCCATTCATAAGGGAAACACCCACACGCTGGGTATGATGATGATGATGATGAAACAGACGCTGGTAGTCTGTGAAATGGGGAAACTATAACTTATAACTATGACCACTGACTAGCGATGTTCGTCCATCATGAATGACGTTGGCCATTCATTGACGATGACCATTCATTACACTACATCTTTGATTTTATGAGGAACGAATGACTTGCGCTTTGGTTTTGTATAGCGAGGAGGTGGTCGCGCAACACCCTCGTCCCCGCTCCCTCGTCTGTGACCGTCTAGCTCCACTAGCACACAGACATCAACATCACAACTGAGAGAAACAAACATTAACTAACAACATCGAGTGGAGGTGAGCTGAACAGTTCCTTCACTTACCTGATGAAAACACAATTTGAAATTGAATTTCAGACCAAAGTGTGTCCGTGAAACAGGCCGGTTGTCACAGAGACACCAGCATCACACCTTACAACAACAACGGAACATCTCCACAGCTGTTCCAGTGCCGGCTACCGAATCAATCACCCGCCGTGGTGAGACTGATGTGATATATGATATCTGAACTCACAGCTGTTTATAAAATATTTTAAATATAAAATAAATTAATTTCAGAAATTAGTTTCTTCCACAGAAATAAACACATTAATACACAACACTGTAATCACATTAATCCGTGGTGAAATATCCCCAGCTGGGACCAACATAGAACAAGAGAATCCGGGTGGTAGACACGAATAATAGTGTCACTGAGAGAGATGTGGTGAAATATCGCATCCTCCCTCTCTGGCTCTTGTCCTGACACACCGGACATCTTGTGTCACGTGACACTGAGCTACTGGAAAGCCATATTCGTACACATGTACACATGTGACGTTTATTATAAATCAAAGATATAACACAGCAGAAATAACAGGATAATATTCCAACATTACCTTGATTATACTTTAAATTGATTTTTGACATTTACGAAACTAACAGACATAAAGCCACACAAGAAGAGCATTGGGCAAGCCTGGAGGAGCATGTTTGTAGTTAACATCACGAAGACTGCTAAGAATTATCATGCAAAGAGTTAAGAAGAAAGTGCAACCTGAAATAAGAGAACAATGTGGGTTTGTAGAAGGCAAGGGTACAATCAATACCGTGTATATGCTGAGAACAGTAAATGACCGTTCTATAGACAAGTTCTAAGAATATCACGGATAAAGAAAAGAACAAATGTATCCATACTTCAAGAACTGAATGTTGAAGAAGGTTGGCTATTCATTCATTCAGTAGCATGTCCTTTGCAGAACCTCGCTCCCATAACAACCTTCCGGAAAACTTCTCGATTACAAGCAAGATGTCCCGCGTCCGATACACCCATCTGGAGACCATCCGCCACATCCTGCAAGAATGTTCTCTTTGGCTTTACTCTTCCTCTCTTCCCAGGCATTTTTTTTAAAAAAATGTTGCATATCCCTTGCAGGACGTTGCAGACAACACCGGCATTTTTCAGCTGCTGTTGATGTACTAGTAGTACTAAGCAAATTTTACGTTTAGTAGCTTGCCATTGCTTTCTGAAGGACCTGCTTCCATACCAACACGTTATAATACAACGCGACACGGTCTGCTGCACAAATCTGTCACTGCTGCGTTTCGAACGTCTGGTAAGCGGCTCACGAACCGCGTTCGCAGGCCTTTGGCCACGGAGACCGGCTCATTATACCCCTCCATTATAGTTCTCTCCAAACATTCCTGACGTTTCAAGTGACCAAAATATTTCAATGTTCTTTGTTTTATCGCCTTTAATAGCCAACCTTCTTCAATATTCAGCTCTTGAAGTATGGATGCATTTGTTCTTTTCTTTACCCAAGATATTCTTAGAACCCGTCTCACACACATTGGCACCTTGCCGTCTTGACAGACGATAGTTTGTGCTTTAAACAGGCATAATAACTTTTACCTATGGCGGTAGCGAATGTGACTGATAAGGCCAATATGCGCTGTAAATGTCCGTTCACAGTGGGTGCATGTGAACATGTGGTCATCTCCACCATCATGCACCATCTTACATCTCACACGCTCGGTGTGTGACTTATCTGCAATAATATTCTTCTTTGTCTTTATTCCATTTCTGTAATTCACCACACAAAAAAAGTCCTTTGGTATTCTACCATCTACCATCATCCATCCTCCTAAGATGTCCTATCCATCTAAGTCTACGAAGACTAAGCATGGTATAAACCCTCACACATCCTGATCTTTCCAATACTTCCGTATTTGTGATTTTGTCTTGCCACTTAATACCAAGAATCCTTCGCAGACACCGCATATGAAAGCTGTTTAAACGTTTCTCTTGGTGTGAGTAAGTTGTCCAGGTTTCACTGCCATAAAGAAGAGTACTAAGGACACAGGCTTGATAGACAAGGACTTTTGTTTTGGCAGTAAGCTTCCTGTTCTCCCACACTCTTTTTCTTAACCTGTTCATTGTTGGTGCTGCCTTACCAATCTGGGTGTTGATTTCCTGATCAAGGGATAATTTGCTATTTACCAATGATCCTAAATATGTAAAATAGTCTACCATCTCTAGTTCGGCGTCGTCAATAAAGATTGATGGTACCCCATGTGCACCTTGTGACATAATCTGTGTCTTCTTTTTGCTAATTGTTAAACCAAATTCAGAACACGCATTGGAGAATGCAGATAGTAGACGCAATTCTTCCTCAGAGTGGGTCGTAAATGCAGCATCATCTGCGAAAATAACAAGCAGTTGGGGTATAAATAACATGAGTTGCGCCACGTGCTCACTTCGGAACAAACAGTTGGGGTATAAATAACATGAGTTGCGCCACGTGCTCACTCCAGAAAAAGCAGTTGGGGCATAAATAACATCAGTTGCACCACGCGCTCACTCAAGAACAAGCAATTGGGGCACAAATAACATTATTTGCGGGGTGAGCACGTGGGGTGAGCACGTGGTGCAACTGATATTATTTATGCCTCAACTGCTTGTTTTCGAGTGATCACGTGGCGCAACTGATGTTATTTATACCCCAACTGCTTGTTCTGAAGTGAGCACGTGGCGCAACTGATGTTATTTATGCCCCAACTGCTTTTTCTGGAGTGAGCACGTGGCGCAACTAATGTTTTTTATGCCCCAACTGCTTGTTCTGAAGTGAGCACGTGGCGCAACTGATGTTATTTATGCCCCAACTGCTTTTTCTGGAGTGAGCACGTGGCGCAAATGATGTTATTTTTGCTCCAACTGCTAATTCTGGATTTAGCACGTGGTGCAATTGATGTTATTTGTGCTCCAACTGCTTGTTTTGGAGGGAGCACGTTGCGCAACTGATGTTATTTTTGCCCCAACTGCTTGTTCTGGACTGAGAACGTGGTGCAATTGATGTTATTTATGCCCCAATTGCTTGTTTTCGAGTGAGCACGTGGCGCATCTGATGTTATTTATGCCCCAACTGCTTGTTCTGAAGTGAGCACTTGGCGCAACTAATGTTATTTATGCCCCAACTGCTTGTTCTGAAGTGAGCACGTGGCGCAAATGATGCTATTTGTGCCCCAACTGCTTGTTATAGAGTGAGCACGTTGCACACCTGATGTTATTTATGCCCAAACTGCTTGTTCTGGAGTGAACACGTAGTGCAACTGATGTTATTTATGCCCCAACTGTTTGTTCTAAAGTGAGCACGTGGCGCAACTGATGTTATTTATACCCCAACTGCTTGTTCTGAATTGAGCACGTGGTGCAATTGATGATATTTATGCCCCAACTGCTTGTTTTGGAGTTAGCACGTGGTGCAACTGATGTTCTTTTTGCCCCAAATTCTGCTTGTTCTAGAGTGAGTACGTGGTGAAATTGAATTTATTTATGCCCCAATTGCTTGTTTTCCAGTGAGCACGTGGCGCAACTGATGTTATTTATGCCCCAACTGCTTGTTCTGAAGTGAGCACGTGGCACAACTGATGTTATTTATGCCCCAACTGCTTGTTCTGGAGTGAGCACGTGGCGCAAATGATGTTATCTTTGCTCCAACTGCTAGTTCTGGATTGAGCACGTGGTGCAATTGATGTTATTTATGCTCCAACTGCTTGGTTTGGAGTGAGCACGTGGTGCAATTGATGTTATTTATGCCCCAACTGCTTGGTTTGGAGTGAGCACGTGGCGCCACTGATGTTGTTTTTGCCCCAAATTCTGCTTGTTCTAGAGTGAGTACGTGGTGACATTGAATTTATTTATGCCCCAATTGCTTGTTTTCCAGTGAGCACGTGGCGCAACTGATGTTATTTATGAACCATCTGCTTGTTCTGAAGTAAGCACGTGGCGCAACTGATGTTATTTATGAACCATCTGCTTGTTCTGAAGTAAGCACGTGGCGCAACTAATGTTATTTATGTCCTAACTGCTTGTTGTGAAGTTAGCACGTGGCGCAAATAATGTTGTTTGTGCCCCAACTGCTTGTTCTGGAGTGAGCACGTTGTGCAACTGATGTTATTTATGCCCCAAATGCTTGTTCTGGAGTGAGCAATTGGTGCAATTGATGTTATTTATGCCTCAACTGCTTGTTTTAGAGTGAGGGCGTGGTGCAACTGATGGTAATTTTGCACCAAATTCTGCTTGTTCTGGAGAAAGCACATGGTGCAATTTATGTTATTTATGCCCCAACTGCTTGGTTTCGAGTGAACACGTGGCGCAACTGATGTTATTTATGCCCCAACTGCTTGTTCTGGTGAGAGGACGAGGCGCAACTGATATTATTTTTGCCCCAACTGCTAGTTCTGAATTGAGCACGTGGTGCAATTGATGTTATTTATGACCCAGCTGCTTGTTTTGGAGTGAGCACGTGGTGCAATTAATGTTAGTTATGCCCCAACTGCTTGTTTTCGAGTGAGCACGTTGCGCAACTGATGTTTTTTTATGCCCCAACTGCTTGTTCTGAAGTGAGCACGTTGCGCAACTGATGTTATTTATGCCCGAACTTTTTGTTCTGGAGTGAGCACGTGGCGAAACTGATGTTATTTTTGCCCCAACTGCTTGTTCTGGACTGAGCACGTGGTGCAATTGATGTTATGTATGCCCCAATTGCTTGTTTTCGAGTGGGCAGGTGGCGCAACTGATGTTATTTATGCCCCAGCTGCTTGTTCTAAAGTAAGCACGTGGCGCAACTAATGTTAGTTATGCCCCAACTGCTTGTTCTGAAGTGAGCACGTTGCGCAAATGATGTTATTTGTGCCCCAGCTGCAATATGATCATTTGCGCCACGTGCTCACTATAGAAAAAGCAGTTGGGACCAAAATATGATCATTTGCACAAAATGCTCACTATATAAAAAGCAGTTGGGACATAAATATGATCATTTGCGCCACGTGCTCACACTATAGGAGACAGTTGGGACATAAATATGATCATTTGCACCACGTGCTCACTATAGAAAAAGCAGTCGGGACATAAATATGATCATTTGCTCCACGTGCTCACTATAGAAAAAGCAGTCGGGACATAAATATGATCATTTGCGCCATGTGCTCACTATAGAAAAAGCAGTTGGGACATAAATATGATCATTTGTTCCACGTGCTCACATTATAGGAGGCAGTTGGGGCATAAATATGACCATTTGCGCCACGTGCTCACTGTAGAAAAAGCAGTCGGGACATAAATATGATCATTTGTTCCACGTGCTCACATTATAGGAGGCAGTTGGGGCATAAATATGACCATTTGCGCCACGTGCTCACTATAGAAAAAGCAGTCGGGACATAAATATGATCATTTGTTCCACGTGCTCACGCTATCGGAGGCAGTTGAGACATAACTATGATCATTTGCTCCACGTGCTCAGTATAGAAAAAGCAGTTGGGGCATAAATATGACCATTTGCGCCACGTGCTCACGTTATAGGAGACAGTTGAGCCATAAATATGATCATTTGCGCCACGTGCTCACTATAGAAAAAGCCGTCGGGACATAAATATGCTCATTTTCGCAACGTGCTCACTATAGAAAAAGAAGTTGGGACGTAAATATGATCATTTGCGCAACTTGCTTAGTAAAGAAAAAGCAGTTGGGACAAAATTATAATCATTTGCGCCACGTGCTTACTATAGAAAAAGCAGTCGGGACATAAATATGATCATTTGTTCCACGTGCTCACGCTATCGGAGGCAGTTGAGACATAACTATGATCATTTGCTCCACGTGCTCAGTATAGAAAAAGCAGTTGGGGCATAAATATGATCATTTGTGTAACGTGCTCAATATAGAAAAGCAGTTGGGGCATAAATGTGATCATTTGCGCCACGTGCTCACTATTGAAAAAGCAGTTGGGAAATAAATATGATCATTTGCGCCACGTGCTAACTATAGACTAAGCAGTCGGGACATAAATATGATCATTTGCGCAACGTGCTCTCTATAGAAAAAGCAGTTGGGACATAAATATGATCATTTGCGCCACGTGCTCACTATAGAAAAGCAGTTGGGGCATAAATATGATCATTTGCGCCACGTGCTCACTATAGAAAAAGCAGTTGGGACCAAAATATGATCAATTGCGCAAAATGCACACTATATAAAAAGCAGTTGGGACCAAAATATGATCATTTGCGCAAAATGCTCACTATAGAAAAAGCAGTTGGGACATAAATATGATCATTTGTTCCACGTGCTCACACTATAAGAGGCAGTTGGGACATAAATATGACCATTTGCGCCACGTGCTCACGTTATAGGAGACAGTTGAGCCATAAATATGATCATTTGCGCCACGTGCTCACTATAGAAAAAGCCGTCGGGACATAAATATGCTCATTTTCGCAACGTGCTCACTATAGAAAAAGAAGTTGGGACGTAAATATGATCATTTGTTCCACGTGCTCACGCTATCGGAGGCAGTCGAGACATAACTATGATCATTTGCGCCACGTGCTCACTATTATAGAAAAAGCAGTCCGGACATATTGATGATCATTTGCGCAACGTGCTCACTATTGAAAAAGCAGTTGGGAAATAAATATGGTCATTTGCGCCACGTGCTCACACTATAGGAGGCAGTTGAGAAATAAATATGATCATTTGCGCCACGTGCTAACTATAGAATAAGCAATCGGGACATAAATATGATCATTTGCGCAACGTGCTCTCTATAGAAAAAGCAGTTGTGACATAATTATGATCATTTGCGTCACGTGCTCACTATATAAAAAGCATTTGGGGCATACATATATATCATTTGTTCCACGTGCTCACACTATAAGAGGCAGTTGGGACATAAATATGATCATTTGCGCCACGTGCTCACTATAGAAAAAGCAGTTGGGGCATAAATATAATCATTTGCGCCACGTGCTCACATTATAGGAGGCAGTTGGGACATAAATATGATCATTTGCGCCACGTGCTCACACTATAGGAGGCAACTGGGACATAAATATGATCATTTGCGCCAAGTGCTCACACTATAGGAGGCAACTGGGACATAAATATGATCATTTGCGCCAAGTGCTCACTAAAGAAAAAGCAGTTGGGAAATAAATATGATCATTTGCGCTACGTGATCACACTATAGGAGGCAGTTGGGGCATAATGTGATCATTTGATCCACGTGCTCACTATAGAAAAAGCAGTTGGGGCATACATATATATCATTTTATCCACATGCTCATTATAGAAAAAGCGGTTGGGACATAAATATATATCATTTTCTCCACATGCTCAGTATAGAAAAAGCGGTTGGGACATAAATATATATCATTTTCTCCACATGCTCAGTATAGAAAAAGCGGTTGGGACATAAATATATATCATTTTCTCCACATGCTCAGTATAGAAAAAGCGGTGGGACATAAATATTATCATTTGCACAACGTGCTCACTATAGAAAAAGCAGTTGGGGCATAAATGTGATCATTTGCGCCACGTGCTCACTATAGAAAAAGCAGTCGGGACATATTGATAATCATTTGCGCCACGTGCTCACTATAGAAAAAGCAGTTGGGGCATAAATATATATCATTTTCTCCACATGCTCAGTATAGAAAAAGCAGTTGGGGCATAAATATGATAATTTGCGCCACGTGCTCGCTATAGAAAAAGCAGTTTTGACATAAATATTATCATTTGCTCCACGTGCTCAGTATAGAAAAAGCAGTTGGGACATAAATGTGATCATTTTCGCAACGTGCTCACTATAGAAAAAGCAGTTGGGGCATAAATATGATCATTTGCGCCACGTGCTCACTATAGAAAAAGCAGTCGGGACATATTGATAATCATTTGCGCAACGTGCTCACTATAGAAAAAGCAGTTCGGACATAAATATTATCATTTTCGCAACGTGCTCACTATAGAAAAAGAAGTTGGGACGTAAATATTATCATATGCGCAACGTGCTCAATATAGAAAAAGCAGTTGGGACAAAAATATAATCATTTGCGCCACGTGCTCACTATAGAAAAAGCAGTTGGGATATATTTATGATCATTTGCTCCACGTGCTCACTATAGAAAAAGCAGTTGGGGCATAAATATATGAATCCCTAAATATATATATATATATATATATATATATATATATATATATATATATATATATATATATATATATATATATATATATATATATATATATATATATATATATATATATCATTTGCGCCACGTGCTCACTATAGAAAAAGCAGTCGGGACATATTGATGATCATTTGCGCAACGTGCTCACTATAGAAAAAGCAGTTGGGACATAAATGTGACCATTTGCGCCACGTGCTCACTATAGAAAAAGCAGTTGGGGCATAAATATGATCATTATCGCAACGTGCTCACTATAGAAAAAGCAGTTGGGACATAAATGTGATCATTTGCGCCACGTGCTCACTATAGAAAAAGCAGGTTGGGGCATAAATATGATCATTATCGCAACGTGCTCACTATAGAAAAAGCAGTTGGGACATAAATGTGATCATTTGCGCCACGTGCTCACTATAGAAAAAGCAGTTGGGGCATAAATGTGATCATTTGCGCCACGTGCTCACTATTGAAAAAGCAGTTGGGGCATAAATATATATCATTTGCTCCACGTGCTCAGTATAGAAAAAGCAGTTGGGACATAAATATGATCATTATCACAACGTGCTCACTATAGAAAAGCAGTTGGGGCATAGATATGATCATTTGCGTCACGTGCTCACTATAGAAACAGCAGTTGGGGCATAAATATGATCATTTGCGTAACGTGCTCACTATAGAAAAAGCAGTTGGGGCATAAATGTGATCATTTGCGCCACGTGCTCACTATTGAAAAAGCAGTTGGGGCATAAATATATATCATTTGCTCCACGTGCTCACTTTAAAAAAGCAGTTGGGTCATAAATATGATCATTTGCGCTACGTGCTCACACTATAGGAGGCAGTTGAGGCATAAATATGATCATTTGCGCCACGTGCTAATTATAGAAAAAGCAAGTCGGGACATAAATATGATCATTTTCGCAACGTGCTCTCTATAGAAAAAGCAGTTGTGGCATAAATATTATCATTTGAGTCACGTGCTCACACTATAGGAGGCAGTTGGGACATAAATATGATCATTTGCACCACGTGCTCATTATAGAAAAAGCAGGTGGGGCATAAATATGATCATTTGCGCCACGTGCTCACAATAGAAAAAGCATTTGGGGCATAAATATATATCATTTGCTCCACGTGCTCACTATAGAAAAGCAGTTGGGGCATAAATGTGATCATTTGCGCCACGTGCTCACTATAGAAAAAGCAGTTGGGGCATAAATATATATCATTTGCTCCACGTGCTCACTATAAAAAAGCAGTTGGGATATAAATATGGTTATTTGCGCCACGTGCTCACTATAGAAAAAGCAGTTGGGGCATAAATATATATCATTTGCTCCACGTGCTCACTATAAAAAAGCAGTTGGGACATAAATATGATCATTTGCGCCACGTGCTCACACTATAGGAGGCAACTGGGACATAAATATGATCATTTGCGCCAAGTGCTCACTATAGAAAAAGCAGTTGGGAAATAAATATGATCATTTGTGCCACGTGATCACACTATAGGAGGCAGTTGGGGCATAATGTGATCATTTGATCCACGTGCTCACTATAGAAAAAGCAGTCGGGACATAAATATGATCATTTGCGCCATGTGCTCACTATAGAAAAAGCAATTGGGACATAAATATGATCATTTGTTCCACGTGCTCACACTATAGGAGGCAGTTGGGACATAAATATGATCATTTGCGCCACGTGCTCACTGTAGAAAAAGCAGTTGGGACATACATATTATCATTTGCACAACGTGCTCACTATAGAAAAAGCAGTTGGGGCATAAATATATATCATTTACTCCACGTGCTCACTATAAAAAAGCAGTTGGGACATAAATATGATCATTTGCGCCACGTGCTCACTGTAGAAAAAGCAGTTGGGGCATGAATATATATCATTTTCTCTACATGCTCAGTATAGAAAAGGCAGTTGGGACATAAATATTATCATTTGATCCACGTGCTCACTATAGAAAAAGCAGTCGGGACATAAATATGATCATTTGCGCCATGTGCTCACTATAGAAAAAGCAATTGGGACATAAATATGATCATTTGTTCCACGTGCTCACACTATAGGAGGCAACTGGGACATAAATATGATCATTTGCGCCAAGTGCTCACTATAGAAAAAGCAGTTGGGAAATAAATATGATCATTTGTGCCACGTGATCACACTATAGGAGGCAGTTGGGGCATAATGTGATCATTTGATCCACGTGCTCACTATAGAAAAAGCAGTCGGGACATAAATATGATCATTTGCGCCATGTGCTCACTATAGAAAAAGCAATTGGGACATAAATATGATCATTTGTTCCACGTGCTCACACTATAGGAGGCAGTTGGGACATAAATATGATCATTTGCGCCACGTGCTCACTGTAGAAAAAGCAGTTGGGACATACATATTATCATTTGCACAACGTGCTCACTATAGAAAAAGCAGTTGGGGCATAAATATATATCATTTACTCCACGTGCTCACTATAAAAAAGCAGTTGGGACATAAATATGATCATTTGCGCCACGTGCTCACTATTGAAAAAGCAGTTGGGGCATAAATATATATCATTTGCTCCACGTGCTCACTTTAAAAAAGCAGTTGGGTCATAAATATGATCATTTGCGCTACGTGCTCACACTATAGGAGGCAGTTGAGGCATAAATATGATCATTTGCGCCACGTGCTAATTATAGAAAAAGCAGTCGGGACATAAATATGATCATTTTCGCAACGTGCTCTCTATAGAAAAAGCAGTTGTGGCATAAATATTATCATTTGAGTCACGTGCTCACACTATAGGAGGCAGTTGGGACATAAATATGATCATTTGCACCACGTGCTCATTATAGAAAAAGCAGGTGGGGCATAAATATGATCATTTGCGCCACGTGCTCACAATAGAAAAAGCATTTGGGGCATAAATATATATCATTTGCTCCACGTGCTCACTATAGAAAAGCAGTTGGGGCATAAATGTGATCATTTGCGCCACGTGCTCACTATAGAAAAAGCAGTTGGGGCATAAATATATATCATTTGCTTCACGTGCTCACTATAAAAAAGCAGTTGGGATATAAATATGGTTATTTGCGCCACGTGCTCACTATAGAAAAAGCAGTTGGGGCATAAATATATATCATTTGCTCCACGTGCTCACTATAAAAAAGCAGTTGGGACATAAATATGATCATTTGCGCCACGTGCTCACACTATAGGAGGCAACTGGGACATAAATATGATCATTTGCGCCAAGTGCTCACTATAGAAAAAGCAGTTGGGAAATAAATATGATCATTTGTGCCACGTGATCACACTATAGGAGGCAGTTGGGGCATAAATATTATCATTTGATCCACGTGCTCACTATAGAAAAAGCAGTCGGGACATAAATATGATCATTTGCGCCATGTGCTCACTATAGAAAAAGCAGTTGGGGCATAAATATATATCATTTACTCCACGTGCTCACTATAAAAAAGCAGTTGGGACATAAATATGATCATTTGCGCCACGTGCTCACTGTAGAAAAAGCAGTTGGGGCATGAATATATATCATTTTCTCTACATGCTCAGTATAGAAAAGGCAGTTGGGACATAAATATTATCATTTGATCCACGGGCTCACTATAGAAAAAGCAGTCGGGACATAAATATGATCATTTGCGCCATGTGCTCACTATAGAAAAAGCAATTGGGACATAAATATGATCATTTGTTCCACGTGCTCACACTATAGGAGGCAACTGGGACATAAATATGATCATTTGCGCCAAGTGCTCACTATAGAAAAAGCAGTTGGGAAATAAATATGATCATTTGTGCCACGTGATCACACTATAGGAGGCAGTTGGGGCATAATGTGATCATTTGATCCACGTGCTCACTATAGAAAAAGCAGTCGGGACATAAATATGATCATTTGCGCCATGTGCTCACTATAGAAAAAGCAATTGGGACATAAATATGATCATTTGTTCCACGTGCTCACACTATAGGAGGCAGTTGGGACATACATATTATCATTTGCACAACGTGCTCACTATAGAAAAAGCAGTTGGGGCATAAATATATATCATTTACTCCACGTGCTCACTATAAAAAAGCAGTTGGGACATAAATATGATCATTTGCGCCACGTGCTCACTGTAGAAAAAGCAGTTGGGGCATGAATATATATCATTTTCTCTACATGCTCAGTATAGAAAAGGCAGTTGGGACATAAATATTATCATTTGCACAGCGTGCTCACTATAGAAAAACCAGTTGGGGCATAAATGTGATCATTTGCGCCAAGTGCTCACTATAGAAAAAGCAGTTGGGGCATAAATATATATCATTTACTCCACGTGCTCACTATAAAAAAAGCAGTTGGGACATAAATATGATCATTTGCGCCACGTGCTCACTGTAGAAAAAGCAGTCTGGACATAAATATGCTCATTTTCGCAACGTGTTCACTATAGAAAAAGAAGTTGGGACATAAATATGATCATTTGCGCCACGTGCTCACACTTAGGAGGCAGTTGGGACATGAGGCAGTTGGGACATAAATATGATCATTTGCGCCTCGTGCTCACTATAGAAAAAGCAGTCGGGACATAAATATTTTCGCAACGTGCTCACTATAGAAAAAGCAGTTGGGACATTAATGTGATCATTTGCGCCACGTGCTCATTATAGAATAAGCAGTTGGGGCATAAATATATATCATTTGCTCACTATACAAAAAGCAGTTGGGACATAAATATGATCATTTTCGCAACGTGCTGACTATAGAAAAAGCAGGTGGGACATAAATATGATCATTTGCGACACGTGCTCACTATAGGAAAAGAAGCTGGGACGTAAATATGATCATTTGCACAACGTGCTCACTATAGAAAAAGCAGTTGGGACATAAATATGATCATTTGCGCCACGTGCTCACACTATAGGAGACAGTTGGGACATAAATATGATCATTTGCGCCACGTGCTCACTATAGAAAAAGCAGTCGAGACATAAATATGATCATTTCCGCGACGTGCTCATTATAGAAAAAGCAGTTTCGGCATAAATATATATCACTTGCGCAACGTGCTCACTATAGAAAAAGCAGTTGGGGCATAAATATATATCATTTGCTCCACGTGCTCAGTATAGAAAAAGCAGTTGGGACATAAATATGATCATTATCACAACGTGCTCACTATAGAAAAAGCAGTTGGGGCATAGATATGATCATTTGCGTCACGTGCTCACTATAGAAACAGCAGTTGGGGCATAAATATGATCATTTGCGTAACGTGCTCACTATAGAAAAAGCAGTTGGGGCATAAATGTGATCATTTGCGCCACGTGCTCACTATTGAAAAAGCAGTTGGGGCATAAATATATATCATTTGCTCCACGTGCTCACTTTAAAAAAGCAGTTGGGTCATAAATATGATCATTTGCGCTACGTGCTCACACTATAGGAGGCAGTTGAGGCATAAATATGATCATTTGCGCCACGTGCTAATTATAGAAAAAGCAGTCGGGACATAAATATGATCATTTTCGCAACGTGCTCTCTATAGAAAAAGCAGTTGTGGCATAAATATTATCATTTGAGTCACGTGCTCACACTATAGGAGGCAGTTGGGACATAAATATGATCATTTGCACCACGTGCTCACTATAGAAACAGCAGTCGGGACATAAATATGATCATTTGCGCAACGTGCTCATTATAGAAAAAGCAGGTGGGGCATAAATATGATCATTTGCGCCACGTGCTCACAATAGAAAAAGCATTTGGGGCATAAATATATATCATTTGCTCCACGTGCTCACTATAGAAAAGCAGTTGGGGCATAAATGTGATCATTTGCGCCACGTGCTCACTATAGAAAAAGCAGTTGGGGCATAAATATATATCATTTGCTCCACGTGCTCACTATAGAAAAGCAGTTGGGGCATAAATGTGATCATTTGCGCCACGTGCTCACTATAGAAAAAGCAGTTGGGGCATAAATATATATCATTTGCTCCACGTGCTCACTATAAAAAAGCAGTTGGGATATAAATATGGTTATTTGCGCCACGTGCTCACTATAGAAAAAGCAGTTGGGGCATAAATATATATCATTTGCTCCACGTGCTCACTATAAAAAAGCAGTTGGGACATAAATATGATCATTTGCGCCACGTGCTCACACTATAGGAGGCAACTGGGACATAAATATGATCATTTGCGCCAAGTGCTCACTATAGAAAAAGCAGTTGGGAAATAAATATGATCATTTGCGCCATGTGCTCACTATAGAAAAAGCAGTTGGGAAATAAATATGATCATTTGCGCCATGTGCTCACTATAGAAAAAGCAGTTGGGAAATAAATATGATCATTTGCGCCACGTGCTCACACTATAGGAGGCAACTGGGACATAAATATGATCATTTGCGCCAAGTGCTCACACTATAGGAGGCAGTTGGGGCATAATGTGATCATTTGATCCACGTGCTCACTATAGAAAAAGCAGTCGGGACATAAATATGATCATTTGCGCCATGTGCTCACTATAGAAAAAGCAATTGGGACATAAATATGATCATTTGTTCCACGTGCTCACACTATAGGAGGCAGTTGGGACATAAATATGATCATTTGCGCCACGTGCTCACTATAGAAAAAGCAGTTGGGACATACATATGATCATTTGATCCACGTGCTCACTATAGAAAAAGCAGTCGGGACATAAATATGATCATTTGCGCCATGTGCTCAGTATAGAAAAAGCAGTTGGGGCATAAATATGATCATTTGTGTAACGTGCTCAATATAGAAAAGCAGTTGGGGCATAAATGTGATCATTTGCGCCACGTGCTCACTATTGAAAAAGCAGTTGGGAAATAAATATGATCATTTGCGCCACGTGCTAACTATAGACTAAGCAGTCGGGACATAAATATGATCATTTGCGCAACGTGCTCTCTATAGAAAAAGCAGTTGGGACATAAATATGATCATTTGCGCCACGTGCTCACTATAGAAAAGCAGTTGGGGCATAAATATGATCATTTGCGCCACGTGCTCACTATAGAAAAAGCAGTTGGGACCAAAATATGATCAATTGCGCAAAATGCACACTATATAAAAAGCAGTTGGGACCAAAATATGATCATTTGCGCAAAATGCTCACTATAGAAAAAGCAGTTGGGACATAAATATGATCATTTGTTCCACGTGCTCACACTATAAGAGGCAGTTGGGACATAAATATGACCATTTGCGCCACGTGCTCACGTTATAGGAGACAGTTGAGCCATAAATATGATCATTTGCGCCACGTGCTCACTATAGAAAAAGCCGTCGGGACATAAATATGCTCATTTTCGCAACGTGCTCACTATAGAAAAAGAAGTTGGGACGTAAATATGATCATTTGTTCCACGTGCTCACGCTATCGGAGGCAGTCGAGACATAACTATGATCATTTGCGCCACGTGCTCACTATTATAGAAAAAGCAGTCCGGACATATTGATGATCATTTGCGCAACGTGCTCACTATTGAAAAAGCAGTTGGGAAATAAATATGGTCATTTGCGCCACGTGCTCACACTATAGGAGGCAGTTGAGAAATAAATATGATCATTTGCGCCACGTGCTAACTATAGAATAAGCAATCGGGACATAAATATGATCATTTGCGCAACGTGCTCTCTATAGAAAAAGCAGTTGTGACATAATTATGATCATTTGCGTCACGTGCTCACTATATAAAAAGCATTTGGGGCATACATATATATCATTTGTTCCACGTGCTCACACTATAAGAGGCAGTTGGGACATAAATATGATCATTTGCGCCACGTGCTCACTATAGAAAAAGCAGTTGGGGCATAAATATAATCATTTGCGCCACGTGCTCACATTATAGGAGGCAGTTGGGACATAAATATGATCATTTGCGCCACGTGCTCACACTATAGGAGGCAACTGGGACATAAATATGATCATTTGCGCCAAGTGCTCACACTATAGGAGGCAACTGGGACATAAATATGATCATTTGCGCCACGTGCTCACACTATAGGAGGCAACTGGGACATAAATATGATCATTTGCGCCAAGTGCTCACTAAAGAAAAAGCAGTTGGGAAATAAATATGATCATTTGCGCTACGTGATCACACTATAGGAGGCAGTTGGGGCATAATGTGATCATTTGATCCACGTGCTCACTATAGAAAAAGCAGTTGGGGCATACATATATATCATTTTATCCACATGCTCATTATAGAAAAAGCGGTTGGGACATAAATATATATCATTTTCTCCACATGCTCAGTATAGAAAAAGCGGTTGGGACATAAATATATATCATTTTCTCCACATGCTCAGTATAGAAAAAGCGGTTGGGACATAAATATATATCATTTTCTCCACATGCTCAGTATAGAAAAAGCGGTGGGACATAAATATTATCATTTGCACAACGTGCTCACTATAGAAAAAGCAGTTGGGGCATAAATGTGATCATTTGCGCCACGTGCTCACTATAGAAAAAGCAGTCGGGACATATTGATAATCATTTGCGCCACGTGCTCACTATAGAAAAAGCAGTTGGGGCATAAATATATATCATTTTCTCCACATGCTCAGTATAGAAAAAGCAGTTGGGGCATAAATATGATAATTTGCGCCACGTGCTCGCTATAGAAAAAGCAGTTGTGACATAAATATTATCATTTGCTCCACGTGCTCAGTACAGAAAAAGCAGTTGGGACATAAATGTGATCATTTTCGCAACGTGCTCACTATAGAAAAAGCAGTTGGGGCATAAATATGATCATTTGCGCCACGTGCTCACTATAGAAAAAGCAGTCGGGACATATTGATAATCATTTGCGCAACGTGCTCACTATAGAAAAAGCAGTTCGGACATAAATATTATCATTTTCGCAACGTGCTCACTATAGAAAAAGAAGTTGGGACGTAAATATTATCATATGCGCAACGTGCTCAATATAGAAAAAGCAGTTGGGACAAAAATATAATCATTTGCGCCACGTGCTCACTATAGAAAAAGCAGTTGGGATATATTTATGATCATTTGCTCCACGTGCTCACTATAGAAAAAGCAGTTGGGGCATAAATATATGAATCCCTAAATATATATATATATATATATATATATATATATATATATATATATATATATATATATATATATATATATATATATATATATATATATATCATTTGCGCCACGTGCTCACTATAGAAAAAGCAGTCGGGACATATTGATGATCATTTGCGCAACGTGCTCACTATAGAAAAAGCAGTTGGGACATAAATGTGACCATTTGCGCCACGTGCTCACTATAGAAAAAGCAGTTGGGGCATAAATATGATCATTATCGCAACGTGCTCACTATAGAAAAAGCAGTTGGGACATAAATGTGATCATTTGCGCCACGTGCTCACTATAGAAAAAGCAGTTGGGGCATAAATATGATCATTATCGCAACGTGCTCACTATAGAAAAAGCAGTTGGGACATAAATGTGATCATTTGCGCCACGTGCTCACTATAGAAAAAGCAGTTGGGGCATAAATGTGATCATTTGCGCCACGTGCTCACTATTGAAAAAGCAGTTGGGGCATAAATATATATCATTTGCTCCACGTGCTCAGTATAGAAAAAGCAGTTGGGACATAAATATGATCATTATCACAACGTGCTCACTATAGAAAAAGCAGTTGGGGCATAGATATGATCATTTGCGTCACGTGCTCACTATAGAAACAGCAGTTGGGGCATAAATATGATCATTTGCGTAACGTGCTCACTATAGAAAAAGCAGTTGGGGCATAAATGTGATCATTTGCGCCACGTGCTCACTATTGAAAAAGCAGTTGGGGCATAAATATATATCATTTGCTCCACGTGCTCACTTTAAAAAAGCAGTTGGGTCATAAATATGATCATTTGCGCTACGTGCTCACACTATAGGAGGCAGTTGAGGCATAAATATGATCATTTGCGCCACGTGCTAATTATAGAAAAAGCAGTCGGGACATAAATATGATCATTTTCGCAACGTGCTCTCTATAGAAAAAGCAGTTGTGGCATAAATATTATCATTTGAGTCACGTGCTCACACTATAGGAGGCAGTTGGGACATAAATATGATCATTTGCACCACGTGCTCATTATAGAAAAAGCAGGTGGGGCATAAATATGATCATTTGCGCCACGTGCTCACAATAGAAAAAGCATTTGGGGCATAAATATATATCATTTGCTCCACGTGCTCACTATAGAAAAGCAGTTGGGGCATAAATGTGATCATTTGCGCCACGTGCTCACTATAGAAAAAGCAGTTGGGGCATAAATATATATCATTTGCTCCACGTGCTCACTATAAAAAAGCAGTTGGGATATAAATATGGTTATTTGCGCCACGTGCTCACTATAGAAAAAGCAGTTGGGGCATAAATATATATCATTTGCTCCACGTGCTCACTATAAAAAAGCAGTTGGGACATAAATATGATCATTTGCGCCACGTGCTCACACTATAGGAGGCAACTGGGACATAAATATGATCATTTGCGCCAAGTGCTCACTATAGAAAAAGCAGTTGGGAAATAAATATGATCATTTGTGCCACGTGATCACACTATAGGAGGCAGTTGGGGCATAATGTGATCATTTGATCCACGTGCTCACTATAGAAAAAAGCAGTCGGGACATAAATATGATCATTTGCGCCATGTGCTCACTATAGAAAAAGCAATTGGGACATAAATATGATCATTTGTTCCACGTGCTCACACTATAGGAGGCAGTTGGGACATAAATATGATCATTTGCGCCACGTGCTCACTGTAGAAAAAGCAGTTGGGACATACATATTATCATTTGCACAACGTGCTCACTATAGAAAAAGCAGTTGGGGCATAAATATATATCATTTACTCCACGTGCTCACTATAAAAAAGCAGTTGGGACATAAATATGATCATTTGCGCCACGTGCTCACTGTAGAAAAAGCAGTTGGGGCATGAATATATATCATTTTCTCTACATGCTCAGTATAGAAAAGGCAGTTGGGACATAAATATTATCATTTGATCCACGTGCTCACTATAGAAAAAGCAGTCGGGACATAAATATGATCATTTGCGCCATGTGCTCACTATAGAAAAAGCAATTGGGACATAAATATGATCATTTGTTCCACGTGCTCACACTATAGGAGGCAACTGGGACATAAATATGATCATTTGCGCCAAGTGCTCACTATAGAAAAAGCAGTTGGGAAATAAATATGATCATTTGTGCCACGTGATCACACTATAGGAGGCAGTTGGGGCATAATGTGATCATTTGATCCACGTGCTCACTATAGAAAAAGCAGTCGGGACATAAATATGATCATTTGCGCCATGTGCTCACTATAGAAAAAGCAATTGGGACATAAATATGATCATTTGTTCCACGTGCTCACACTATAGGAGGCAGTTGGGACATAAATATGATCATTTGCGCCACGTGCTCACTGTAGAAAAAGCAGTTGGGACATACATATTATCATTTGCACAACGTGCTCACTATAGAAAAAGCAGTTGGGGCATAAATATATATCATTTACTCCACGTGCTCACTATAAAAAAGCAGTTGGGACATAAATATGATCATTTGCGCCACGTGCTCACTATTGAAAAAGCAGTTGGGGCATAAATATATATCATTTGCTCCACGTGCTCACTTTAAAAAAGCAGTTGGGTCATAAATATGATCATTTGCGCTACGTGCTCACACTATAGGAGGCAGTTGAGGCATAAATATGATCATTTGCGCCACGTGCTAATTATAGAAAAAGCAGTCGGGACATAAATATGATCATTTTCGCAACGTGCTCTCTATAGAAAAAGCAGTTGTGGCATAAATATTATCATTTGAGTCACGTGCTCACACTATAGGAGGCAGTTGGGACATAAATATGATCATTTGCACCACGTGCTCATTATAGAAAAAGCAGGTGGGGCATAAATATGATCATTTGCGCCACGTGCTCACAATAGAAAAAGCATTTGGGGCATAAATATATATCATTTGCTCCACGTGCTCACTATAGAAAAGCAGTTGGGGCATAAATGTGATCATTTGCGCCACGTGCTCACTATAGAAAAAGCAGTTGGGGCATAAATATATATCATTTGCTCCACGTGCTCACTATAAAAAAGCAGTTGGGATATAAATATGGTTATTTGCGCCACGTGCTCACTATAGAAAAAGCAGTTGGGGCATAAATATATATCATTTGCTCCACGTGCTCACTATAAAAAAGCAGTTGGGACATAAATATGATCATTTGCGCCACGTGCTCACACTATAGGAGGCAACTGGGACATAAATATGATCATTTGCGCCAAGTGCTCACTATAGAAAAAGCAGTTGGGAAATAAATATGATCATTTGTGCCACGTGATCACACTATAGGAGGCAGTTGGGGCATAATGTGATCATTTGATCCACGTGCTCACTATAGAAAAAGCAGTCGGGACATAAATATGATCATTTGCGCCATGTGCTCACTATAGAAAAAGCAGTTGGGGCATAAATATATATCATTTACTCCACGTGCTCACTATAAAAAAGCAGTTGGGACATAAATATGATCATTTGCGCCACGTGCTCACTGTAGAAAAAGCAGTTGGGGCATGAATATATATCATTTTCTCTACATGCTCAGTATAGAAAAGGCAGTTGGGACATAAATATTATCATTTGATCCACGTGCTCACTATAGAAAAAGCAAGTCGGGACATAAATATGATCATTTGCGCCATGTGCTCACTATAGAAAAAGCAATTGGGACATAAATATGATCATTTGTTCCACGTGCTCACACTATAGGAGGCAACTGGGACATAAATATGATCATTTGCGCCAAGTGCTCACTATAGAAAAAGCAGTTGGGAAATAAATATGATCATTTGTGCCACGTGATCACACTATAGGAGGCAGTTGGGGCATAATGTGATCATTTGATCCACGTGCTCACTATAGAAAAAGCAGTCGGGACATAAATATGATCATTTGCGCCATGTGCTCACTATAGAAAAAGCAATTGGGACATAAATATGATCATTTGTTCCACGTGCTCACACTATAGGAGGCAGTTGGGACATACATATTATCATTTGCACAACGTGCTCACTATAGAAAAAGCAGTTGGGGCATAAATATATATCATTTACTCCACGTGCTCACTATAAAAAAGCAGTTGGGACATAAATATGATCATTTGCGCCACGTGCTCACTGTAGAAAAAGCAGTTGGGGCATGAATATATATCATTTTCTCTACATGCTCAGTATAGAAAAGGCAGTTGGGACATAAATATTATCATTTGCACAGCGTGCTCACTATAGAAAAACCAGTTGGGGCATAAATGTGATCATTTGCGCCAAGTGCTCACTATAGAAAAAGCAGTTGGGGCATAAATATATATCATTTACTCCACGTGCTCACTATAAAAAAAGCAGTTGGGACATAAATATGATCATTTGCGCCACGTGCTCACTGTAGAAAAAGCAGTCTGGACATAAATATGCTCATTTTCGCAACGTGTTCACTATAGAAAAAGAAGTTGGGACATAAATATGATCATTTGCGCCACGTGCTCACACTTAGGAGGCAGTTGGGACATGAGGCAGTTGGGACATAAATATGATCATTTGCGCCTCGTGCTCACTATAGAAAAAGCAGTCGGGACATAAATATTTTCGCAACGTGCTCACTATAGAAAAAGCAGTTGGGACATTAATGTGATCATTTGCGCCACGTGCTCATTATAGAATAAGCAGTTGGGGCATAAATATATATCATTTGCTCACTATACAAAAAGCAGTTGGGACATAAATATGATCATTTTCGCAACGTGCTGACTATAGAAAAAGCAGGTGGGACATAAATATGATCATTTGCGACACGTGCTCACTATAGGAAAAGAAGCTGGGACGTAAATATGATCATTTGCACAACGTGCTCACTATAGAAAAAGCAGTTGGGACATAAATATGATCATTTGCGCCACGTGCTCACACTATAGGAGACAGTTGGGACATAAATATGATCATTTGCGCCACGTGCTCACTATAGAAAAAGCAGTCGAGACATAAATATGATCATTTCCGCGACGTGCTCATTATAGAAAAAGCAGTTTCGGCATAAATATATATCACTTGCGCAACGTGCTCACTATAGAAAAAGCAGTTGGGGCATAAATATATATCATTTGCTCCACGTGCTCAGTATAGAAAAAGCAGTTGGGACATAAATATGATCATTATCACAACGTGCTCACTATAGAAAAAGCAGTTGGGGCATAGATATGATCATTTGCGTCACGTGCTCACTATAGAAACAGCAGTTGGGGCATAAATATGATCATTTGCGTAACGTGCTCACTATAGAAAAAGCAGTTGGGGCATAAATGTGATCATTTGCGCCACGTGCTCACTATTGAAAAAGCAGTTGGGGCATAAATATATATCATTTGCTCCACGTGCTCACTTTAAAAAAGCAGTTGGGTCATAAATATGATCATTTGCGCTACGTGCTCACACTATAGGAGGCAGTTGAGGCATAAATATGATCATTTGCGCCACGTGCTAATTATAGAAAAAGCAGTCGGGACATAAATATGATCATTTTCGCAACGTGCTCTCTATAGAAAAAGCAGTTGTGGCATAAATATTATCATTTGAGTCACGTGCTCACACTATAGGAGGCAGTTGGGACATAAATATGATCATTTGCACCACGTGCTCACTATAGAAACAGCAGTCGGGACATAAATATGATCATTTGCGCAACGTGCTCATTATAGAAAAAGCAGGTGGGGCATAAATATGATCATTTGCGCCACGTGCTCACAATAGAAAAAGCATTTGGGGCATAAATATATATCATTTGCTCCACGTGCTCACTATAGAAAAGCAGTTGGGGCATAAATGTGATCATTTGCGCCACGTGCTCACTATAGAAAAAGCAGTTGGGGCATAAATATATATCATTTGCTCCACGTGCTCACTATAGAAAAGCAGTTGGGGCATAAATGTGATCATTTGCGCCACGTGCTCACTATAGAAAAAGCAGTTGGGCATAAATATATATCATTTGCTCCACGTGCTCACTATAAAAAAAGCAGTTGGGATATAAATATGGTTATTTGCGCCACGTGCTCACTATAGAAAAAGCAGTTGGGGCATAAATATATATCATTTGCTCCACGTGCTCACTATAAAAAAGCAGTTGGGACATAAATATGATCATTTGCGCCACGTGCTCACACTATAGGAGGCAACTGGGACATAAATATGATCATTTGCGCCAAGTGCTCACTATAGAAAAAGCAGTTGGGAAATAAATATGATCATTTGCGCCATGTGCTCACTATAGAAAAAGCAGTTGGGAAATAAATATGATCATTTGCGCCATGTGCTCACTATAGAAAAAGCAGTTGGGAAATAAATATGATCATTTGCGCCACGTGCTCACACTATAGGAGGCAACTGGGACATAAATATGATCATTTGCGCCAAGTGCTCACACTATAGGAGGCAGTTGGGGCATAATGTGATCATTTGATCCACGTGCTCACTATAGAAAAAGCAGTCGGGACATAAATATGATCATTTGCGCCATGTGCTCACTATAGAAAAAGCAATTGGGACATAAATATGATCATTTGTTCCACGTGCTCACACTATAGGAGGCAGTTGGGACATAAATATGATCATTTGCGCCACGTGCTCACTATAGAAAAAGCAGTTGGGACATACATATGATCATTTGATCCACGTGCTCACTATAGAAAAAGCAGTCGGGACATAAATATGATCATTTGCGCCATGTGCTCACTATAGAAAAAGCAATTGGGACATAAATATGATCATTTGATCCACGTGCTCACTATAGAAAAAGCAGTCGGGACATAAATATGATCATTTGCGCCATGTGCTCACTATAGAAAAAGCAGTTGGGACATAAATATGATCATTTGATCCACGTGCTCACTATAGAAAAAGCAGTCGGGACATAAATATGATCATTTGCGCCATGTGCTCACTATAGAAAAAGCAATTGGGACATAAATATGATCATTTGATCCATGTGCTCACTATAGAAAAGGCAGTCGGGACATAAATATGATCATTTGCGCCACGTGCTCACTATAGAAAAAGCAGTTGGGACATAAATATGATCATTTGATCCACGTGCTCACTATAGAAAAAGCAGTCGGGACATAAATATGATCATTTGCGCCATGTGCTCACTATAGAAAAAGCAATTGGGACATAAATATGATCATTTGTTCCACGTGCTCACACTATAGGAGGCAGTTGGGACATAAATATGATCATTTGCGCCACGTGCTCACACTATAGGAGGCAACTGGGACATAAATATGATCATTTGCGCCACGTGCTCACTGTAGAAAAAGCAGTTGGGAAATAAATATGATCATTTGTGCCACGTGATCACACTATAGGAGGCAGTTGGGGCATAATGTGATCATTTGATCCACGTGCTCACTATAGAAAAAGCAATTGGGACATAAATATGATCATTTGTTCCACGTGCTCACACTATAGGAGGCAGTTGGGACATAAATATGATCATTTGCGCCACGTGCTCACTGTAGAAAAAGCAGTTGGGACATACATATTATCATTTGCACAACGTGCTCACTGTAGAAAAAGCAGTTGGGGCATGAATATATATCATTTTCTCTACATGCTCAGTATAGAAAAGGCAGTTGGGACATAAATATTATCATTTGCACAACGTGCTCACTATAGAAAAACCAGTTGGGGCATAAATGTGATCATTTGCGCCAAGTGCTCACTATAGAAAAAGCAGTTGGGGCATAAATATATATCATTTACTCCACGTGCTCACTATAAAAAAAGCAGTTGGGACATAAATATGATCATTTGCGCCACGTGCTCACTGTAGAAAAAGCAGTCTGGACATAAATATGCTCATTTTCGCAACGTGTTCACTATAGAAAAAGCAGTTGGGACATAAATATGATCATTTGCGCCACGTGCTCACACTATAGGAGACAGTTGGGACATAAATATGATCATTTGCGCCTCGTGCTCACTATAGAAAAAGCAGTCGGGACATTAATGTGATCATTTGCGCCACGTGCTCATTATAGAATAAGCAGTTGGGGCATAAATATATATCATTTGCTCACTATACAAAAAGCAGTTGGGACATAAATATGATCATTTTCGCAACGTGCTGACTATAGAAAAAGCAGGTGGGACATAAATATGATCATTTGCGACACGTGCTCACTATAGGAAAAGCAGTTGGGACATAAATATGATCATTTGCGCAACGTGCTCACTATAGAAAAAGCAGTTGGGACATAAATATGATCATTTGCGCCACGTGCTCACACTATAGGAGACAGTTGGGACATAAATATGATCATTTGCGCCACGTGCTCACTATAGAAAAAGCAGTCGAGACATAAATATGATCATTTCCGCGACGTGCTCATTATAGAAAAAGCAGTTTCGGCATAAATATATATCACTTGCGCAACGTGCTCACTATAGAAAAAGCAGTTGGGGCATAAATATGATCATTTGCTCCACGTGCTCACTATAGAAAAAGCAGTTGGGACATAAAAATGATCATTTGCGTCACGTTCTCACTATAGAAAAAGCAGTTGGGACATAAATATGATCATTTGTTCCACGTGCTCACACTATAGGAGGCAGTTGGGACATAAATACGTGCACGTGCTTGTGTGTGTAAGTATGTTTATATGTGTGTTTATGTGTGCGTACATGTGTGCGTGTGTTTATATTATGTGCGTGTGTATATGTGTGTATATATACTATATATATATATATATATATATATATATATATATATATATATATATATATATATATATATATATATATATATATATATATATATATATATGTGTGTAGTCGATGGTAAAAGACAAAGGGAGACAATCATAAAGACTGATGCTTCCTTCACTACGGTGCTAAGAGGTAAAGAGTAGTTCTGACTTCGTTACGGCCAAAGAAGAAAAATAGTGAAAAGAGAGAGAACCTCACACCGCCTCAACCGACATAAAAAAAAGATGATAGTAATGAGAGAAGAAGATATACGAGATCTCGGGCAGGGGCCTCAACTCTGGACAATAACTGTCATATTTGAGACCCAGACATTGGATTAAGGTGTTAGATTGTAGTAGAAATAGTGGCTGTAAAAACTAAAAGAGACTAAACAAACAAATTGAAAACAGTACAAAAATAGCTCTTTATTTATCAACTGCTACAAATTTTGGTGACAACTTGTGTTCGAACACATTGAATAAAGCATTCAATAAGGGATGTTCAATTACAGATACAACAGACAACTGTATATATCACACAACAACAGTGGGTAACATCCAACCAATCAACATCACTTAAGACAACAGGGTACACCAAGTACCACAACACAGGTGCTCCAAGCAATAGCTGGTTAGACTGACACAATAAAGAACCTTGACACAAGCAACACTGCACAGACAATAAGGCACTACAAAAACATAGGTTACACAACATAAAACCCCAAGACACGACATAAACAAAGAGTTGTGACACAATTTACTATCCTACCAAGAACCCAGGCCTGCTGACACTAACTAGTCAGCCGCTCCTGTAACAATGGAAAACACAATCTATGATTATCATTATAAAGAAGACATATTAAACACATGAAGCAATGAGCACATACAATATAACACATGAATTAACCCATAGGTCATAAATGTCCCTCCATCTAATTATCTATTTTGTTATTCTGAGGTAACCCTTGATGTCTGTCATGATCATTCTTTGCTGCCTCCTTCTTCAAGTTGACTACATCTCTAATTGTTAAATACAACAGTCAATGTTGCATCATCAGATCACCCACTTTATTGTCTTCTCCAGTTGTGCCACTGCTGTCATGAGATTACACTTGATATTGCTAGGATGGAACACCTTCTAATGCAACAACCTCAGCCTGCTCCACCTCCCCATACAGCCCAGCATTCACTTACAGAATGTCTTCAGTTCAGGGAGGTCATTACCTACAGGTCTCTGGTCCAACACAACTTCTCATCCCCAACACCACAGGCTGACAATACCCCCCCCCCCCCCATAAATGCCAATGTTACACAGCAACACTAATCAACTTGTCAAAATCAACACCGAACACAACTCAGCTACACCGGTGTACAACGACTCTAACAGGACAACACCATTTGAACATGTACATAGAGGACATAAATACAGTCCAATGCACCAACAGCAATCCAGCAGACATACGGTATGCAATTCAATATGACATCACAAGGACACACACCTTTGTACTGATGACAGCTAGACAACATCAATATACCAGAGGTACAGTTCTACACATGACACCAGCAACAATCAGGACACAGGCCATAACATAAGTCACCGACAACAACTCAAACATATAACATACATCGTGACATAAAACCATCACAATCATCAAATGATCACTCTCACCATAGCCAAGCCATAATAGTCCCAATCATCCTAGCTGACACTACATGATCAGCCTCAACATAGTCATCACCACAATCATAATCCCCATCATCACTCTCACCATAGCCATCATCATCCCAATCATCCTAGCTGACATCACTACATGATCGGCCTCAACATAGCCATCACCACAATCATAATCACCATCACAATCATCAAATGGTCACTCTCACTATAGCCATCACCACAATCATAATACCCAATACACCACCTTTCCCCCATCTTCTGTCATTTAAATACCTAAACTTATGAGGGATGCCATATGATATAGGACACACTACTCCTGCAATGTCCATGTTTTGATAAAGGATATCAACAACAATATGACATCACACACATTACCGCATGATATTATAAATTAATAACCAACAGGTAAAACATGTTTAACTATGAAAAACAAAGGAAACAGGAATAACCATATCTGTAGAATGTGCAAATGCAACTCTTGCACATGGGTGAATCACAACATTCACAGAAAGTTAAAGATAAACATGTATTACACAGGAACTCAATTGAGGAACTCTCTGATACCCTTAAGACAGTTCATAAAATAAATACACCATAGTATCAAGTAAGAGTGCATCATCCATATGAGACAGAATTAAAGCATAACAATGCTCATGGGCAGAAACAGAATATCAGTACTAATATAACAACCAGTGTACTATATATATTATGTCATTATTATTACACATTAATGTCACCCAGTGTTATCTAATGCAAACCACCTCAGTGTATTATTCTGTGTTACTAGGCAAAAGATGTACACTTGTGTCCTCTTTTCCCCATCATTCTTCCTATGATACACCTGTTATAAACTTTGCTATCTTACGCTTCATGTCACACGACAAATACATATTAATATCTCTGCGAAGGGTGGTACGCAGCACTAAATCACATTCTTCGCCTCAGTAAAGCCACACTTCATTCGCAGTTGTCATGATTATATTACGATTGCTCATACGCACCCCGCGTATTAAAGGTGCATTATTTCCTACGCCTAGTAGCTATCAATCTGCATGGCGTCCCTACAATTCAACACATTATTTCCTTCACTTCTATTTATTACCTACATGTTCTAACTGCTTAGCTTAACCATTAACCCATCATTGCCACATATAACATGTAAGTACTCTTCTCTGCTTTACACATGTTATAAATATTACACCTAAATTATGGTTATTTTCCCCTGCTCATAAGCATTCAATTTTATGCATGGCTCCAGTCTCTTCATTAACTATAATTTATGACCTCATACATCTCAATTTACACCTCATACATATATCTTGGTGAATCTCCCACATTTTTGCTAGCTTGGGACATTTACAGAGGGACACCACAAAATCAATCACTACCTATTTAGCCAGTAACACAATGTCCTAGGATAATCATGTAAAATACATTCTCAACAAAATAATCTTGTGCCATCATGGCTGGCATAACATGACTTCAATCTTTACCATATTTAACCATCACCAATGACCTATCTTCGTATTTCACATCACCATGCTTGATTGCTTACATCTCTATGTACTAGCCTGTTAAATGTTATTTTCCTAAAGCTTCAGGGACACCAAATCAATCTGTAGAACAGCTCACTTTAGTAATACTCATCTACATTATCTGTTTGTATTTCTTTGTTCCTACAAGCTCACCTAACTAGCAGTTCTTTTCACCCACGCCTGTTCCACCATGTAAACACTTTCAAGTTGGTAAACTGGCGAGTGCTGCGATTTAACAAATATTTATTAAATTAAACATTTTAAACTTACAGCTTTCTCTTATGACATAGTTTGTTCACTGACGAACACACGGGAAACCACACATCTCTCGTCTCAAGGCAGGCTGGCCACTCTAGAAAAAGCCGTCGAGGCATATAATATATAAGAACAGTTGCGCAACGTGTTCACTCTAGAAGAAGCAGTTGAGGCATAAATAAGATCTATTACGCAACGTGCTCACTCTAGAAGAATCAATTGAGGCATACATAAGATCAGTTTCGCAACGTGCTCACTCTAGAAGAATCAGTTGAGGCATACATAAGATCAGTTTCGCAACGTGCTCACTCTAGAAGAATCAGTTGAGGCATACATAAGATCAGTTTCGCAACGTGCTCACTGTAGAAGAAACAGTCGATGCATAAACAAGATCAGCTGCGCAACGTGCTCACTCTAGAAGAAGCAGTTGAGCTATAAATAAGATCAGATGCGCAACGTGCTCACTCTAGAAGAAGCAGTTGAGGCATAATTAAGAGTTGAGTTGAGTTAAGAACCGACGTCACTGCACTCAGGACATTCCCATACGTGCTCCGTTCCCTCGTTCAACAGCCAGCGAATAGTCCTACTACTAATCGTTCCCACCGCTATCTGGTTAAAAGTTCTCCTGGCCTTCCCTCTCAGTTTTGAGATTCTTCCAGACCCCCTGCCAATCCCCCACAATCTCATCCTTTCCACATATGGGTTCTCAATCTGTTCCTCCGCCTTCTCCACCTGTTCCCACAAGCGCACGAGCACCTCCCCCTTGTCCATAGGCAAACTACCACCAAGATGTGCATTCCCTGCTAGCCTATCAGCCTGTTCATTCCCCCGTACCCCCGCATGGCCAGGGCAAAATATCCATACAATTCTCACAATCTGTGACCTCTGAAGCGACGAGAGCCATTCCACACGAAACATTCCTTTCTCCACCTTACTAAGCATACTCTTTGAATCCGTAATGAATACAACGTGTGTTGCAGTAGTCTCCTCTAGCCACCGGAATGCCGCTGTTACTGCCTCCACCTCCATTCTCATGCTGGAGGTCGTAGTCTCATATGCCAGACTCTCCTTTTTCAAGACTCGTCCATTAACCTTTGCAATAAAACCCCAACCACTACGTCTGTTTCTCACCACTGACCCATCGGTGTAGATGACTATGTCACCTTGATGTGTGTTACTCTGGATCAGCTGCTGAACTTCAAACTCAGTGCGGCCCACTGCCCATTCTCTGCAATCACCACCCAGTGTTATTATTACATTGTGTGGGTCCGTCATGTCTTCAGGAACTTCAACCCACTCTCTTTCACGATTGATGGTCTCTAGATCACACACACTTGACTTATAGAAAGTTCTGCCTGTGCCATCCAGGACCTGCCTCGTCTTAGTCTATGACCCTTTACCATATCCATTTCTGCATGCAGCTGGTGATCCCTGTCTGCGGCAACTCTCAGGTACCATTTGGCCTGAAGGACCCTATGCCTATCCGTCATTGTTGATAGCGCCAGGATATGCCTGATGCATATAATTGGCGTGGCCTTTGTGCACCCCAGGATTAACCGCGTGGTAGCATACTGTATGCGCTCCAACCTTTCAAGCTGTTTATTTGATACTGTCAGCAGCCCCACACCATACTCAATGACAGAAATTATTAACTGCTGAAAGAGCCTGTACATAATCCTCTATCTACCCCGGTTGCTGCCATCGCCCTCAATGCATTAAGTCCCCTACCAGCCTTCACCACCAAAGTCTTTACGTGATCCTTAAAAGACAAACACCTGTCAAAGGTGATTCCCAAGTACTTCAATTTACTCTCTCGACTAAAAGGACATCCATTCAACATAATACCTGGGACATCTGCCTTGACGATCCGGTTATCCAGGGAGTACCACACAACCGATCATTGTCTGGGTGTATAATGACGCCTGCGTCCCTGCACCACTCCGCCACCCTGTTTACTGCCACCTGTAAGTATTTCGCCAAACTGGCCCTGTCTCTGCCCTGTCTGTACACCAGCACATCATCTGCAAATGTCAAGATTCTACTCACACCTGGTGACTCAATAGCGGCGACTTTGGTTGTGTAGACATTAAAGAGCACTGGGGACAAGGCAGATCCTTGCGGCAACCCAGGTGTAATAGTACAGGGGTCAGAAGTCCAGGAACCCATGCGCAGTGCAACCTTACGCTCATAAATGACTGCCGCAACCCATCTAACAAGGCAAGGGCAGACTTTCATGTTCAACATGTTATACGCATCCTCCAGGTCAATAGCTACCGCCATTATCTCCTGTTTCCTGGAAGCCCCCGTAGACATCAAATGCAAAATGTTGTAGCATTGGCCCAGTTGTCATTCCCAGGCCGGTAACTCCCGAGTCCTTGGAGAAGCAGATTTCGACTTTCCAAGCAGATTACGACTTTCCATTTCAGGTCAGAGAAGAGACATGTGCGGCCGCCATAGACTTTGAGGACGCATACAATAGAGTATTCTTCGAGCACTTGATGCAAACCCTCCTCAGACTGAAAGTGCACCCTCACCTTGTACGATGGATAGCTGCAGTTCTGCTCCAAAGGAAGGAGGTGCTAAGATGCGGGAGTTGGTCTTCTGAGCCGATAACGATATGTCCAGGATTGCCGCAGGGTTCACCACTGTCACCAGTACTATTCAACGCGTATACGGTGCCGATCACTAAACAACAGTTGGACGGGAGGGGTAGGACTCTGCATTTTCTGAGACATTCTCGTGTATCGACAGGGTCGAGATAGACAGGCGGCTGCCAATGATATGCATGGCAAACTAGTTTGAATTGCCTGATGGTGTGCTGATGTCGATGCCCTTGTCAACCCTACAAAGGCATCGGTTACATGGTTCTCTCTAAACAACCATATTGTGAACACAGACCTGCCGGCAGTAAGAATGGATGGGAGCATTTTGAGTAGAACCCAGTCAATGAAGCGTGAGGCTTGATCGTAGCCTGTCCTTCAGAGATCATGTCGATTATGTCATAACGAAAGCTCGAAAAGGTTTGTCTGCAATGAGAGTCATGCGACTACCAATATCGAGCAAAGACTGCAAATACTTCTGTTCTAATGACTGGTGCTTTCACGCATCGAGTATGCCCTGGCCATCCTTACTGTCAGCCCTACACAGATTGGAAGACTTGAAAAGGTACAAAACGAAGTCATGCGCATCATTTTGGACTGCACGAGAGACACCAACTGTGTAGCAATGAGATACCTCCTTGACTTCCCGACAATGGAATATGGGATCAAGATCTGGAGAGCTTATGCATACTTAAAAATAAGTGCAGATGAGCAGCACCCTCTGTATGACGCTATATTCAGAGAAAAGGGTGACAGGCTAAAGAGGGGCAAATCATGGATGGGTCGGGCGGAAGATGTCGTCAGACAGGTCTGCAGTCTTACCAGTATCAACCCCGGCAAGGAATGGGTGCCGTGGCCTCCAGCTTTTAAGTGCACTTTCTCCTGCATTTATCACACTCGACAGACGGTGCAGAGAGCAGAACCCTGCCGCTGTCAATGCAGAGGTCAACGCTCTCATCTATGAATACTCAGATAGCCCCGAAGTGCTCATCTATACAGATGGATTTGTTGTAAAGCAGCAGAGAAGTGTGTAGGCATTTACAGCCCGTTCAGCGGGCCAAACCGTTCAAGAATCCAGTGGTGCCCACTCTATGACCACGAGCAGCATAACGATGGAGGTGATTGCAGTTACAGGCTTTCATATGGCTGGAATCACAGCATTATACCAACGTGTGTGTGCTAAGTGATTCAATGAGCATGATTCAGAAGGTCGAACCTGAATCTGTACGTAGACAGTGGACTGAGTCGCTGCGGAAGTCTGTTTTCCGTAAAGTCACCTTCATCTTCGTCCCGGAACATGCGGGAGTCGAGGGAAATGGACGAACTGATAAACTGGCTGACTCTGCACCCCCAGTAGATGGCCAACGCATGGATCGTGCCGATGTTATTAACGTTCTTAAAGATACGGCGAGAACAAAGGACTTTGACGTCAGTGAATCCACATCGCTGTCCAGGATGAAAGACTTGGGAGTAAGAATCGGCACGGCCAGACGCAGAGGTACATCGGGAAAACGAAGTGCCTCGTCAACCAACACAGAACTGGCACTATTAGCCACCGGACGCTGATGCATATGCTGGGGGGGGGGGGGGGGGGGAGGATCTGAGCACCTATGGACCTGTCCAGATTGTAATGAAGATACCGAACTGATAACTGATAACTGACTTTCCAAATGTCTCTGGAGCCTGCGTGCTATATCTTTTCGAAGACTTTGCCGTACGTGTATGGCAGGGTTATGATTCGGTATCCATTAAGTCTGGAGTGATCCTTATCTGGCTTCGAGAGTGTGGCCAGGTAGCTATGCAGCCAATCGTGGGGTATTTCCGCCGTATTGATGCTTAGGTTGAAAACAAAAAAGTGCCATCTCCTCCAAGTTCTCATCATTTATATTCCTCATATGGGAGTATCTCACCCCATCCGGATATGGCTGATAGGACATTGGCCACCTATTTCTTCATGTTCTCAGAAATACTAAATGGGTTGGCGCTATCACATCATAGGCCCATAGCAGAAAACTGCTGTGTGCCAAGTTATACTTTCTGTAAATGTGTGTTTGTATGTGTATGTGTGCGTGTATGTGTGTGTGTGTGTAGTAGTAGCAGTAGTAGACAAGAGCATAATGCACTGCCATCTGAATACTAGCTGATATAGTAACGGCTGCCAAAAGCAAACTCTGTTAGTTCCTTCGATAACGCCAGCTGGTGTTTCTTCTGTCTTTCTACAAAATATATTTACGTTGGAAAATGTTGTCCATTAAGCATTGACACGTTTCACATGATAGTGTTGTGATATTTCATGGTTATAAAGTGCCCTGCCAGCTGGCGTAGGCATTCATGCACAGAACTCGTTTTTTTTATTCTGGTTCAACTATGCTGATGATATTCCTCCATGCCACCCCCTCAATCCATCCAACATCATTTCTCTTGGTCTGCTCTGCCTCACTTCCCCTCAATCTTTCCAGTTGTCACGATGTTCTCCAATGTCCCTCTTCTCATCATATATCCAAAGAAAGCTGTTTGTCTCTTTCTTATTGTTGTATATTGTGTTATAGTTTCTGTCAACGTCCTAAAGTGTTTGGCAAGCTCCTCTCATCTCATCATGTTCCTCTTGTACCTTGCGGTGTCGAGGTGAAGTATAAACTTCGTGAGAGTGCCCGGTTATGGGCTTCGTATATCGACATTCCCATGGATTCTGTTATTCCCTCCGTCCAACGTTTACGTGGTCGGCCTCTTCCTCTGTTTCCATCTGGTCTGTACATCATTGCTTGTTGTGGCATGCTGTTGACTGGTAGCCTACTTGCATGGCCAAACCATTTGACTTGCTGCTTTCTAATAAAATCTAGAGCAGCTTTAACCCCTACTTTAGTCCTGATTTCTTCATTTCTGATCTTATCTCTTCTTGATACGTTGAGTATTCTTCTCAGAAACCTCATTTCTGTTGTTGTATTTTTCTTTTCTCTTTTTCTGTCATTGTCCAGGTTTGGCATTGGTAGCAGAGAGTTGGTAGGAAGATTGTGTTGTAAAGTGCTTTCTTAGTAGTTATTGATACATGTTTGTTCTTTAGTATTGGTGCCATTTGTCCAATGAGTTGATTTGCCTTATTGCACCTATTTTCGATCTCGTCTTCTGATCTGCCATTTGATGATATTATACTTCCTAGGTACTTGAAGCTCTTTACTTGTTTCAAGGGATGTTCGTTTAGGTGAATTGTTGCTGTTTGTTCTTCTTTAGTTATAGTCATTACCTCTGTTTTGCTTGTGCTAATTTTCATGTTATGTTCCCTACACATTTCGTTTAGACTATTCATGTGGTCTTGTAATTCAGCTTCTGATTTTGCTATTAGTGCTTGGTCGTCCGCAAACAGGAGTTCTCTAATGGTTAGATTTGCAGATGGTTCTTCTTCTGTGTTCTCGTCATGCGGTATTCTTGCTGTCTCTGCTTGGCTGGTTTCTTTACATATGTTGTCTATATATGTTATGAACAAGAGAGGGGACAGGACACAACCTTGTCGTACTCCAGATCTTATGGTGAAGGGTTCTGAGTGTTCTCCAGTTGCTCTCACTATGCATTCACTGTTGTTGTATAAACTTCTGCATAGGTTTGTTAGATGTGTACTCACTCCATATTGTTTAAGGATTTCCCACAGCTTGTTTCTATCTACCCTATCAAATGCCTTTTCTTGGTCGACAAAGGCTAAGTAGAGTGTTTCATTGAATTCAATTGATTTTTCTATAAGTTGTCTAAGAGCAAAAATGGCGTCTGTGCATCCTTTGTTTTTCCTAAATCCAAGCTGCGTTTCGCTTAGCTGGGGTTCTAAAGTAGTTCGTAATCTTTTTTCAAGAATTTTGCAAAATATTTTCCCAGTATGACTCAGCAAGCTCAAGACAATTACATTCTACTTCAATTTCTCGACAGCTCTTGGTTTTGCCAAGTAAAATATATTTACATTCATACACGACAAAGTATCAAGTTTATAGCGACTTTCTTCTCATCTTCTCATAAAGTATCTTAGTCCCTCTAGAAAAATTACTTAGACACCATGCTTATAGAAATTAACATTGACATGACTGGACAATAACTGTGACAAGATACTAATCTTTTTCATCTCGGACGAGCCCCCAAATAGACCGTCAACGTCCTAAAGACCTAGGGAAATGAAACTCGGGTTCAGACAGGCAACAAACTCCATTCTGATACTGGTACTCTAATTTATTCACAGTAATCTGGCGAAGAAAGGGTTTCGCAATCAGTTACAATATCACAGGAGTTCATAACAAATCAATCATACACATAACCATCACAGCAAAACTTTATCAACTATCTCATAATCAACAATCTCTAAATGCAACATGGTTTCTGTCTATCAAGTCCCCCTTAAGCTAAACCCTGCTTCGTTCTTGGGTGTCCAGTCGCCGTCTGCCCTTCGATGTGCGTCGGGTGGACACGGGGTATAACTCTCCTCGAGCTCCTCGTGGAAATGGTCCCGGAACGCTCTAGGCGGGTTCCACCTGTGTCAACGGAGCAGTAGGCAAACTGACCAATCATTCTCGAAGGCTCGAGATTGTTCGGGCGTTCGAGCTGTTGCATTTACTTCCCTTATATTGGTGTTATATCCCTTCTATAAATCCCTTTTAGCTTTATGTCCATATCTACTTGATGTGAGACCTTGACAGTTTCATTAGCCTCTTTCAGGCAATCTTAGCATATCTTAGCATCAATCTTGGCATATTTATCTTAGCATATTCTTGTTTGTCATTTCTCTTCAGTTTCCTTTTGTCCATCAGCATTAAGATGTCTTCATTCATCCATTTTTTTCTTAGCTTTTTGGCTTCACTCCGATAATATTTCTTTGCTAGTTTGATGAATGAAGTCCCTTAACAATTACCATTGTTCATTTATACTCAGTATTTTAGTTATTGCATAATACATATTATTCACAGTCACTCTGTATTGTTCTTGAATTTCTTTATCTACTTTCAGAACCTCTTTATTAAGTCTCAAGTTCTCAACCATTTTCCCTCACTTTAATCTTACCTTTATTTGTCCACATAGTGGTACATGATCACTATTACAGTCAGCATCAGGCATTGTCTTTACATTAATTAACGCATTTCTAAATCTGTTATTAATAAGCATGTAGTCAATTTGGTTGAGTATTTTCATATCAGAGCTTTTCCATGTGTATAGTCGTCTTTTATGGTGTTTAAACCACGTGTTTCCAATTATCATTTCATTAATATTTGCCAGTTCTATTTGTTTTTCTCCTCTTTCATTTCTTGTACCTAAATCATAATTCTCTATTATATCCTCAATTTTTTCCTTTCCTGGTTTTGCATTAAATCCCCTGACACAAACTCTTTTGTACCAAACGAAGATTAGTCGGTGTCTTGATCATACTGCTCCTTCTATATCACTGCAGTTTGGAGGCTGAGCTAGCCACCTGTCCCACACATGTCCCCACTACAGCACACATCAACCAGTCAGTGAACACAATTGAGTTTGCGCACATAATATCTATTTAATTGTGAATGAACACGGACACAAGCAAACATATACATCCATTCATATTATTTCCAGAACATCTCTTCATCACAATCTAAAAACTCAGATAACACTGCCTCTCAAGGCCCATTTTGATCTAATCCAACACAACAGTTAATCAGCCACTCTCTTGGCCCGAACTCACTCGATCCAACCCCCTCTGGGTTTAAACTTCAACTAACTATCCCTGAAAAAACACAGTGCGGAGTTCTCTACCTAACTCCGTCCCTATTCAACCTTTTCCAGACCGCCGACCTCACTGACGGGTCCCAAAAAACGCAACTGGCCCCGTCAATGTTTTTTCACTGTCTTTCAACCCTTCTTTACCGCCCTCTGCCCCACAACATTCCCCGTTTATCTTCTTATTTTTTTCTTTCCGGGGACTGCCCTTTCACCCCGTGAACTTGTTTATATTGTCGCATTGCTATCAAGGTCACCCACCTTAATGTTAGTGAACCCAGGCAAGTATCATTACCTCCACCTCAAAAGAAAACATCGTTTTTAAATAATGGGAGAGCAATGCTTATCAAATATGTGACCCAGAAACATTACCTGGGTAGCCATAAGTATATTTCCATCTTACTCCAGTTGCCACACTAAATAATACATCGAGTAATCATAGTTAACTGCCATATTATCCACACATCAATACACTTTCCATCTTGTGTACCAATGCGTGAGCTAATACATCGCATAATAATCAACATATCACAGAAAACATTATATTTATGTACTGCAGGTCTATTACTATCCTCACAAGAACACATAAACTATTTGTGTACCGACCCTATATCAGGTGGTTCTTTTCTTGCATCCAACATCCGCCGATTCTTGTCGATGATGCGTCTACCCTTCGTGTACCCATCACTCCTGGTCCCTATATATTTACAACACCTGTTTGCTATCCCTAACCCTGGGTCAGTGATGTCGTTAGCACTCTTTTGGCCTGACTTAACCTTTCTATCTATATCTTGCACCATTACACAGGATTCTCTATTTAGCTTGACCTCTTTATTAAATTCTGGCCAATATAACTGGCACCCTGCTCTCTGCTGCATACGCATATCTTGTCTTGGAGTATCCTTGTCTATATGCTCTCTATGACGCTGTCGGTCTATAGTCTCGTGTTTCGCGAGTCTTGTCTTGCATTGTTGTGTCGTGTTTGTCTTCTCTAGTCTTGTCTTTCATTGTCTTTCTCTAGTCTATTTGCATTGTCTTTTCTCTTTGTTTTCTGATCCTGTGTTGTCTAGGCGTTTGTTTCTCTAGTCTGACCGTCTATTGTTTGTTGTTTGTGGTGTATCTAGTTGTTTTAGTAGTAGCAAGCCTTCATGGTGTTTCTTCTCTAGTTTTGTTTCGATCTTTTGTCTGCATTGTCTTTTCTGTACTCTTGTCTTTTCTCTAGTTTTAGCTATCTTGTCTTGCATTGGTCTTTTCTCTAGTCTTGTCTTGCATTGGCTTTTCCCTACTCTTGTCGTAGAGGTTTTCTATCGTCTTGTTTCCATTGCCTGTCTCTCTGTAGTCTGTCTTAAGCTATTGAAGATAAATGGCACGACAAGATCATCCCAGACACTGAAGTTCTAGAAAGAGCACGTCGCAGTGCCAGGCTATCCACACTTTTCTACTACTGAAGAATCAGATCGCTGGGCTGGTCACGTAACTCGCATGCTAGATCACAAGCTCCCAAACTACTTCCTCTTCTGTACAATCTTTAACTCCTATAACATTTCCTATGATCAAATCAGCCACTGGTGAGTCCAAAACACACGCTGTCACTCTTCCAGTGATATATGGTGTTTTTACTGTTATTATGGCTACTGGGTAGAACTCTACTGTCTCATGAAATGTTATGGATCTAATCTTTTTCCCTGTATAATCCGAGGGATGCACTAAACTCTTTCTCACCCCGATGGACGTACATCCGGAATCCCTAATTGTTAACGCTGGCCTATCATTATAAAACCCATGATGCATCTTCAGACTTCCTCCTTCATGGACTGCTGATCCTGCTTTCACTGTATGACCACATATTAAGACTGGCTGACTGTCTTTTTCAAAAAGAGGTTTGCACCCACTACAATCTTCATTGTTCAGCGTCTCAATTACTTGCGCTGCATTTGAGTGCTCTGTTTCTCTCATCCTACATTGATGACTGAGATGCCCCTTCTTTCCACATTTGAAACAAGTAATCTCCCTTTTACTGTTGTTCGTTGGTCCATCTGATGGTTGTGCATCACACTCTGCCATTTTGTGTCTCCAGCTCCCACAATTCCAGCATCCGGCATAATTTGGACGTCTCTGGAAATTCCCTCTTCTATATGGGTACCGTCCTACTCTACCAACATTGTTTCCTCGGAAACCATTATCTTGAAGTTCTTGCTGCTCACCTTTCTGTGCTGAATCCACACTTTTCGCTCTTGGTCTGATGACTGGATTCTGGTCCTGTTTAGTGTACGCTGCACAGACTATTTCCTCACTCATTAGTTTCCCAATAGATACGTTAGGATGTGCAGTCATGTAGTTTTGCCCTAACTGAGACATTGTGTTTATGTCCTTTGGCTTACGTTCCTCAAAGAAAGCCACTAAATTGGAATTGCATGCAGATACTACCTTGTCTCTTAACATTAGATCTACTAATTTATTAAAATCTTTCCCTACTTCTGCGAGCTCCATCCATTTGTTAAATGTATTCTTTACAGTGTTAACAAAGTCTGTGAAATCTTGATTTGTCTCTGGCACTAACTGTCTAAACTTTGTTCTATATCCATGTTCAGTTAGTTGGAACTTTGTCAGCAAACGTTGACGTAAGATAGTGTAGTTGTTCCTTTCTTCTACAGGTAAATTGAACATGGTGTCTAGTGCCTTACCCGTTAAATATTCGCCCAGTCGCATCGCATACTCTGCTTCTGGAATGCCTAATGTTTTTACAGATGATTCGAATCTCCCAAGATAGGATCAAGGCAATCCCGGTCCGTAAAATATGGCAGTTTTAATCTCTGTGACGACTGCGATGGTCTTCTGCTTTCCTCACTTTGACCTTTCGAAGATAGTTCTAGTTTTCTTAACTCGATTTCAGTTTGCATCTGACACTTGATCTTCTCTTTCTCAATTTCCATTTCAGCTAACTTTACTTCCTGTAGACGTTTGTTTTCCATTTCAGCTAGTTTTACTTGTGTCTCTTCCTGTAGACGCGTGTTTTCTATTTCAGCTAACTTTACTTCCTGTATACGTTTGTTTTCCATTTCAGCTAGTTTTACTTCCTGTAGACGTTTGTTTTCCATTTCAGCTAGTTTTACTTGTGTCTCTTCCTGTAGACGCTTTGCCTCGCGTTCATTATGCCTCTCCTCTCTTTCCGTCTGTTTTTGTTCTTTTGCTTCTGCATACTCCTGTAACTCTTTACCTTTCAGGCCTATTCGTTCACCTGCTTCAATATATTCCATTAAAGTAGGCATCTTGTACTTGTGGACACGTTGCTGTCAATCAGCCAACTATAAATGTGACGACTCTGCTGTTAGTCTTTGTGTCACTTCCCTACGTACACCACAACTCCCTGTGTACGTAAATTCGTAGTGCTAAAAATATCACTCTGTACTCACCCAGTCACTCTATAAGCACTAGGTAGTGAGGGGGGAAGTATCACCTATACTCCCTTATATCTATATATCTATGACCAATAGTTGTATAACATTTCTGGAAATATTGTTAAACATACATATAAATACATATACAAAACGAATGAATGATAACACTAAGTGTTTTCTATAAAAACGTTAGACTCACAAGCCAAGTACACGGAGACGGTGATCACACAGAAATAAACCACAGTAACAACCACAAGCTTGTGTAGGGACACCCACAGTGCGCGTAATATATAAACTGACAAAGACCACTAGACAGCAGAAATGACGAAAGCTCACAATAATAACATATATCCGAACACAACAAATATCATATGTAAATATAACGAAAAGAAAGAGAGAAAGAAAAATTATAGCGTAACAATATACACAAATCTGACGTGAAACAACTCGGCTCTAGATATTAGTTAGGACTATTCCAATGCCACTGCACGACACGTTAACTCATTAACGTTTTCCTTACAAAAAATATCTTAAGCACCAGAAAAAAACACGTTTTGCAAGTTCTATCCTAGTGTAGATAGAGATCGCAAAAAATGCCTATCAACAACTACATGTAATAACATATATATATATATATATATATATATATATATATATATATATATATATATATATATATATATATATATATATATATATATATATATATATATATATATATATATATAGACAAACGATAACGACAGTTAAGACTATGAGAGAGCAAACAAAATGTCCAACTGGTTGGCCGACAAATATGTGCCTATTAATGATAATCCGTCGCCAAAAGTTCTTATTTTGCTGTTAATAGTTTTTCGCAATATGCTGGAAATGTCTGTGTTAAATTCTCTAAATGTCTACACGCTAGATTTCAAACCGACTTCTTGATTTGTTGAGTGGTTACTTCATTCGCGTTGTGATCACAAGTTCCAACTGTCGGAAACGTTGACGGTAATAATAATTATCCAAAGTGTTCTTTCGATTGTCGTACAAATTGAAGATGATGGTAATTATCCCAAAATGTTCTGGATTGCCGTTTAAAGACAAAGTTCAAATGAAACATTGGCCGCAAATGCCCAGTGCTATAACCCTGTACCGTCAGTTCTTTTTGGCAACTGTATGCACCCTTGTGTGCGGTGATGACATGTCATCCTTCGTTGTAACAATGATTGCTCATGACAGAGTAATGATGACAATAGTAGAACAATTCAACAAAGACGACACATAAAGTCTGGTTTTCGTTCATAAACACGTTGTTTATCCAGATCTCCTGTGGAAAATCCCAGTAACTTTCCACTGTCCCCAGCCTTGACCTTGCCGGACACCTCAAGTCAGTACCTCAGTCCTCTTTGTCACAATAATCCACACTGACTGTCTGTAAAATGACCGGACACTTTTCCGTCATACAAAAAACAACTTTCCACCCCACCTCTCAGCCCCGACACGGCTGCTCTTTTAACTCCGTGGAAATTTTCTCAGTAACTGCTTACTGTTAAACAGCCTTGCCTCCTAAGGTCAACCTTCTTTCTCTTTATCACTTTCAGTGGAAAATACACTTTACACCACTAACCCGCCCCAACTCTGGCGGTAGGGGCACTGTTTCCACCCACTTTTGTCACCCCTCCCGGTGAATCCGCAAATGTCAATTCTGTGTATCCTACACATCCATGATAACTCTCCTTCCCGAGAGTTCACTGTCCTCAGTACTTTACCTGTACTGTGCACTGTCCTCGTAAACAGCGCTGACCCTCTCTCAACCCGGCCTATTAACTGCGTCGACAAATCTTGACCAGTCAACTTGCAACAACACAGTGCGCTTGCCTTCGCACACACACACACCAAATTCTCACCACGCACAGGATGTTGCGACGAAATTGCTCGCTGTCTTAAATCTTTGGTTCAATCCTGTCCTGTCTTTATCACCGACAGCAGATATCTAGCCCGTCTCGCCGCGCAGACTTTTCCCTGTGCTCGGTGTTTGTGCCTAGTGACCACCCCCCGTCACTGTAATCGACTCTCCCAGTTGATTTGTGCTGCGTTAATTCTCCTGGCGCCCAGCCTCGTCTGTTTACGCGTGCTGACCACCGTTAATTTACCTGTCGTGAACTTCACTTGAACTGTCTGCTAGCTTGATGGAACGAAGTCACCAGATAACAACTCTTCTCTCAGCGAAGAGTTCACAAATAACCATAATGACATCAATGTCTATATTGTTCTTGATCGGACGAGCTCTCAGATGATCAATATATCCCCGTCGTCCTTGACCGGAGGAGACCCCAGAAACTCCTTACTAAGCGACGAGCCACCAGAATGTCACACGTCGTTCTTGATGATAATATCACGAAGTTCTTACTTGATATTGCTCATGATATTGTCGTGTGATGGTCGTTGTCTAGGTAACGATACTCATGGGGTGTCAATGGAGATATCTAACTGTCTTGCAATATAACTCACCCCTGCAGTGCATATTCACCAGTCATTAAACAAGATTCCGTTGGCGCACATAATCCTTTATTACAGAAATAAGACGGACAGACGGAACATGTTTATACATCCAGAAATAATGTAATCCATAGAATATAATATCCTCCTCACAATTTAACCAGCACACATCAATGCCTTCTCAAGCCTGCTTCATATCAAATCCACAAGACATTTAGTCCAACTACTATCCACGGCTGGATCTCCCACAATACGACCCACCCACTGGGTCGGAGCCTCTGCTCTCTCTGTAACCCACTCTGGGTTTAGGCCCTCACTCCCTATAGAACCCACTCTGGTTCAGGTCTGTCTTCACGACTCGGAGAACAACACATCACCGTTGTCCGTGGACTACCGACTCCTTCGGTATCTCAAACTCAACTCCCTGAAAACGACCTGACCCGCAGTCGGTCTCTTCTCTCACTGACTTTCCAGTCTCCTGACTTCACACAACCAAATACACTATCTCTCTCCCCCTCCCCCCTAGGGGTTTTCCCTCTACCCTCACTATTTTATTTCTCAGGACTGGCTGTTTTCTCATAGCCAGGTCAGTCACTTTACTGTCTCCCACTCTCACCTCCATTCTTCCTCATGCCCGGTCACTCACCTCAATGTCAATGACCCAGGCTTATGTCAATATATATATATATATATATATATATATATATATATATATATATATATATATATATATATATGTGTGTGTGTGTGTGTGTGTGTGTGTGTGTGTGTGTGTGTGTGTGTGTGTGTGTGTGTGTGAAAACGAAATGAATGCTAAAGCAGAGGTAGACAGGGTTTCCCTATACTTGGGTGCTAGAGAGAAAGAAATGCAACGTCGACTGCGTTACTGCCACAGTTAGAAGAGAGAGTTAAAAAAGAAAAGAGTGTAAGCACCTCATACATTCCTCTCGCCAATCAAGAAAGAGATAGGATATGAAGAAGATTGTTACCAGGTTCGGGTTGACAGAGAATCAAAATATTTCACTTTTTTATTCCAGGCAATGAATTATCGCACAGGCAGTTCCAACCACAGCAATTATTCAACCCAAATAACAAAACGAGTAACATACTGATATCAATTTTATTGCAAAAAAATGAACCCTTTTAAAACCGAGATAATGTCAAACAAATCAAAAACCCATAATTCTATCCATAATTAGGAACCCACATAGACCCCTGATACAACCATACTAACTCATAGCTGCAAATAAACAAACAAAATGCACAAAATTATAGACTCTTCCCCCATTTGACATTAAGTTGCATCAACACAGGGACTTCACAGGACGACTACTACGACAATGGTGTATGTAAACAATGTCCCTGTGGCACAAACAGACATGGACTGTGTAAATTCACACCAACCACACGATGCTTCAACTGGACACCAATGATATGGCCAGGTTATAGGATAAGCTCCACATAAAATATAAATGAGCAAGCATCCATATTCTACTGCATGCTTTGTTTGCCACAAGCTCACCACATATCCTTCGTCTCATATCATATACATCATCACAATCACCATACACATCACAATCACCATAGTCATCATCACAAACATCTCAGTTGCAGTGTGATCATTGTTCTGATGCACCATATACCCATCATTTTCAGTTACTACACCTACGTAGGCCAACAATCACTATAGGTTTGGCATCATGGTGCCATAATGGGTCACTTGAGTTCAAGCACAATATAACATGGTGGAGGTGTTCCGCACCACTAGGCACCCTTTACCTATTTCACTAACTCTGGTAACATCTATACTTGAAATATACCAGGATATTATGCACAATAATTCCAATTACACTGTAATTGCTGTTACACATTCAGCCCTCTCAGGATACATCTTTCCCTATCTACTGTTATACCCTGGGTCAATCCTTGTCTTGTTGGTCATTGGATGGTCTTAATATAATTACAGTGTACAGTCCTCTCCTCTACCACAGTTCTTTATGTATGGTCATTACTTCCACAGCTCCTCTCTGTGCTGCTCAGTGCACCACTTGCCTTCTCGGCTGTTGTAGTTCTATCTATCTCTTATCATGTATCACACACTGTTGTATTCAGGTCCCTACAGGTGCAATGACTTTCCTCTTGTCAGAGCCTGGGCATCCTGGCTCCTAATACATCCTCTGTTCATGGTTATGCCACCATCATCATGTGCCACGCCTATAACATTCATTATAGGGATTATTTAAAGGCATTATACGAATCAAATCATAGTATTCACAACTGAAACTGGAGTTCTTCAACAACAGCCTGTACAGCCTACCTCAAGTTCTTGTGGTCACAACAAAGTCACTCCCAGCCCACAACAACAGCCTGTCCAGCCTACCTCAAGTTCTTGTGGTCACAACAAAGTCACTGCCAGCCCACAACAACAGCCCAGTCTTTAGGTGATTGTTCGTCTCAACACAGGAGGGGCAACAGTTTTCCCTACATCACTTCCTACAGTTTCTCTACCTTTCTACTTGTCAGAACTCTGCTAAGCTACCTGGACATTTGAGCGGTCTCCTCTTGGACACATCACTGCAAATCTCCACCTATCTTCTTGTTTACTTTTTCAACTTGCATTCAGCCATCTTGCAGAAGCCGGCGATCTTGCGCAGTAGACTGTCAGGAGAGCTATACACCGCCATATTCTGCTGGGAATGTACTCCCAGGTTTTCCTAAATGCTAGCAACTTGAATTTAATTGTCACACTCAGGAATAAGTTAGTAATTAATTATACTTTACATATTTGAAGGACAAACCTCTGATTATTATTACACTTTGCCTATCATGCGAATGGCGGGTTCTTGGTTAACCCCGCACCTTCTCCATCTTATAAAATTATTCAGTAGCATTGCAAATGTTAACACTTTCTTAGATTTAGAACTAAGTATAGAGAATACATACCAGTCACAGCGATCACTACATTTGTAACATTGGTGATCTTATCACTCAAAGTGGCATTTGCGCCATTTCTCAGTAGCTTTGGCCAATTTCACGTTTCGGGCTTAGCACCCTCTGACTTCAGAACTTGGTTTGAAGAGGACCTTTTTCTTCTTCTTCGCGCTCTTTCTCTTAAATACCCCCCGCTATATTCCCGGCAGGGGTTTTCATTTGGGATTCATTGGGCCCTGCCGGCACGACCCCTGGCGGTTCCCCATCATCATCCTGTGCTATGCAGAGGTGTATCCTCTGGAGTGTTTCATCGTTCTCTCCTAGGCGACTATATATATATATATATATATATATATATATATATATATATATATATATATATATATATATATATATATATATACACACACATACATATATCACTGTGACGGAAACAAGATCCACCAAGGTGACTGAGCGATCATTGGAAGAATGGTTGTTGTTCAAGTCGGAAACAGCACGTTTGGGAAGACAATGATCGAGAAGAGTTCCGCCTTTAGATGTAGATATTTCGAATTGTTGGACAGAATTATTGGATAAATGTGACTGTGTATATGTTAGTTAGTTAGTTAGTCGACAGATCATCCTCGTTGCACATCGGACCATTCAGTCCATAAGTGCTCGGATCCCCTCCTCAGCAAATCCCGCAGCGTGTAGCGGCTAACGACGCCAGTTCTGTGTTGGTTTATCAATCTTCTTTGGCTTCCTGCGTAGTGTTCTTGTTTGGCCACCCCTCTTTTAATTTGCTGCTCTCGCAGTCTGGCCATTGTTGTAGATTCACAGTCATCACTTGGTTCTTGCAAAAGTCTCACTTCTCGTAGAGCATTCAGAATGTCAGCCTGGTCCATGGCGCGTCCGCCCTCAACAGTAGCCTCACCTGCGAGCTTGTCAGCCCGCTCATTTCCTTGTACTCCCGCATGCCCTGGCACGAAGATGAAACTAATCTTTGCCAGCCGAGACCGCTTCAGAGGCAGCAACCATTCTCTTCGGATCGACCCCTCCTCTATTCTCTTGATCATGTTCATTGAGTCGCTAAGGAAACAAGCCCTAGTGAATGTCTGTGTCTCGAGCTATGTTATTGCTTTACTTACTGCCATGACTTCCATGGTCAGGCTACTTGTGGTTTCAGTGAAAGCACCAGAGTCCTCCTTCACAATTCTCCCTCCGGCCCGAGCTGTAAAGGCCCATGAGCTTCTCACATGTCGGGCGACCGACCCATTTGTGTAGATGACCGCGTCACTGTCTAGCGAATTCTCGAAAATCAACGCTTGTACTTCAGCCTCAACAGCAGCCGGATTTTCTTGTCTGCATTTTCTATCTAGTTGGATGCAAACTGAAAAGGATGTGCAGAAGTCTGTTGGCACTTGCACCCACTCCTCGCCAGGTTCTAAGTCCTCAAGTGAACACACCTGTTGAAGAATGTCCTCGGCTTGACCCATCCACGACCGTCCTCTTTTTAACCTGCTGCCCTTCACCTTCCTAATTTCACTATGCAGTGGATGCTGTGTGTTTGCGTTAATTCTGAGGTAGGCACGTGCCCTGCAAACTTGCATTCTCTCTTCAATGGTTGGAAAATCAAGAAGGTAGCGCATCGCCCTGCATGCTGTATCTCTTGTACATCCAAGAATAATGCGCATAGCTTCATTCTGTATCCTTTCCATCCTTTCTATCTGCTTATGGCTGACAGTCAGGATTGCCATTGCATACTCCAAAACAGACATGACCAGCCCCTCGTACAGAAGACATAGATGGCGCTGCTCACAGTTTGCTGCCGCCATCACCCGCATCGCTGCCAAACCCCGCTTGGCCTTTGTTATCACCTGGTCTATGTGCACATTATAAGCAAGGCTTCGATCAAACCGTATCCCCAGGTAATTCATTGCCTGCGTTCTTTCCACCGTCTCTGAACACAGCATTACAGTTGGTGTTGGATTGTTGACAATATGATTATTCAACGAGAACCAAGTCACTGTTGCCTTTGTTGGGTTGACCATTGCCCCAGCTTCATCACACCAAGTACTTATGCGATTGAGTTCGGTTTGTAGTTCCACAGCAACCTCCTCTCTATCCTTACCCTGACGATACACTAAAACATCATCGGCATATGACAATGTCCTGCCAGGTCCAGTGATCTGCTCACTGGTGATTCTCACTGTGTAGGCGTTGAACAGTACCGGAGATAATGGTGATCCCTGTGGTAGGCCAGGATATATTGTTGTTGGTTCCGAAGTCCAACTGCCACATCTAAAAACTACTTTCCGTTGGAAGAGAGCTGCAGCGATCCAACTAAGGAGGAATGGACTTACGTTTAGTTCAAGAAGCTGAACCATTAAAAAATCCAGTGGTACTCTGTTGTATGCGTCCTCAAGATCAATCGCTGCAGCAACGGTTTCAGTGCCTGAGTGGAAACCTTCATAGACATCGTGGGCAAAGACTGCTGCATTGGTCCAGGTTTCTCTTTTTGGACGGTACCCACCCAGGGTAGGTGGGAAAACACCTTGCCTCTCTAGTTGGCTTGATATTTTCCTGGCAATTACCTTCTCCAGCAGCTTGCCTATTGTATTCTGCATGGTTATAATTCGATATCCCTGAATTTTCTTGTGGTCTTTGTCAGGCTTCGGCAAGGGAATCAGATAGCTGTGTAACCATTCCTCCTTGATGCTAGCACTCCCTATACTGTTGTTGTACATGTCTGCTATTTTCTTGAGCTCATTGTCGGTACACCTATTTATGTCGTCGTATCTTATGCCATCAGGACCTGGAGCACTGTTTTTTGATCGTCGAAGCACAGCCTTGATTTCTTTCACTGTCACTGCGTCTTCATCCGAAGTGTTCTGGGCCTTGCATCTGTCTGAGGTGACCTCCTTGGCCAGATTCCGGCCTCACATGTCTGTCTGGTTGCTCTGCTCAAGGTAGCGTTCAAAGAGGGCTTTGCCCTTGTCCTCGTCAGTCCTCTGCCAGATGAGGTCAGCACCTTGGAAGTCAGAAATGCTCTTATTCTTGACTACACCACTCATGCTTTTATGTAGTCGCCAGAACAATTTCAGTGACTTGTCTGTGCTTACTCTTTGACACACCTCTGCCCATTTTTCGCTTTTAACCACCGTGACCAGTTTTTTGAAATAGCTTACTTTTGTGTGCATCTCTCTTTCTAAGTGCAAGCAGGGACTAGGATGACCAGCTCTGTTCTTCTTGGCATTTTGCCATCTCCTTACAGCACTACGCTTATCCACCCAAGCCTTCTCCACCTCGAAACTCCACCACGGTGGCTGCTCCCAGCTTTTTTCCCTTTTCTTCCTGCCCTGAAACGTTCTGCGCTTGTCACGTCTTATTTTACTCACCACATCTTGCCCTGTACTGTCATACTGGAACGTCTTTACCTTTAGCTTGTGCTGCCTGGTTCTGCCTTTCTCCACCAATATGCTGCATGGGTGGTGGTCGCTGCCATGGTGTCCTAGGACACCCCATCTACACACTGTAGTGAGTGAAGGTGAAACTAGCGCCAGATCAATAGCACTGTCCTCATCGCCTGGACGGCTTGCTGTCCTGGTGACACAGCCACTGTTGATACAAACCAGGTCGATGGTTTCCAGTGCAGTCTCGAGCTCCTCCCCTTGTGTATTGGAGGAAGTGTTTCCCCATGATCTGCCTTTAGCGTTGAAGTCACCACAGAAAATAACATTTCTCTCGTGGCCTAATATGCCACTTAAGCACTGCCACTTCTGGGCGTCCACACTCGCATTGCGGGCATAAACATTAACCAACACGAATGGTATACTGGAATGAACTCTCAACGCCTGTATTTGTATATCGTCACTGTTCCAACTGGACATGTCTAGCTCTGACGCCACCATGCTGTCGCGAACGAGAATCGCCTTTCCCAGATGTCGTCTGTTATAGAAACATTTGAAGCCGGCAATTCGGAGTAGCTGATCGCCCAGTCTCGTCTCCTGTAGTGCTACAATGTCGTTCCTGTAAACTAGGGTTTCTAAAATAGAGCCCCGTTGTTTTACACTGGCACAGTTCCAATATAGAATACGGATGTTCCTGAGTCCTAGACGGTGACACTTGAGTCTAAAACGTCTCAAGCCACCGCGCTTACCTGGCTTCTTTTTCCCTGCGCGGCTACCACGCCGCTTCGGTATGTTGACTGCTGATCGTTCGGAAAACACACGTTGTTCCGCCATGTTGAAAAAACGTAAACACAGACTTTTGATTGAGAACCACACACGCTGCTGAAAATTCACTCAAGGATGGCTTCGCTCGATGCACGAACTCCGTAGCACCCGCGCAGATCTTGAGTAGAAACTCCTGGTTTTACATCCTGGCACACCAATTACACGCAAGAAATGAATAAATCCATCCCTTACGCGAAAAAGTTAACGAACACAAAACAACACGACCGTCCGTCGCCATCTTGAAACCGGAAGTCCGCTGTGTATATGTGTGTGTATATGTGTATATGTCAATGTCAATCGTAAAAGTAATTTCCTATAATAGTCTAAAACCAAAGCATGTGTTGCGTTATCAAATAAGTGTCGGAGTTGTGCTACTATAGTTAGTTGTTAAGGTACTGTGCATTATGAACAAGCAACACTTAAAAAGTTATAACAGTTATAAGTCGAGTCACTCAATGACATGAAAGAGCCACGACAAAGAAACGAGCCAAGAAAAGAAGAACATAACCACGGTCATTATAGAAGTTACACACAAATTACAAGAGCGACATGAACAAGATTATAAGAGCGCACCAATATAAACATACAATGACACTCTGAGGGCTAGCAATGCGACCAACAACAACTATCATTGAAGCCGTGGAAACCAGTATGCCAACAAAATACCTATCATCTCGCTATGAACTTTCAATAGCGCCTTAATAACTATGAGAGCGCCAGTCCATCAATATACCTGTGATCGCGACCTGGCACACAGCTTCTAGGTATAGCTACTGAACATGAGTGCTAGGAAATGTTCTGGAAAGGTAATGCGGTCTGTGTAGTAATAATTACGTCACTCGTGGACTGCCGATTGGACTATACATACTAGAGTTATACTCGCAATACTCCTGAAGGATGCAGACATACTTTACATTGCTTTTGATACTGTAATAGAACACAGAAGAGTAGGTCTTAGTCAGATATGACTGGCTACCGTATGACAATAGACGGTACTACCTGTGCCAGGTCTTAGTCAGATATGACTGAGCTACCGTATGACAGTAGACGGTACTATCTGTGTCAGGTCTTAGTCAGATATGACTGAGCTACCGTTTGACAGTAGACGGTACTATCTGTGTCAGGTCTTAGTCAGATATGACTGAGCTACCGTATGACAGTAGACGGTACTATCTGTGTCAGGTCTTAGTCAGATATGACTGAGCTACCGTATGACAGTAGACGGTACTATCTGTGTCAGGTCTTAGTCAGATATGACTGAGCTACCGTATGACAGTAGACGGTACTATCTGTGTCAGGTCTTAGTCAGATATGACTGAGGTTGTATAACAGAGCGTCAACCCGAAATGCAACTGCATGCAACTGAATGTATGAAGACAAACCACCGATGACTGGTAACGACTCAGTTTATTTGAAGAAGCTTCAGTAATATCAAAATGGATACAGGGACTATCAAAGCAAATACATGTTGTTGGTTCGGCGGCTGAGTCGTAACTAACCCCTTGTTTATCTCTACGTCAGCACGTGAGCGTCCCTAACTACCTAACTACGGTGCTCACGCGTGCATCAGCTATTTATTTATTTCCCCTTGCACGCCGTGCCACCTAACTAAACCCCGTATAACAGCCTACTCTGTTATATTACCTTCCTACCCTAACAAGACTTTTCCCCGAAAAGTCTTAATTCCACAACTCATTTACCCCAAACTTATGACCCAAGACACTTAACCCAATAATCCCACACAATTAAAGTTACTTCTTCTTCGTTTCTGTAAAATCATAAGCAATCCGCTTACATATCTTGCATCAAACAATCTGAACCTATCTCAACTCCCAACTACAAAATTCACATACCTCTAACTCTAACCTGGAACTCTTATTCATCCCAACAATTTATCTTATAGCCAGCCGCCACGACCTATACTCTATACTTCTTCTTCGTTATAATATCCACATATATTATTTAAATATCGTAAGTCTATATCACAAAAACTCATCTTATAATACTCTTCGCAAAGCAACCCGCTTCATTTCATTGATAAAATGTCGATCGAAATTAAGGTTAACAAAAATTGAAGATTCTTATGTATTTCTACAAGCTATCATATTCTCACTAACATCAACAACACAGGATAGACAGGAAAGTGGTTGGTGCGCACCAAAGAATATAAAGTAGTAAGAAGTAGTCACACATATCACATTTATCCTCCCATGCACTTTCAAAACTTTATAAAATAAAGTTTTCAAAAACCCAAATACATAATCCGCTAATCTTCATTTTTGTTAATAATAAATGCTCTTGTCAAAAGTTACATCGATCTAAAACTCCAGCCTTCTACACTCAGTATTAAAAATATTATTCTACTCTCCAACCTGTATTATTTGCGCTGCCAACAACAGCTAGCAATATATATGACTGCACTTTCTATCTGTAACACATCTTCCCAACCTCTATGGCTTTAGTGTTCCTATATTTTAATTTCTACTTCTTCTTTCATGCTGTAAGCACAGCATCCCCCAATTACTATTGCCCATGAATATACTTATGTTTATTTTATGCTGATAAGCACAGCTGTCCCCTCTTTGAGTTAAACCACTCTCCTCCCATGGCATTCAATCCATGTATTAACGCTGTCTCATACAGCTCCAATTTCAACCCCCACATCCATGTATTAACGCTGTTCAATACAGCTCCTATTTTAACCCCCACATCCATGTATTAATGCTGTCTAATGCAGCTCCTATTTCAACCCCCATACACACCCATGTGTTTCTATTAACGTTGTCTTTACTCAGAGCAAGCAACTGGTAACTATTTTTTCTAAACAAGTTCTACCAACTTAAAAATTCTGTACTTAATAACACTGCAAAACGATTAACCAATCATAATTTATAACAAAATACTTTCCCCCCTTTTCTTGTGAACTTGCCTAGTTAATCCACTCTCCATGGCTCTCAGTCCACGTTTATTCCAATCTTTGCTGACAGCCGCAGCCGTTTTCAATGTCAACTATATCCCTCCATGGCTCTCCAGTCCATGTGTTTCTCCCTACCCCATGAAGATCAATTGCCTCATATTTTCGTAACTCTGCATCCAGAACTCCCAAGGACCCCTTTAACAAGTCTCTTTAATATGGACCAGTTCATATTTTATAACTCCCCACAACTGAACGCCAAAAGAAAAACTATTTTAAACATGGTCAAGGCAACTCAAGAAGCAAAATCATTATAAGTTTTGCAAGTGAAAATAAACAAACAAAGTAATATGCAAGCTAAATAAAACCACAATTCATAAATAACTGGAGTCAAGACAAATCAAAATAGAACAATATCACCCCCCCCCCCCCCCCCCCCTGGTTTTCAAACATGATTTCATATATCCCCACATTTTTCAAAATAAATATACATAATGAAATAGTAATCAAGTTCAATTAAAATCAACTACTTATTGTAATCAAACATCATTAGTCTCTATTCTATTCACTACAAGGAACACAAGTCATGCCTATTCCAGTACTCTACAACAAGTTTAACATTTATCTGCACTGTGAACTACAGGTATTGTTTTATACCAATTACGACACTATAAAAATCTTAATACAATCAGCTATATGCCAAACCATCATTAAATCAACAACAATTTTATCTCCTGCTATCTGCAGAGTATTTCTTACCAATCTATTTGCCATATCTCCACTTCTTCAATAATGCTAGATTTTTCTCTATAAGTGCCATCTCTACATCAATGTCCTCATTTTCCCGAAGAGAACTTAAAATATCTTCCTTCATACTACTATTTCCGTCAGTGCTCTGATTTTTCATCCATATCTTGTTCTTCTGTATTTACATTGCTGGCGGCCTCTAATTTTTTTCCTTTCTATATCCAACCTAATCTGTCTATCTTGGTTTCTTAATGACCTTTCTAACAGTGGCATATCCTCGTCACTTGATGAACTTTCTCTAATTCTCTTTTGTCTTTTAACTTCTCTTTCTTTTTGTCTATCTATCCTCCTTTTCACTGCTTGTCTGGTATTCTTAAACGGAGCGGTTACTTCCTCCTCCATAGATTCAACACTATTATAACCATCATACGTATTATTTTCTTCTCTCATAAGAGTTTTCGGTATTGTTTCCGCTTGTTCACAAGTTTCGTCGTAAAATGGTGTTGTTATTATTTGTTTTTGTACCAGTTCTTTTCCAAAATCCGGGGGTACCGCATATTTAACTCGTCTGACTAGTTGTCCATCTGAGTATAACTCTTCCGAATAATTATTATTATTATCATCTCCCTTATCCTCATTATCTCGTCTTAAATGCTCCACATGTGAACGTGCCACATGTCCTGTAATTTGGTTCTTGATACTATATGATACTGGACCTAGCTTTTCTAAAATGTAATATCCTGGAATCCAATGAGCATCAAATTTGGAGTTTCTTCTATGTTTCTTATAGTAAACCCTATCACCTACTTTAAATTCTTGTAGTTGTGTATTTTTATCTGCGTACTTTTTCTGTCTTTCTCTGGCTTTAATTATATTGCTTCTCAACCTTAAATGTGCTTTGTGCATTTCTTGTAAAATCATTTCCTGAAAATCCTCCCCCATATATTTTCGTCTAGGTTTTAACAGATTGTCAATTGGGAGTATTGGTTCTCTTCCGTGTAGCAAGTAAAATGGTGAAAAACCTGTCCCTTCATTTTGGTGTGTTCGTATCGCCCCCATTGCTGGTCCCAAATAAAGATCCCAGTCCCTATCATGTTCCTCTACGTTTTTTGCTAATATATTGTATAATGTCCGATGTTGTCTCTCATTTTTCGCATTTGAGGAAGGTCTATAATAAGAAGTTTTTATGTGGGCGATATTCAAATCTTGTAATAATTTCTCAAACTTCTTGTTTACGAACTCCTTTCCATTATCTGTGAGTACTGTCTGTGGGCAACTAAATCTTGGTATATATTCTTGTAGAAAAATATTAATAATAGAATCAGCGCTCTTATTTGGAATTGGATATACCTCTGGCCAAAGACTATAGCAATCCACGATATGAAGTAGATATACATTCCCCGATAACGTTTTAGGATGAGGACCTGAAATATCTAAACTCACTTTCTGCATTGGAAACTGAGGAATATCAGTTTCTTGTAAGGGACATTTAATTGTTTTCATATTTCTTAACCTACATTTCTCACATGCGTCAACATACTTATAAACACTCTTAAACATATTTGGCCAATAACACTTTTTCTTGACGGCTTTGCACAATTTGTCACGGCCAAGATGACCATTTTCATCATGATATGCCTTCAAAACCTTGTTTTCTAACTGTTTCGGAATGTATTTCCTCAATTCCGCCTCTTCACCTTTTTCATTCATATAGTATAACTGCCCATCTTGCTGCAACTCTATAAAATTCTTTTTGAAAGTGTTTTCAGCTGTTTCTTTCAACTTTTGTTTAATTTCTATTACTTTCGGATCCAATTCCTGTTCTTCCTTCATATTAAAATGCAGTAATTGTGGATCTTCCTCTATTGGTTCAGATTCTTGTTCTGTCTGTGAGCTTCCAAAATTTTCTCTATTCAACATGGCCGAATCTAGTATATTTACTTGCCAGTTTCGGTCGTCTATCTCCGGTTCTCCCTCATCTTCAGTATCCTCAGATATCTCAGAATATGGGATTTTGGACAATAAATCGGCACAGGTGTTCTGTTTGCCTGATATGTACTCTACTTTTGCGTTATAACCTTGCAAATTCAACGCCCATGTTTGTATTTTCCTGTTTTGTACTGGAGCCTCTAGTAAAGACTTTAATGGCATGTGATCAGTTTTAATAATGAAATTGGCGTTATGTAAGTAATAATCCAGTTACTGCAAGGCATAGTGTATAGCGTATGCCTCTTTCTCTACTGTCGCCCACTTCTTTTGAGACTTGCTAAGTTTGTGTGAGAGAAAGTAGATTGGTCTTTCGTTCTTAACTCCTGGTATTCCTGAATTTTCTCCTTCATATGGTTGCGTTAAACATGCTCCTATGGCATTATCTGAAGCATCTGTATATAAAATCAATTGTTTGTTTAGATCTGGATGTGCCAATAATGGAACTATTGTTAAACTATTTTTCAAAAAATCAAATGCTTTCTGACAATCTTCATTCCATTTAAATCTTGCGTATTTGCAAGTCAGGTTTGTGATGGGTTCTGCTATTTGTGCGAAATTTGGAACGAACCGACGATAGTACCCACACATACCGATAAAAGCCCTACCTTCCCTCACGTTGGTCGGAGCAGGTAATTCTCTAATGACTTTCACTTTGTCCTGATCTGGTTTAATTCCTTCCCTATCGATGATGTACCCCAAAGTACTTAGTTTCTGTTTTTAGGAATTCACATTTACTGAGTTTCAATTTAACATCGTGTAATCTTAGCCTATCAAATACTAATTTTACATGTTTCAGGTGGTCTTGTACGTCTCCTGCTGTGTAGATCAAAATGTCATCTATATATGCTAATGCGAACTTTTGCATGCCTTCTAATACTTGATTTATTAATAACATATAATGAGAAGGCGCTGTCCGTACCCAAAAGGCATTCGTAAAAATTCGTAAGAACCTGCGTGAGTACAGAAAGCACTTTTCTTCTGAGCATCTGGCGACATGGGAATGCACCAAAATCCTGACCTTGCGTCTAGCGTAGTAAAGAAGGTAGACCCATTAAGTAGCCCCAAAATATCATCAATCACCGGCAATGGATAAGCTACATTCTTGGTGATTTTGTTCAGGGCCCTGTAGTCACAGCAGAACCGGTGACTACCGTCCTTCTTGGTCACAATTACTATCGGAGATGACCATTCTGACTTGGATCTTGTTATTATTCCTGCTTTAGCATATCTTCTATTGCTTTTTCTACAATCTCTCTATTCCTTAGAGGAGTTCTATATGGTTTCAAACTGATTGGTGGATGATTTCCTGTGTCTATTTCCATAGTAACTGTCTTGGTTTTACCCAACTCCAAGTCATTAATAGCAAAAACATCCTGGTTTTCTCTTCACTAACTCTTCTAATACTTCCTTATACTCTTGCGGAGCTTTCAATTGTGATAATAACTCTTGTTCCCTCTTCAAGAATGACGTTGTTTTGTCTACTGAATGTACCTGAGATGGATGTTTTCTGAATGCATGGATCAATTCATCATTCCGTCTTTTCCAACTTCCTCTACTTCTATTTCTGGTATTAATGGGGACTTCTGGATACTCATTTATTGTCAATTCCTCTTTAACTGTTGTTACTATGCTGTTAAGATCATGTGCTATTTTTGCAATCACACACCCTCTATACAATTTAATCTCCTTCCCTGTGTTGTTAAAAATCATTACTGGAAAACTCAAGTGTCTGTCTAAAGTCATTATTCCATCTGTGACCTCTAACCCTGGTTCATCTGTTATCTCTCGCTCTAACTCTGTTACTGTAACTGTTTGTCCTATCGAAAAATAAGGATTTTTTTTATTTTTGCTTGTATCAGATTGACCGTCTGTGGTTTTAAAGTCATGGATGTTTTTACTCTGACCAGCGCCGATACGTGCATATCTTCCTCTAAATCAACATATACATCTTGAAATCTCAACTTATGTAAATCAAAATAAAGTCTTACACCATTTTTCAGTAAGAAATCTCTACCTAGGATCATGTTCCTACTTAAATCTTTGACCACATGAAAAAGGTGTCTCACATTTATTCCTCCCTAATTAAAGTTTATCAATCGTTTGTCCGACTACCTTCTAAATTTTGTCCGGTAACAGAGTGAAGGTTGTCCTGATTCCTAAATATTCTGACAATTCTTTAATATGCGATATAAGAATTTTTCCTTGATCACACTGACTTGAGCTCCCGAATCAATCAATGTTCTAATTCTAAATTTGCCTATTTCTATAATGCATGAACTGGGATCAGTCATATTCACTGAGAACTGTTTTATCTCTCCAAGTTGAGACCGCTTTCTGTATTCTCTATTTCTACTTGTCCTCCTATACTTGTTATTGTAATCAACATATTCCTTAATTCTTAGGGCCTTTTTATTTTCCCTCCTACCGCAGGTCCTACTCAGTAAGTGGGATGCCAGTTTCCCTGCGTTCCTGTCCTTGCAAAATTTCTCTGCATTTCTCCAAAATTCCTATTTGGTCTACTATTACACTTCCATTCTGTGCACTAACCTGAGCACGTCTGTTGCCACAAAATCTAAAAGTGTGTCCCCTCTGTCCACAATTCCAACAGACCATATTTGTACTAGCTACTGTCTCTCTTATAGGATTTCTCATTTGTCTTCCTCTATCTTGATTACTTTCGTTATTATTTCCCTGCAGTGTCTGTATTTCTCCCCGTCTTCTCCATCCGTACCTTGCTTGTCCTATCTCCATAGGTTCCTCAATTCTATCTTCTCTATTGCTTCCTATTTCTCGTCCTACCCTTAGTCTAAATCTCCTTCTCAAACTTTCTTCCTGTACAGCTATATCCACAGCCTGTGATAATCTTGCAGGATTTTCCCTCATAAGCTTGAATTTAAGTCCATCCGACTTTATTCCATCAACGAATATTCCAACTAACATCCTTTCTACCTCTTCACCCTGTACGTTCTGTCCTAGAAACGCCTCCTCAGCTAGATTAATTAACCTATCACTGTATAGTTGCACACTTTCTCCATTGTTCTGCTTAGACTGTCTCAGCACTGAAAATGCATGTTGAGGATCTGTGATCTCCGCAGTATTTATGAGCTAGATCATCTTTAAAATGTTCCCAAGTCTCATCTGCCCCAGCTTCTAATTTCCTCCTAATATGATCCGAAACTGGTGTTACTGTGGCCTGGTAAGCAATTTTTTTCTTTTCTTCATCCGTGGCTCCTACCAGGAAGGCATGTTTTTCTACCGCTGTCATCCATTTCTTAAAATCTCTTGCTTGACCACTGAATTTTTCAATGTCTGTACCTACCCCTTGCTGTTTTATTGCTGTGTTAAGTCTGCCTATTGCTCTACCTACTCCACCCAAAATTTGTGTCAACGAAGCCTCATCCTGTGCCATTTTAATATTTTTGTTAAATAACCCAATTACTTCAATCACTAATAATATTGCACAATTACAATGTTATAATTACATATAGTCACTATACTTTTTATGTAAGGATACAACTTGAGGCGTATACAGACTACTTTCCAACCGACTAGTGTCCTTCAAAGTTCTCCTAAATGACGAGCGTGATATTTGCTTCTGTTCTGGATCAGTTTCGGTCCCAGAAAACCTCTGGTAAGGTATCTGGCTTCTCTTGTGTGATGGGCAACTTCAGACTTCTTCACCCGTGGATGGGTACTTCTGAGTTCTGATTTCGGACTTCTTCACCCTTGGATGGGCACTTCTGAGTTCTGATTTCGGACTTCTAGGTGTTTCGAGCTCAACTCTGGTCAGGTAAACGAAGCGATTGAAATAGGCTCTCCTCTTTAGTAGATTCGGCAACCATTATGCCCAACCACCTCAGAGGAGCCCGATGCGGCTGGATCGCATACTATGCAACAAATCTTCATGACCAGAGCGTTATTAGTTGACGTTTCCTTCAGGCTCGAACAGTTGACAATTGGGTTTACATTTCTTCAGGCTCAAACAGTTGACAAAAATTGAGTTTGTATGTATTTCTTCAGGCTCAAACAGTTGACAAAAATTGAGTTTGCATTTCTTCAGGCTCAAACAGTTGACAAAAATTGAGTTTGCATTTCTTCAGCCTCGAACAGTTGACAAAAATTGCCTGACTTTGAAGTTGAACTTGAGCGGACCTCCAAAGTATCTTGAAATTTAAATTTCTACGCCATCTCTTCAGCTTGAGCGTGCATTTGACAGCAACTTTGATGGCGTCTGTTCTGTAGTAGTTCTCAGACGTGCATCAATACAACGTGCAGTTTGGAACTTACTTCGTTTGGCCGCGGCAACTCAAGTAAGAGATCCTACGTCGAGGGCACCAATTTGGGCTATATAACAGAGCAACAACCCGAAATGCAACTGCATGCAACTGAATGTATGAAGACAAACCACCGATGACTGGTAACGACTCAGTTTATTTGAAGAAGCTTCAGTAATATCAAAATGGATACAGGGACTATCAAAGCAAATGCATGTTGTTGGTTCGGCGGCTGAGTCGTAACTAACCCCTTGTTTATCTTTACGTCAGCACGTGAGCGTCCCTAACTACCTAACTACGGTGCTCACGCGTGCATCAACTATTTATTTCCTTCCCTTTGCACGCCGTGACACCTAACTAAACCCCTTATAACAGGCTACTCTGTTATACTACCGTATGACAGTAGATGGTACTATCTGTGTCAGGTCTTAGTCAGATATGACTGAGCTACCGTATGACAGTAGATGGTACTATCTGTGTCAGGTCTTAGTCAGATATGACTGAGCTACCGTATGACAGTAGATGGTACTATCTGTGTCAGGTCTTAGTCAGATATGACTGAGTTACCGTATGACAGTAGATGGTACTAGCTGTGTCAGGTCTTAGTCAGATATGACTGAGTTACCGTATGACAGTAGATGGTACTAGCTGTGTCAGGTCTTAGTCAGATATGACTGAGTTACCGTATGACAGTAGATGGTACTAGCTGTGTCAGGTCTTAGTCAGATATGACTGAGTTACCGTATGACAGTAGATGGTACTAGCTGTGTCAGGTCTTAGTCAGATATGACTGAGTTACCGTATGACAGTAGATGGTACTAGCTGTGTCAGGTCTTAGTCAGATATGACTGAGTTACCGTATGACAGTAGATGGTACTAGCTGTGTCAGGTCTTAGTCAGATATGACTGAGTTACTGTATGACAGTAGATGGTACTAGCTGTGTCAGGTCTTAGTCAGATATGACTGAGTTACCGTATGACAGTAGATGGTACTAGCTGTGTCAGGTCTTAGTCAGATATGACTGAGTTACCGTATGACAGTAGATGGTACTAGCTGTGTCAGGTCTTAGTCAGATATGACTGAGTTACCGTATGACAGTAGATGGTACTAGCTGTGTCAGGTCTTAGTCAGATATGACTGAGTTACCGTATGACAGTAGATGGTACTAGCTGTGTCAGGTCTTAGTCAGATATGACAGAGTTACCGTGTTACAGTAGATGGTACTACCTGTGTCAGGTCTTAGTCAGATATGACAGAGTTACCGTATGACAGTAGATGGTACTAGCTGTGTCAGGTCTTAGTCAGATATGACAGAGTTACCGTGTGACAGTAGATGGTACTAGCTGTGTCAGGTCTTAGTCAGATATGACTGAGTTACCGTATGACAGTAGATGGTACTAGCTGTGTCAGGTCTTAGTCAGATATGACTGAGTTACCGTATGACAGTAGATGGTACTAGCTGTGTCAGGTCTTAGTCAGATATGACTGAGCTACCGTATGACAGTAGATGGTACTAGCTGTGTCAGGTCTTAGTCAGATATGACTGAGCTACCGTATGACAGTAGACGGTACTATCTGTGTCAGGTCTTAGTCAGATATGACTGAGCTACCGTATGATAGTAGACGGTACTACCTGTGCCAGGTCTTAGTCAGATATGACTGAGCTACCGTATGACAGTAGATGGTACTACCTGTGTCAGGTCTTAGTCAGACATGACTGAGCTACCGTATGACAGTAGATGGTACTAGCTGTGTCAGGTCTTAGTCAGATATGACTGGGCTTACTATATGACAGTAGACGGTACTACCTGTGCCAGGTCTTAGCCAGATATGACTGAGCTACCGTATAACAGTAGACGGTACTACCTGTGTCAGGTCTTAGTCAGATATGACTGAGCTACCATATAACAGTAGACGTTACTACTGTGTCAGGTCTTATTGTCAGGTCTTGCGGACGGCAGTCAACAAAACAAGACGAAGGTGCCAACGTGACCCTATAGAAACCGAGTTTTCATCGACACTGTGCATTGACAGTCAAGACTAGAGATACTTATTATTCAAATGTCGTATATTTATAGACAATGTGCATTGACAGCCAAGTTTAAAGCTACTTACTACTGAAATGTCGTATATTTATTGACACTATTCATTGACATATGTGAAAAACCTTTATGTTGATAACAGAGAAGAGCAGTATGATATTCGCGATAATAATGAAGACCATCCATTTTGAAGATGGAGGTTCAGAATGCTCTTAACCGTATAAAAACTGGCAAGATCGTCGGTTCAAATAACATCACACTAGACATGATCAATGCTCTAGAAGATTATGGAATAGATCAAGTCACCAGACTGCTGACCACGATAAATGATACTGGAGATTAGGTAATTCCGTATTTATTGCAATCCCAAATAAATCAGGAACCTTGCAATGTGATCAACAACAAACAATTAGTATAATGAGCCACATCACGAAGATTTTGCTGAGAATTATCATGCAAAGAGTTAGGAAGAAAATACAACCTGAAATAGGAGAACAATAATGTGGGCTTGTAGAAGGTAATTGCACAGTAAATGCTGTGTACATGCTGAGAACATTAACGGAACGTTCTATAGAAATAAATAAAGATATGCATTTTTGCTTTACTGACTACACAAAAGTGACATCAGTGAGGCACGTAATTGACGTTCCAATCATATTATGTGTTTACGTAAAGAATAAATAATACACCATAATACACCATGCAGAGAATACAATCAGGCATGTCTACTTTGCATATTATACCTGGTGTACTTTATTAAGTAAATTTGTGCAGTAACAATATGACTTTAATTTCTCATCGTCCAAGCAGTCGGCCTGGCCCCTGTAAAGATTGAGGCGGACAATATTTCCACGAAGCTTAATTTTCTTGGTTACTTTATCCACAACGTATTTGGCTTCAAAAATGGCACCGCCAGGTGTAGTTGTGAGCGTAATTTGGTACATAGAGAGCTGCTGATCCTCCAGGGAGTTGCCAAGTTGAATCTCCATCACATTCTGCACAGAGTCGAGTGTGTATTCCTCACATTTATGTCGTATTATTTCAGTACGAAAGCTTAAATCATGCATCAGAGAATATGTCAAAGCAAATACGATGGTATCGCTGACATTTCCTTTAGTTAGCTTGTTGCAAAGACAGTAATCATCTGGTATCCTGGCGTCCTTGCACGTCCTCTCACGAGGGATCTCATTAAATAAACTAATTCCTTGTTGTGTGATGTCTCCAATCCCAGGTTTACCCTGAAAGTTGAGAATATCTAGAAGTGTCGGGTGCAAATCTGTATTCGTGGTTAGACGCTCTTGGTTTATTTTTAGCACTCTTATCAGATCCGGATATTTCCGATGGAACCAAGGTGGGAAGATCAAGAAAACGTATGGTGTCACGGTTTCTATCACTCCATTGTAGGTGTGTCTGAAATAAACAGATTATATTTGCAATTAAAAAGAAATGCATATGTGTGTACTCAGTAAAGTATAGTGCACTGCCGTTTTGTAGCTGAATAAACCATGTTGAAACATACTAGAAAATTTCTTCTTCCTCTCTCCAATTTTCCTGTGTCAAGTTATGGGGTAAGTGTTTGTATGCGCCCTCTCTGATGCTCTGTGTAAGTTGGCGTTCATTTCTCTGTTGTTCTTGATACCATCAAGCCATCTTTCACGCGATCTTCATCTTGCTCAGTATCCATTACATCTCATGAATGTGGCAGATGGTTCTAAGGTATTCTCGAGATGTGGCCAAACCATTTAATCTGTTGTTCTTTGGTGAACTGCATGACTGGATTCAGACTTATAATGTCCTCAATCGTAATTCTATCTAATGACTATGTCATGTAATCCTGAGAGTCAACAGTTCACTTTTAATGTTTGATTATTCCCTCTTGGCCGATGAGATACTGACCCCGTGGATCATCGGGTGATGATTGGTCTGTACAGTATGGGACGGCACCATATACCCAACACACGACAAAGCGTGTGGACGCATTCTTTGGTTACTTGTTAATGGTTTTCAATTAGACACACCCTTGGACAAAGAATTAGCTAATACTGATGGAGGAAACACCACCGGACAAGTCACCATCATGGCCAGCACACATGTTGTGTGCTAAATCACCACCTGGTTATGTAATATATATATATATATATATATATATATATATATATATATAGAGAGAGAGAGAGAGAGAGAGAGAGAGAGAGAGAGAGAGGGAGGGAGAGAGGGAGAGAGAGAGAGAGAGAGAGAGAGAGAGAGAGAGAGAGAGAGAGAGAGAGAGAGAGAGAGAGAGAGCCACACTGTGCTTATCGACACGGCATATAGTGATGATTATTACAATCATACGAATTTGCGCTGAAAGTCACAGTGATGGAAGCAGACACAAATAACTGACAAGCAGAAACACCGCTCAGAACGAGAACAAGGTAATCAACCAACCAACAAATCAATTACCCAAACAAGCAATCAACTAACCAATCAGCCAACTAAGTAACAAACTAATGAACTTACTAAACAAACTGCCAACTCATTATCCAACCTAACTAGCGTACAAACAATCATCTAAGCAATAAACTAACTAACCAATCAATTTATCAATAAATTAACGAACCAACAAGTCATTCAAGCAATTAATTAACCAAGTAACAAACCAACTAATCAGCTATTTAATTCAAAACAATGTTTTCCCGTAGTGAATTTGAATAACGAAGACACAAACAATAGATTGCACGATTTATTGCCTGGCATATATCGCTGCATCTCGTCAGGTACATGCTGCAGAAATCACACAACTTACGTGAATTAATTAGATAAACCCAGTCCAAGCTGGCCAACTTGAAGCGCACACACAGTTCTGCCTACTACGTCACACAAGAATTGAGCTTGTATGGCTACTTGAAGTTAACTAAATTCTGCACAGAAACAGTGTACAAGGTGAAAATCGCAGAGAATGCTCGCCTCAACAAATCACTAAGCACTGAAAAGGTAACAACGTCAGTACTAGACAACCCAGAGAAGTATGTGAGGAACTTATTGTCGTACGTACTCAACAACATTGAAACGGAGGCCCTTGCATACGGATTAAAATTCTGCATAAAGCCTAAACACATCAACCGTGTTGAGTCGCAAGCACAGTTTGAAATGTTGTTCGATCAAGTCTCCAAGTTATCACCTACCTCTGCTGAGTCGGTCGGGTGGCTGAAGGCCAAACTGGTAGATTTAGAACACCAGTATCGCACAACACCCTCTAAACAGACGTGTCCGCTGACCAACGAACACCTTACTGCCTTAAAAGCGCTAAAGGCTAACAAGACCCTCGTCATACTGAAACCTGACAAAGGGAGCGGTACAGTACTGATGGACATGTCAGATTACCAGAGAAAAATTGATGTAATATTGTCAGATGAATCCAAATTCAGGATAGATCAAAAAGTAAACAAGTCGGAGGACCTGGATGCTATAATGAGGAAAGAGATCCAGTCACTTGTGAATGCGGGACTCATCAGTGAGGCCACTGCAAAAACGCTCACACCACGTGGCTCGCACACTCCTCAGATGTACGGTCTACCCAAACTTCACAAGCCCGGCATCCCGCTAAGACCTATCCTGTCCATGGTTAACTCTGCACAACACCGAATGGCGAGATGGCTAGCCGAAATGTTAAAGCCAGTACGACAGTCCTTCGATCCAAAAATACTCAGAGATACATTCCACCTGGTGGAATTATTGGATACTATGGACATAAATAACAAACTCATGGCATCCATGGATATAGCCTTCCTATTCACTAACGTTCCGTTAGAGGAGACAGTGAAAATAATAAGGGAACGCATTGAAGACAAACAACTAAAATTAGGCATACCTACACCTATTCTGGAGAGGCTACTACTACTATGTACCGCCAACATACAATTCAATTTTCTAACTAAGTCATACCGCCAAATTGACGGAGTGGCCATGGGGAGTCCTCTTGGTCCTATTCTAGCGGACATCTTCATGGCACATTTAGAAGAAAAGAGATCCTCAGACATCAACAACTTGGCCTTTTACCGTCGTTATGTGGATGATATACTAATTATCACCACAGACGAGCTACAAGCAACATCGTTTCAGGCCACAATGAACAAGACGCATAAAAACATCTCTCTATCTATGGAACACGAACACAATGAAGCGTTACCGTTCCTAGATATTCTAATGAGACGTAGAGCAGACGGCACAATTCAAAGATCGGTGTATCGCAAAGGAACAAGGACTGACCAATACCTAAATTTTCAGAGCTTCACACCTGTCCAGTACAAACGGGGCTTAGTACGGACCTTGTTTGACCGTGCTAGAAAGATATGCACCCAGGACACACTGACAGAGGAATTTGAAACTCTGAAGAATGTCTTAAACCTGAATGGGTACTCCACAGGATTTATAAAGCGCCACTGCCAACAGCCCAAACCCAAAGCAGACGTAACTACAGTCCCTAAACTCAAGGTATTCATCCAGCTAACCTTTCGAGGGGATGACGTAATGCAATTATGATCTATCAACGCAAGCCAGAATTGTGCAAACAGAAAGACATGTTAGTCAGCTTAAAATTACCGTGGTAGATAATTGACATTACTGTGCGAATATGTGTATATTTCAACTTGAAGGATTTATCTAGTTAATTCACGTAAGTTGTGTGATTTCTGCAGTATGTACCTGACGAGATGCAGCGAAATATGCCAGGCAATAAATCGTGCAATCTATTGTTTGTGTCTTCGTTATTCAAAGCTATTTAATTAATGACCCTATCAAATAACAAAACGATCACTTAAGAAACAAACCAATCAATCAACCAACTAACAAACAAACCGGTCAACTAAAGAATCAATTACCAACCAAACCAATCATCTAACAAATCAACCAAGGAACCATCTAACCATCCACAATGAACCAACCATTCAACCAGTAATCCAATCAATCAAATAATTGACCAATCAGTCCACCTATCAGCCAAAGAGTCAGTCAACTAACCAAATAAGCTATCCGTAAAACAAACCCATTCTCACTGGCATCAATTATTATAACAGTCACGATCTTGCTAGACGGCGCTCAGTCATATGGGTCAGGACTGATAATGACGACCGTGACTGACACAGAGCTTAGTGACAGGGTAAGATCACTCTCCCGAGGTAAGGGCTGTAACTTGTGAAAAGTTGGTGGAGTCGGGCTTGGTTATCTCAGTAAACTGTACACATCTTTAGTAGATGGACAATGGAACACCCCTGTGGTCATATCCAGGTTACTGGCTTTCAGGTCGTCGACTGATCTGGTCTGTAACAAAGTACCATCACCAGGGAACTGTGTGACAGAGATCGCTTTCTCTTCTCCAATAAAACTAGCAGGGTATGATTGCTGACAGTTTTGAATCAATTATGGATATCCGTTGAGCTGTACTCACAAGTGACCTGATGCTAGCATTGTTCAACCATTTCGCCATCATTATCGAAGCAAGGCGGGGCTTGTGAACGTTTTGTTACAGAATAATTCTTAGAAAACCCTACAAGAAAACTAATGACACTATACACAATCTGATCATCTTAAGAAAACAAACTAACAAGACCATACATAGCATAATGTGTCGGAAACTGACATTCTGTGAGCAGATCAAATGCCACCGTGGATTACAGAGAAAAATATGGCAGCCACAGTTCCAGGAAACGGAGGCAGAGGTCGACTAACATAGCAGTGGACATAGGTCATTGATGGCACCTTGGGCATGAGATAACAGTGGATATATATATATATATATATATATATATATATATATATATATATATATATATATATATATATATTAACTCTTCGCTGGCTGCTGAGGATGGGGAAGGAGCGCTTATGGGAATGTCCCGAATGCTGTGATGTCGGTTCCTAAATCAATCAATCAATCAATCAATCAATGTATAAATATTGTATACACTTAATGGGCATTTGAGAGAAACAGTAAAGTGCCCAGCTGAAATTTTTTTGGAAATATATTTATTTCAGTTTTCTTAATTGCTAACTCTTCATGCTTCTACCCCTCCTCTACTTAGACTTTCTGCTCCTCTGTCATCCGTAGAGTTTTACCAAAACTATGAAGCACTTACAGGTGGCAGGCTGATCGCGTTGTTTAACCAATGTGGAATTGTTTGGTACTGGCAGTTTCGGAAATATAGAAACGGCTTACCGAACGTTACCAAACTGTTGTCCGTGATCGCTGAAGAAGATGATGATAGTATTGTTGATAATATTCTTGTCTTTGAGCTCCACGAGAAAGCGCAGGTATAGATCGTCCCCAGCACTGGCCTTGTTGTGATCATCGTGTGTTAGGTGTGTGGAGTGACTGTAAAGTGAACACACAGGTTATCATCGTGTGTCAGGTGTGTGTGAAGTGTATGTAAGTAAGTGATCATCGTGTTGGGTGTGTGGAGTGGCTGTAAAGTGAACATACAGATGATCATCGTGTCAGGCGTGTGGTGTGGCTATAAAGTGAACATACATCATGATCATTGTGTGTTAGATGTTTGGAGTTGCTATAAAGATAAAATACAGGTGGTCATCTGATTGAACAATGTATCTTCTTGGGAACATGAAAGAAACAACACACATAAGACTCATATTCATTGACGCGGTGACCATGTAGTCATAAAATGTCCTGGTGTAACACACATCCTTGAGCAATATCCACACATATCCTTGAGCAATATCCACACACATCCTTGAGCAATATCCACACACATCCATGAGCAATATCCACACACATCCATGAGCAATATCCACACACATCCATGAGCAATATCCACACACATCCATGAGCAATATCCAAACACATCCATGAGCAATATCCACACACATCCATGAGCAATATCCACACACATCCTTGAGCAATATCCACACACATCCTTGAGCAATATCCACACACATCCGTGAGCAATATCCACACACATCCATGAGTAATATCCACACACATCCATGAGCAATATCCACACACATCCATGAGAAATATCCACACACATTCTTGAGCAATATCCACACACATCCATGAGCAATATCCACACACATCCTTGAGCAATATCATCTTGTACACAGCAACACTGTGCTCGTGGTTACATTATTTCCAGGAGAACATCAGAGAGGATATAATTTAGTGCCAATGTAAACATCAATGTGTGGATAATTTAGTGCAGTGGTAAACATCAGTGTGTGGATAATTTAGTGTAGTGGTAAACATTAGAGTGTGGATAATTTAGTGCTGTGGTAAACATTGTGGTGTGGATAATTTACTGCTGTGGTAAACATTGTGGTGTGGATAATTTAGTGCCATGGTAAACAATTTGGTGTGGATAATTTAGTGCCGTGGTAAACATTGTGGTGTGGATAATTTAGTGCCGTGATAAACATTGTGGTGTGGATAATTTAGTGCCGTGATAAACATTGTGGTGTGGATAATTTAGTGCCGTGATAAACATTGTGGTGTGGATAATTTAGTGCCGTGATAAACATTAGGGTGTTGATAATTTAGTGCCGTGGTAAACATTGTGGTGTGGATAATTTAGTGCGGTGGTTAACATTAGGGTGTTGATAATTTAGTGCCGTGGTAAACTTTGTGGTGTGTATAATTTAGTGCCGTGGTAAACATTGTGGTGTGGATAATTTAGTGCCGTGATAAACATTAGGGTGTTGATAATTTAGTGCCGTGGTAAACATTGTGGTGTTGATAATTTAGTGCCTTGATAAACATTGTGTTGTGGATAATTTAGTGCCGTGATAAACATTGTGGTGTGGATAATTTAGTGCCGTGATAAACATTGTGGTGTGGATAATTTAGTGCCGCGATAAACATTAGGGTGTTGATAATTTAGTACCGTGGTACACATTGTGGTGTGGATAATTTAGTGCCGTGGTAAACATTGTGGTGTGGATAATTTAGTGCCGTGGTAAACATTGTGGTGTGGATAATTTAGTGCGGTGGTTAACATCAAGTGTGGATAATTTAGTGCCGTGATAAACATTGTGGTGTGGATAATTTAGTGCCGTGATAAACATTGTGGTGTGGATAATTTAGTGCGGTGGTTAACATTAGGGTGTTGATAATTTAGTGCGGTGGTTAACATCAAGTGTGGATAATTTAGTGCCGTGATAAACATTGTGGTGTGGATAATTTAGTGCCGTGGTAAACATTGTGGTGTGGATAATTTAGTGCGGTGGTTAACATCAAGTGTGGATAATTTAGTGCCGTGATAAACATTGTGGTGTGGATAATTTAGTGCCGTGGTAAACATTGTGGTGTGGATAATTTAGTGCCGTGGTAAACATTGTGGTGTGGATAATTTAGTGCCGTGATAAACATTGTGGTGTGGATAATTTAGTGCCGTGATAAACATTGTGGTGTGGATAATTTAGTTCCGTGGTAAAACATTAGGGTGTTGATAATTTAGTGCGGTGGTTAACATCAAGTGTGGATAATTTAGTGCCGTGATAAACATTGTGGTGTGGATAATTTAGTGCCGTGGTAAACATTGTGGTGTGGATAATTTAGTGCCGTGATAAACATTGTGGTGTGGATAATTTAGTGCCGTGATAAACATTGTGGTGTGGATAATTTAGTGCCGTAATAAACATTGTGGTGTGGATAATTTAGTGCCGTGGTAAACATTAGGGTGTTGATAATTTAGTGCCGTGATAAACATTGTGGTGTGGATAATTTATTGCCGTGATAAACATTGTGGTGTGGATAATTTAGTGCTGTGATAAACATTTAGGTGTGAATAATTTAGTGCCGTGATAAACATTATGTTGTGGATAATTTAGTGCCGTGGTTAACATTGTGGTGTGGATAATTTAGTGCGGTGGTTAACATCAAGTGTGGATAATTTAGTGCCTTGGTAAACATTGTGGTGTGGATAATTTAGTGCCGTGATAAACATTGTGGTGTGGATAATTTAGTGCGGTGGTTAACATCAAGTGTGGATAATTTAGTGCCGTGGTAAACATTGTGGTGTGGATAATTTAGTGCGGTGGTTAACATCAAGTGTGGATAATTTAGTGCCGTGGTAAACATGGTGGTGTGGATAATTTAGAGCCGTGATAAACATTGTGGTGTGGATAATTTAGTGCCGTGGTAAACATTGTGGTGTGGATAATTTAGTGCCGTGATAAACATTAGGGTTTGGATATTTAGTGCCGTGATAAACATTAGGGTGTTGATAATTTAGTGCCGTGGTAAACATTGTGGTGTGGATAATTTAGTGTGGTGGTTAACATTAGGGTGTTGATAATTTATTGCCGTGGTAAACTTTGTGGTGTGGATAATTTAGTGCCGTGATAAACATTAGAGTGTTGATAATTTAGTGCCGTGGTAAACATTGTGGTATTGATAATTTAGTGCCGTGATAAACATTGTGTTGTGGATAATTTATTGCCGTGATAAACATTGTGGTGTGGATAATTTAGTGCCGTGATAAACATTGTGGTGTGGATAATTTAGTGCCGCGATAAACATTAGGGTGTTGATAATTTAGTGCCGTGATAAACATTGTGGTGTGGATAATTTAGTGCCGTGGTAAACATTGTGGTGTGGATAATTTAGTGCGGTGGTTAACATCAAGTGTGGATAATTTAGTGCCGTGATAAACATTGTGGTGTGGATAATTTAGTGCCGTGATAAACATTGTGGTGTGGATAATTTAGTGCGGTGGTTAACATTAGGGTGTTGATAATTTAGTGCGGTGGTTAACATCAAGTGTGGATAATTTAGTGCCGTGATAAACATTGGCTTAATACTTAATATAATATATGATACTTAATGCTTAATACAATATATGATACTGGAAATATACCTCTGGAGTTATGTAATTCTGTATTTATTGCAATCCCAAAGAAATCAGGAGCCTTGGAATGTGATCAACATCGAACAATTAGTATAATGAGTCACATCACGAAGATTTTGCTAAGAATTATCATGCAAAGGGTTAGGAGGAAAATACAACCTGAAATAGGAGAAGAACAATGTGGTTTTGTAAAAGGCAAGGGTACAGTAAATGCTGTGTATTTACTGAGAACCGTAATCGAACGATCTATAGAAGTAAACAAAGATCTACACCTTTGCTTTATTGACTACACAAAGGCTTTTGATAAAGTGAGACATGTCAACATGATAAGGATGCTTGAAGATCTACAAATTGATGGAAAAGATCTTAGACTTGTAAAAAACATATATTGGAAACAACAAGCTGCCATAAGAGTTGATAATGAAGTAAGCCAATATCAGCCTATTAAAACAGGGATGTGTAATGTCTCCAGATCTGTATTCCCTGTACAGTGAAAGTATTTTCAGAAATATTGAAGATATGGAAGGAATCAACATTGGGGGACGATGCATCAATAACATTAGATATGCAGATGATACAGTCTTGATTGCAGACAATGAACAGGACCTGCAAAATTTAGTAGATGCGATTGTTACACACAGTGAACAACTAGGGTTAGAATTAAATTGTAAAAAGACACAGATTATGGTCGTCACTAGGAAGGACGAAATACCACAATGTAATATACAAGTAAATGGGAATATTCTTCAACAAGTGAGCAGGTACAATTATCTCGGAACAGTAATAACATCTGATGGGAGATGCCTTGAAGAGATTAGAACAAGAATCGCCATGGCAAAAGTAGCCTTTAGCAAGATGAAAAACATATTGACCAATAAAAAGATGTCAATTGAAACGAGAAAAAGAGTGTTGAGATGCTACATTGAACCTGTACTTTTATATGGATGTGAAGCGTGGACAATGAGCAGTCAGGCTGAAAAACATCTGATGGCTGTAGAGATGTGGTTTCTGAGGAAAATGCAAAGAATACCATGGACAGCCAGAAAGACCAATGAACAAGTCTTTCAAGAAACAAATAAAGATCGTAAATTGATTAGAGAAATTAAACGTAGACAGTCAAAAATTTTTGGGCATGTTATGAGAAGAAATGGATTGGAGAATTTGGTGACAACTGGTAAGATCGAGGGGAACAGACCAAGGGGAAGACCTAGAAGCAAGTACCTGGATGGCTTGGCCTTGTGGCATGGTCGAGACAGAAACACGGAGCTGATCATGACTCTGGTGATCGAGTGAGATGGCAGAACATGACCGCCCACGCTTACCGGCATGGCACATGATGGATGGATAAACATTGTGATGTGAATAATTTAGTGTCGTGGTAAACATTGTGGTGTGGATAATTTAGTGCGGTGGTTAACATTAAGTGTGGATAATTTAGTGCCGTGATAAACATTGTGGTGTGGATAATTTAGTGCCGTGGTAAACATTGTGGTGTGGATAATTTAGTGCCGTGATAAACATTGTGGTGTGGATAATTTAGTGCCGTGGTAAACATTAGGGTGTTGATAATTTAGTGCGGTGGTTAACATCAAGTGTGGATAATTTAGTGCCGTGATAAACATTGTGGTGTGGATAATTTAGTGCCGTGATAAATATTGGGGTGTGGATAATTTAGTGCCGTGGTAAACATTAGGGTGTTGATAATTTAGTGCCGTGATAAACATTATGGTGTGGATAATTTATTGCCGTGATAAACATTGTGGTGTGGATAATTTAGTGCTGTGATAAACATTGTGGTGTGAATAATTTAGTGCCGTGATAAACATTATGTTGTGGATAATTTAGTGCCGTGGTTAACATTATGGTGTGGCTAATTTAGTGCCTTGGTAAACATTGTGGTGTGGAAAATTTAGTGCGGTGGTTAACATCAAGTGTGGATAATTTAGTGCCGTGGTAAACATTGTGGTGTGGATAATTTAGTGCCGTGATAAACATTGTGGTGTGGATAATTTAGTGCGGTGGTTAACATCAAGTGTGGATAATTTAGTGCCGTGGTAAACATTGTGGTGTGGATAATTTAGTGCGGTGGTTAACATCAAGTGTGGATAATTTAGTGCCGTGGTATACATGGTGGTGTGGATAATTTAGTGCCGTGATAAACATTGTGGTGTGGATAATTTAGTGCCGTGGTAAACATTGTGGTGTGGATAATTTAGTGCCGTGATAAATATTGTGGTGTGGATAATTTAGTGCCGTGGTAAACATTAGGGTGTTGATAATTTAGTGCCGTGATAAACATTGCGGTGTGGATAATTTAGTGCAGTGGTAAACATCATGGTTTGGATAATTTAGTGTCATGATAAACAGCATGGTGTGGATCATTTAGGGAAGTGTTAAATATCATTATCATCATCATCATCATCATCATTATCATCATCTTCAAGTGCGATGCCGTCTGGCCTATGCGTTAATTTATTTCCACATAACTCGGTCTTTGGTGGTCTGGATCAATTCTGTTGCTGATATTCGTCCATGTCACCGTCTCAATCCATCCAGCATCATTTCTCTTGGTCTGCATCTGACTCTCTTACCCTAGATTGTCTCAGTCGTCACGATGTTCTCCGATGTCTCTCTTGATGTTATCTGATGTTAGAATGCAAGAATGATTGTAGAGATTGTTACAGGCCAAGCGAGTGACACTACACCAACAATAGCACGGGACAATCAAACACAGATCGTGCAGGTGAAACATCATCCACAGCTCTATTACCATACAGTCAGACACTTACATTTCTTAACCATATCTAGAAAACTATATGACTAACCTGAAGCCGAAATACGGCTGAGATTGTGAGTTGTTGAATGTTGAGGCTAACTGTATCCAGTAATTGTGATTGAAGGTGATTTCTGGGACATCACCCACGCAGTGCCCACCCTGTCCTTTCATCAGTTGATCATTTTCTAGTTCAATAACTGTAGCCCTATGATAGTAGTCCACCGGAGACTTATTCCAGCCTTTCTTTTTGTAATGGAAAGGGGTCAACCAGGATTCATCAAAGAACACTCCAGTTCGGTATCCTGCTTTGTGAAATTTGCTCCATAACATTTCATGGTTAATGTAATCAAAGTATTGGTTCATTGTCCAGTTGGGGCGGGTCAGTTCCAGTCTTCCGGTCAAAATGGGCATGAGATTTGAGATTGTACGTTCGCCTGCCTTGTTATATTTGTGAAGTTCCAAGGCATTCAAGCTGTGCAGAAGGTAGTTTCTAGTTTTAGGCATGTGTCTTTGCAGATTCTGTTTGGAGTTACCGTCTATGCTGATCATTAGAACGCTTAAGACTTCCTTAGGGGAAACTTTTGCAATGTACTCCTGGAGATTTTGCTCCAGTTTGAGCTCCAGGTTTTTCTTCACACGAATCAGACTAAAGTAGGAGCGGGAGAGAACCGCGTTGTTGCTGTCATAACACTCTACCACTAGGTTATCGTCGTTGTCCCTGAGTGTTATCGAATCGTTAAACGAGCTACTGTTGTAGAGAGTTACAGTCTTAGTGTCAGAACCAGGCCGTCTATCTATAGATCTGTACCTGCAAGCCTTGAACCTGTTGTTGCCATCCCCGACTAAAGCTGTCTTTGAGTGATTGACTTTAATTATATTACCGGACACGTAGACCAGGTGAGGAACCCCTATCTGACAGCTGATTGGAGGGTGGAAATCTGTGAGGGCTAAAACTACAGGATCAAAGGGATCACTGAACGGAAAGATACATCCGTCTTTGGTGATATTGTCATGATTGGTCGTGTCTTCATGATGTCCATGTCCTGTGTTAGATATGTCATCTAGATGTCTACGTTGTGAAGGCGCCATTGATGGAATCTGTGTCTTGCTGATATCCGCCATCCACGGATCATCTCTGTGGGCCACGTGCACAACTGAAGCAGGTGATATAAGACATCGTTGGGTGCTGTAGATGAGGGTGATACCCGTGAGGCACAGGCACAGAAGAAGAGCAGCCTGCGTGACAGACCTCCATCTGCTACCTAGGTCAAGACATGGACACATTGCTCTTTGAGTGGTATATTTTCACACCTTCAACATGCTTTATCAACAGTAAACATTGATACCGCTAAGTTGTATGTTGTAAAATGTATATTATGGATGGCTCTTGCATTATTTCTGAAATGATTGTATGTTTTCTCATTTGTGCTTGTTTCACATGTGAAATGTGTTGTTAATTGTTACCCAAACTGCTGGAGGAGAAACGTTCAAATTGAACCCTGTAGGAGGGGGTAAAGGAGCCTATGAGTGTGGATGATGAGAAAGGCACTTGTGTACCAACGTACAACACGAAGGGACCACACTTGCCATTGCAGACGAGAAATGATGATATCATATTATGACATTTTGTCTTATCATTTCGTCCCAGCATTAATCCCAAATAGGTAATACCTATGCAGATGCCACCCACGCTCCATCAGAGTTGGATTAAACTACATCACGGAGAAGAGGTATTGGTGCATTAGTAACAAGCTCCCTTCTCTCCTCCACCCCCCCCCCCCCCCCCTCGTCCTTTTAGTTTCTTTGTGTTTGTTGATATTTTGGTTAAGATGACATTTAGTTTTCTTCCAATTATACATATATATATATATATATATATATATATATATATATATATATATATATATATATATATATATATATATATATATATATCATTCGAATCACAATATATATATATATATATATATTTCATTGGAATCACAAGAGACACGGATGGTGTGTATTGGCCTTACATTCAGGACACTTGGCCATCCTGAATTGCTAACGGATGGAGGTTTAGAGATTCGGATCTTTTGAACCTGAACTACGGGATTATCCTCATTCGTCTCATGTTTTACCATGAAGGCCTATCCTCTTGAATGACCCCCAGCCTCCACGTCACCAGGCATATTCAAGGACAACCAAATATTGTTCCCTGTCTAAAATCTTCCACTACTTATGTCTGGAGAGTCCAGTGATTGCTGCAGACCCTACAGGTTGGACTTATCAGCCTGAACCTTATGTACATTATTACTTTGCTGATGGCAGCTGAGAGGTTCTGGTCTCTGAGCACGAACACCAGATTAGTCGACATTGTTTACAATGCCGTGAGGATCTACCTTTTCAAAACTGTCAAGAGTGATACCCGTTATATTGATGGACCCCCTGGCTTCAGCTTCCCCAGCAGACACAAAGAAGGTTCAAGACTGTGTATCTATGGAGGCTCCTATGACATTCCTAAACCAAGATTGTCAGCATGCGTAGGAACTTAGATAACCCAGCTCATCATAGGCTGTGAAGGGGTACACAAGAAGAGGTTCTGCCAAGTGCAAAGTTTGAGAACAGATCATTTTGATCAGACACTTTAGTTGAATTTACTAGGGACAGACTGTTACCATCAATAATTGGATAGATTCGGGGATGGACTTTTTTAGATAGATTGATTCATCAATTGCTGAAAACGGAGTTGTTGTTATTAAGGAGAACAACTTTAGTGATAATATTATTGAAGACAACTGAGATTTATCTGGTTAATAATTTAGGAATCTGTTGATTGTTGTTGTTTTTTTTGTTTATTTGTTTGTTTGTTGTTTTTTTTTTTTTTTTGGGGGGGGGGGGGGGAGGGGAATCATCTATTGATTATTTGGTTGTTTCGGGGGGAGGGGGAGGGGAATCATCTATTGATTATTTGGTTGTTTCGGGATTTGAAATTTAAATATTGAGTATGACCCACTACTGGCAACGCTGATCGTATTCTGGTATGAACCTAAGGCCTATCCACGTCAATATGGAAGGACTATACTTGAGTTTCGCTCTCGCTTGAGCTCGTCAGTAGAGCATATCCCTGACCGGATCCGGAAACAAGCCCCCGATCACTTGCGTGTGAAGCGAGTGTGTAACCACGCGGCACACGCTGGACACGACAAATTATCATAACACAATATCACAACGCTACCCATCGTAGGCTATGCTCACGATTGCCCAATCGCCGAGACTGACGTCCGTCAATCGATGTGGACCCGAACGATGTGTATGCGTAACCAAGCTTTTCAGTCGATTTATTGTGGATGTTTTCGTGCAAATTTTGGTGTTTACAGTCGATATATATATATATATATATATATATATATATATATATATATATATATAGATATATATATATATATATATATATATATATATATATATATATATATATATATATATATATATAATGTCATGGGCCGAATTGTAGCTCATGGCATGGCATAGTGACAAAAGTCACCCAGGAGGACGTGACAATCGTGGATCATGACCTACGTGGCGAGCGAGATTGTCACCGGAGCGAACACGCGTGATTGCGAATGTGACAAGGACATTCAGATTCATTCAAGTCGTGGGTGTTAGCGTGATCGGACGCAACACGATGCAGAAGATGGTGATGGCCACAGAATGCGCCAACCATGTTATTACTTGTGTAGACATGTTTAGATTGTAATTTAGTGTCGTGTATGTCTGTGCGCAAATGTTGCGTCTACACCGTGTATTAGATTCAGGAATAAATCGAAGAAATTCTCACTTGTGTTGTCTTTTAAAAGAGGTGTGAAGTTGAGGATCAACAGAAAGAAGAGTTTAACAAAAACAAGCAGCCAGGGAAATGTTGATGTTACCCCTAGAAAGTTCGCCACTTAATCAGAGAGAAAGATTACCCATCAGGGCCTATAAATGGATATTCTACATGTAATATTCGTCACACGCTCGCTGACATTTAAAGGTTATTTGTCACATTGTCTACGAGATGTTACCTGTCAGTAGCTACCTATCAGTAACCCCCTGACTCTGACTTAATACTCATCATTCGCTCCCTGACAGATATGGACCCCTGATGGACCCCCTGGCCCCTATATATATATAATATATATATATATATATATATATATTATATATATATATATATATATATATATATATATATATATTGATGTACCCCCCTGGCCCCTATATATATATATTGCTGTTTAAACCTTAAGGTATCATCCGAGTGCGTTGGATGAACACGCATAGACACATTTTCTTCATAGAGTGAGTATTAAAAAAAGTCGCTTAAAAGTCGACAGGGTCGACTTCATTGCACCGGGTTGTATCCCATATGACTCGGTCTCTTTCTGTAGCGCAGAAAGTGTCGCACAAAGCATGGACTCCTTAATGCCTGTTGTCTGTGGTAAATGTCCAGGATCTATACGCCTTCTATAGGAACCTATCAATCTTTATTTAGTGTTGAGCTCCTAACCTTTTCCTGTCTAGGTTTTCACTTGGTGATCGGAGCCATTTCTAGGCTTCCTTAAGATGGCTGACTGAGGATGATATCCCATTCCATCCGGGATACCCCTAGAAATATCACCCATTATTATCTGATAACCTCAAGTGAAACCTGGAAAACTTACTCACACCAAGAGAAACGTTTAAACAGCTTTCATATGCGGATGTCTGCGAAGAATTCTTGGTATTAAGTGGCAAGACAAAATCACAAATACTGAAGTATTGGAAAGATCAGGCTGTGTGACAGTTTATTCCATGCTCATTCTTCGTAGACTTAGATGGATAGGACATCTTAGGAGGATGGATGATGGTAGAATACCAAAGGACATCTTTTTGGTGAATTACAGATGGGTAAGATTTCTCAGGGTCGGTCTCTACTACGATAGAAAGATGTGTGTAAGCGGGACATGATTGATACAGGCATTGATAATGCACATTGGGAGCAAGTCGTCGCTGAACGTGTTGCATGGAGGCAAACCTCAGAAATGAAATAAAGATAAAGGAGAAACTTATTGCAGATTAGTCACACACCGAGCATGTGAGACGTAAGATGGTGCATGATGGTGGAAATGACTACGTGTTCACATGCACCCACTGTGAACGAATATTTACAGCGCGAATTGGCCTTATCAGTCACATTCGCTACCGCCATAGGTAAATGTTATTATGCCTTTTTGAAGAACAAACTATCGTCTGTCAAGACGGCAAGGTGCTAAAGTGTATCTGATAACCTCGCAATGTAGCATAAGAAACAAAAATTGTTGCGTATCCCTTACGGGACGTTGCAGTCAACAACATCATTTTTCAGCTGCTGTTGATGTACTAGGCAAATGTTACGTTCAGTAGTTTGCCATTGCTTTCTGAACGACTGGCTCCCATACCAGCACGTTATAACACAACGTGACACGGTCTGCTGCACAAATCGGTCGCAGCTGAGCTTCGAACGCCTGGTACCCGGCTCACAAACCGCGTTCGCGAGCCTTTAGCCACGGAGCATAAGAAAAGGGTGTTGATTAGTGATACAATATACATGTAGCATGAGAACAATGTGTTGATCAGTGATACAATATACATGTAGCATAAGAACAAGTGTTGATCAGTGATACAATATACATGTAGCATAAGAACAAGTGTTGATCAGTGATACAATATACATGTAGCATAAGAACGATGTGTTGATCAGTGATACAGTTTACATGTAGCACAAGAACAACATGTTGATCAGTGATACAATATACATGTAGCATGAGAACATAGTGTTGATCAGTGATACAATATACATGTAGCATAAGAACAAGTGTTGACCAGTGATACAATATACATGTAGCATAAGAACAAGTGTTGATCAGTGATACAATATACATGTAGCATGAGAACAATGTGTTGATCAGTGATACAATATACATGTAGCATAAGAACAACATGTTGATCAGTGATACAATATGCATGTAGCATGAGAACAGTGTTGATCAGTGATACAATATACATGTAGCATAAGAACAAGTGTTGATCAGTGATACAATATACATGTAGCATGAGAACAATGTGTTGATCAGTGATACAATATACATGTAGCATGAGAACAATGTGTTAATCAGTGATACAATATACATGTAGCATAAGAACAATGTGTTGATCAGTGATACAATATACATGTAGCATGAGAACAATGTGTTGATCAGTGATACAATATACATGTAGCATAAGAACAAGTGTTGATCAGTGATACAATATACATGTAGCATGAGAACAATGTGTTGATCAGTGATACAATATACATGTAGATTAAGAACAACATGTTGATCAGTGATACAATATACATGTAGCATAAGAACATAGTGTTGATCAGTGATACAATAATAATAATAATAATAATAATAATAATAATAATAATAATAATAATAATAAGTCTTTATTTTCAAAGGGTTAAGAATTGGGCACGCAGGCCCGTCTGACATTCTGCCCTTCTTCTCTATTTCCTCTCATGCATTCTTTCATTCAACATCACTTATGAAGCAACTTTTGACAACAAAAGAACATTAAAACGCATGAAAAATAATCAATAACAAATGACTCACTGAGGCAGTGTTTAACATGGGCATTATAAATACCTAAGGAGGGTGTAACGTGCCATACATAAGGGAATGTTTTTTGGCTAGTTGTCGTTTGAGATAAGTTACCATTATTGTCTTTTTTGTGTTTTGTTATGGGGGCATGTAGTCTGTACTAAGGTAGTGTTCAAACAGGTTGCGAATGTATGTATCATGATTGGTGGTGTCTTTGATTTCTTGTGGAAGATTGTTCCACAACTGAGCGGCAGAGTATGCTAAGCTTGTTTTATATAAGTCTATCCTAGGTTTAGGGACATGAAGTATATTTAGTCGTTCGCTATGTCTAGCGTTATATTTAAACAATGGCCAAAGGTAGCTTGGAGCATTTTGAAATAGGATTTTGTGAATTAGTTTGGTCTTATTAAAAAGCAGGCGCTTGTGGAGTGGCAGTAACCGGAGACGTTTATATAGGTTAGAATTGTCGGTAAGCTTTTCACCATTAATTAAACGCACTGCCCTTTTCTGGAGTGAATATAGGCGTTTTGTTATTGATTTGGAGCATCCATCCCAGACTGTGGAGCAGTAATCAATATGTGTTTGTATATGAGAAGTATAGAATATCTTTCTTGTGTTTTCGTCAAGGAAATTTTTAATTTTGATACAATATACATGTAGCATAAGAACATAGTGTTGATCAGTGTGACGAAACGCCTACAGATCGGCAGATCTCTGCATAATATCCCTTTGAAGGGAGTGCGATGCGTTGGTCTCCCTTGAATTTAATATCAATTAATAGGGGATTTCCCATCCGAAGTAGTGCGTGGCGGCGCTATTCTAGTTATTTATAGAGAAATCTAGAATGTTCCCCCAAGTGCGTACGTGGTCGAGATCTCTAGGTTCACGAGTGCTTCATGCAGCACGGGTTGGTAGAACTTATCGTGACTCTGGTTTTCTCCATGGATCATGGAATTCACGCGGCCCGTGTAGGCAAGTTGAAGGCGCACTGAGTTAGTCGTGATCAGTTGCCAGCCGGACCTCAGCGTAAGACAGATCACAGCCACAGGGCTGCTGTAATTTTGATGTCAATGTGCGCGGCCAGAGCGGACATCTGCAGTCGAGTTTGTGATTGTTAAATCACAGGTTAGTTGAATACTTATTCTATTGTTTAACTGTTGTCTTTATGCCGTGCCGACCTCCCCGAACGAATTAATTGCCGTCGGAAATGAGTAGTCGCGAAGCGTTACAATTTACAGCTGGCTGTCTGCATATATAATTAGCCTTTATCGATCGGCGACGTAATGTGTTACCTGACGGAACAAGCCTTATTCCACAGCGAGAAGTGTGTAAATAAAATAGGCCGAACTATGTGCTTTCGAGGACTGGTGAAAATCCCATGTGTTTAGATAGATATATTTGTTAACTGATTGTTTACAAATGAGTTGCAGGGACAGTGATATGTATATTATTACTGCGTTGTGCTAGGGAGATCCCGGTTCTTTACAAAGTGTGTAGCAGTTACTTGTTTGGTTTATTAATTACGCATGCAAGGCAGGAAGTTTGTCAGTCATTACATCGACATGCTAGACGCGGTAAATAATGATAAGGTAGATCTTATTATTATAGATGTGTAATGTGCTTCGTGACATTAGAATTGTAACTTAGTTGTTCTATCAGTGGTGGTGATTTTTCGAGGAATCAAGGTGAGATCGGCCGTGGTGTATTTGCTGTGTGAAGATAGCAGTGTTATTCCGCGTAAGCAGAATGGTGTTGCATCGATAGGATAACAGTTGATAGGAAGTATTTATGATACTATTGTTACTGCTTGTTTTCATGTCCGTCCGCTAGAATGACCGTGCGTGTTCCATCTTACGTTTGTCTAGGCAGCCGACTGGGAGGTAGGCCGGTACGCCCAACCCGTTAGGTTACAGGTCCGACCCAAAGCGATCGTGCATATCCGATGGTTGAACATACCCGATCGAGGGTGATGCGGCACTCCGTAATTCGAGGCCGTTGTGTCTAGATAGATCTAGGATTTGAACCTAACCGTTTCTGTCTCTAATATTCTACTCTTCTGGAAACCTGACTCTGTTCATGGAGTACTGGGAGTACTGCCGTGAAGTAGTAGTAGGTGAGGGGAATAACCCCCCCCCCCCCCAAAAAAAAAGGTGGAGCCAGAGTTTGGTAGTGGAGAGTCTGGAGGCTTGCTACATTGGATGACGTGACTTAAGTCGTCACGGGACAAGGTACACGGGACCCACAGTAGCTGTGGGAAAGTGTAATGGTGGATGGCCACCAAAGCTGTGCTCGACCGGCACAGGTGTGACTGACCTGGAAGATAGTCAGTGAATAAAAGGGCAACTTAGGATCTGGGACAGGGATCCCAGAACCGACACTATGGCTGTGATATGAGTTGGTTATTTAAGTGTAACAATTCATGAGTTCTCCTTAGTTAATACTATAGTAATGAATTATCAGGAGTATAATTTATTATGGTCATATAGTTATTAATGTGTGTAATTGATCAGTCCATGGGTTAACGGATTGGTGAATTGATGAGTCTGTCAGGAAGGAGATGTCCGGCGGGACACCTTCTCGATAAAGTAATCACTACACTGAAAGGGAAGTAGGTGTATATGTTGATTGATGATGGAAGATGAAACCGGATTGGACTGGCACCAGGCGGAAGATGCTTTGACAGAGTCATACAGTCGACTCTGGTGCTAGGGGTTATTTGTAGCCCAGAAGTGTTACTTGACTGAACAGGTGGGCTATTGCTTTCTCTAACATCATTATGCCTATACATTATGGTTACTAGTAGATCTATGATGTGATGATTTCATACTCATGTTGGTATACATGAGGAATGACTGAGAGGCAGGTGACATGGTGGAGATGCTGTTAGTCTTTGTTGTAGTTGAGTACTCACACCAACCTCTCCGTGTTTCAGGATCTGTTATTGCTATACTGAAGAAGATTCGAGAGCTTCACCATGAGCTCTATGGGCCCACTCATTCCAGTGCCTATCAAGAAGTTGATTGAGGCCATAGTGGGAGTGGTCTTCTGATTCTGCGAGATCAATGTTGGAAGGAGCTGAGTGCTGAATATGTCGGTAGGTCTAGGTTAGGACCTCCGTCAAGAGTCCGACGAGTGTCATCCGATCCCGAGAGGATCCAACACTGAAACGTCTGGTGATTCTAGCCAGTGAAGCACTGGTGAAATTCAAACTCAGGGTAAACCTTGGTGATTGCAAGGTCGTGAACTTTCAAGTTGAGCAAAGTGATCATTGTTACCGGTCACCATGGCCTGTGTGCTATGCTTCCGGCCCGGCTGGGTTGTCATGGGACACCGTGTATAATTTTATGCTTGAATAGTGTATCTACATTGGTTTACCTTTATGAAGCCAACACGTGGTCCAGTGACCTAAGACATTGATTACATAAGTGGTGGGAACACCAGAGGGACATGTTTGTTAAGGTAGGGAGCTACCTCATTCCAACGTGGTGAACTGTTGACAGTGTATGTTAGGTTGTGATTGATACCCATCGATCAGGGTAGTTACATGAGACTGTGTGAAGATCTATTTGTCCAAGGACATGGAAATAAGGTGAAGTGTTTAGTCACCTGATAGACTTTGCCAGTGACGTTTTGTGTTCATGTGGAGCAACCGCTCATGTTGTAGGTGACATATCAGTGTGTGGGTCACTTATGAGATAGAAGAGTGACCAGGCTCTTGTGTATTTTGATACGGTGCTACATGTACTTTTTCTGCAAGTGGGAGACCGCTAATATTCTAGGGTCGGCCCAGACTTCATCAGGAGTGTGACGGGTGAAATAGTACGACAGCAAGGAAGGATCCTTGTTCATCGGTGCAGTGTCAGTCAGGCAGTGGTACTGCGCTTGATCAGCCCGTGATTGGTTCTCTGTGTGAAGAGGGAACTTTGGAGAGGCAGCAGACCTTGGAGTTCCGGTCCACTGGAGGAGCCTGGGTGAGTCGCTACCACGACTGGACAACCGCACGAGCTATCGTCCGCCTCCATGATGAAGAATCCTCATCTGCATATCTGATCTTGTACATAGTATCCTTCTAGTCTGGCTTTCAGCCATCCTTCTCTGTGTTGTGGTTGACTTAGTTCAGAATTAAATTTTTTTCTCTTAGCTATGACTTTGTGCAGTGATATGACTGGTGTCTTGTCCGAGCCCCCTTGGGGTAGGGAACCCTAGGTGAGGGAGGGGAGGTCCAGCTGTCCCGGCTTGTGTGGGGCCTGGTAGATGTAGAGTGCTATTGAGGTGGTTGGAGCAAAGGCTGGGGATAGTATCTATCGTGGCAAACCAGTACAAGCCCCGGCGGTCTTGTCACAATCAGTGATACAATATACATGTAGCATAAGAACATAGTGTTGTTCAGTGATACAATATACATGTAGCATAAGAAAAACGTGTTGATCTGTGATAGAATATACATGTAGCATAAGAACAAAGTGTTGATCAGTGATACAATATACATACAACATAAGAACAAGGTGTTGATCAGTGATACAATATACATACAACATAAGAACAAGGTGTTGATCAGTGATACAATATGCATACAACATAAGAACAAGGTGTTGATCAGTGATACAATATACATGTAGCATAAGAACGATGTTCAAAAGCGACTTACAAACGACACACAGGAAAGATCGTATCGCCATCTACGCCCTTGCTGGAGTCTACCAATGTCTTTAAACGGGCCTGGTCTAAGTACTGGAGGCAAGCTGTTGGAATCTGTTGAAATATCCCATTTAATTGCGACGGTTCTTTTACTGTTTATGATAGATATAATTCCAACAGAATGTCAAAACAAAAGTATTAACCTGAACAACAGACGTTATGTTAATTATAAATGAAGCATTTCCTCCAAACTTCAACATCGGTATGAACGGAATCAATTTGAAACAAGACAATGTATTTAACTATTTGGGTGTTTTGATAACAGCTGATGAATATTGAAGAAGTTAATTGTTGAACTGTCAAAGCAAAAGTATCATTTCACAAGATAAAGAGACGGGTGGGTGCATTGTGAGAGAGATGTCTCAGAAATTACCTTTATCACAATTTCCTGATACAAATAGCAACGGGTCTTTGTCAGTGTCGATAACAAAAAGAGGCCTTAAATGCTATATCGATGCAACCCTGATGTACGAAAGGAAATCATGGACAGTTAACAGGCTAGTGAGGAATTACGTGAAAGCTGCGTAAACATGATGTTACAGAAACATGACGAGAAACCATGAGCGGATAAACCGCGTAATGAAGATGAACTGAACGATGTTAACTCACAATGAACACTGAAATATGTTAGTTAACTCACATAGGGAACTGACTACTTACATCAGAAGTAGTCAGTCCGTAATATGTGGACATGTCATAAGTAAGGAATAGTTGATCTATTTCATAAAACGTGAAAGTTCGAGGGGAGAAGAGGCAATGAAAAACAGAGAGAAGATGCTGGATAGTTTGACTTCATGGCATGGAGGATCCGTGTTATGATTGATTGGTTGCATACGAGGGAGATGGCTATGGACAGACGTGATCACAAACGCTACACAGCATGTACAGAAAGAAGATATGCAGTACACGAGACAGAAGGCTGTGGACAGACATGATCACCAACACCACACGGCATGGACTATAAGAAGACTGGCAGTACACGAGACAGAAGTCTGTGGACAGACATGATCACCAACACCACACGGCATGGACTATAAGAAGACTGGCAGTACACGAGACAGAAGGTTGTGGACAGACATGATCACCAACACCACACGGCATGGACTATAAGAAGATTGGCAGTACACGAGACAGAAGGTTGTGGACAGACATGATCACCAGCGCCACACGACATGGACTATAAGAAGATTGGCAGTACACGAGACAGAAGGTTGTGGACAGACATGATCACCAACACCACACGGCATGGACTATAAGAAGATTGACAGTACACGAGACAGAAGGCTGTGGACAGACATGATCACCAACGCCACACCGCACGGACTATAAGAAGATTGGCAGTACACTAGACAGAAGGTTGTGGACAGACATGATCACCAACGCCACACGGCATGACTGACGTAACCGTCAACTCCACACAAAACTGAAACGTCACTTCCAGTGGTGTAATCACACAGATATTTAGGAAATCATGTAGACACAGATGGTGGAACAGATAGAGATATCACAATAAGAATTCAAAGACAAATGGAGCGTTCGTTGCACTTGAAGATTGTGGATGCCAAAACTAATTAAAACTAGCATACTACCTTAGAATATTTAACCCTAACGCAAAAAAAAAAGGTTCTGCTACAGGGATTAGTAACTCAATGAACGAGCTAAACAGTCAGTAATAAACTACCACCATTTAATAACTGGCTCCTGCACAGAAGGACTAATGTCTAATGTTTTCTTCTTCTTCTTCTTCTTCTTCTTCTTCTTCTTCTTCTTCTTCTTCTTCTTCTTCTTCTTCTTCTTCTTCTTCTTCTTCTTCTTCTTCTTCTTCTTCTTCTTCTTTCGTTCGCTTGAAATACATCTATATCTGCAATTAGTCTCTCGTATGAATCTAAGTCTCTTTTAGTTCACTCAGCGGTCCATATAGTTTATCTTCCACTGTTGTCTCTCTAGGCCAGAAGGTTTGCCTAGATATGTTATATTTTGGGCAGTCCTGGAGTATGTGCTCTGCTGTCTGGGATGCCAATCCACATGTGCACATGGTTGAGTCACCAATCTTGAATTTTGTATACATGTGGTTGCGAAATATATTGTGTCCTGTTCTGAGGCGTTGAATAATGACTTGTTCTGGTCTGTCCATAACGTGGTAGACGTCTTGAGTTGGGTTTGGTGGCCTTCTGACTGATTTTATCAGTCTTTTTTTTTTTTTTGTGGTATGTAATGAACACATCAGGCTGTACTTTTTTTTTTTGCTCCTTCCTTAGCCAATTGGTCAGCTCTGTCGTTTCCGGGTACTCCACAGTGGGATGGTATCCACTGCATGGTGACCTTAAGCTGACTGCTAAGTTCAGAAAGTAGTGTCTTTAGTGTTCTCAATTTCCCAGACAGGAGCGCATCGAGTATTGATTTTGCTTCTGTTAACAGCACCACAGGTTGTACCATAACTCTGATCAGTTTACGATCTTCATTTGTTTCTTGAAGAACTTGTTCATTGGTTTTTCTGTCTGTCCATGGTATTCATTGCATTCTCCTCAGAAACCACATTTCCAATGCCATCAGATGTTTATCAGCTTGACTGCTCATTGCCTACGTTTCACATCCATACAAACGTATAGATTCTATGTAGCACCTCAACACTCTTTATTCTCGTTGCAATTTTCGTCATTTTATTGATCAGTATGTTTTTCATCTTGCAAAAGACTACCTTCGCCATGGCGATCCTTGTTCTAATCTCTTCAAGGCATCTCCCATCAGATGTTATGACTGTTCCGAGATAAATGTGTCGACTCACTTGTTTAAAAATATGCACATTTACGTTCAAATTACATTTTGGTATTTCATTCGTCCCAGTGACGACCTGTATCTGTGTCTTCTTACAATTAAATTCTAATACTAGTTGTTCTCTGTGTGCAACGACTGCATCTACGAAATGTTGCAAATGTTGATCATTGTCTGCAATAAATAAACATTCTAAATAAAACCAACTAGAACCTTGAAAACATATCAATAGAAAACTCCCACTCAGGGCATTATCTGTGTCAGAGTGAAAATATTCCCCAACAGCGTGATACTAACCAGTGTCAGAGTGAAGATATTCCCCAACTGTGTGATACTAACCTGTGTCAGAGTGAAGATATTCACTAACAGTGTGATACTAACCTGTGTCAGAGTGAAGATATTCCCCAACTGTGTGATACTAACTTGCGTCAGAGTGAAGATATTCCCCAACAGCGAGATACTAACCTGTGTCAGAGTGAAGATATTCCCCAACAGCGTGATACTAACCCGTGTCAGAGTGAAGATATTCCCCAACAGTTGATACTAACCCGTGTCAGAGTGAAGATATTCCCCAACAGTGTGATACTAACCTGTGTCAGAGTGAAGATATTCCCAATAACGTGACACTTACCTGTGTCAGAGTGAAGATATTCCCCAACAGCGAGATACTAACCTGTGTCAGAGTGAAGATATTCCCCAAAAGCGAGATACTAACCTGTGTCAGAGTGAAGATATTCCCCAAATGTGTGATACTAACCTGTGTCATAGTGAAGATATTCCCCAACAGTGTGATACTAACCTGTGTCAGAGTAAAGATATTACCCAACAGCGAGATACTAACCTGTGTCAGAGAGAAGATATTCCCCAACAGTGTGATACTAACCTGTGTCAGAGCGAAGATATTCCCCAACAGCGAGATATTAACCTGTGTCAGAGTGAAGATATTCCCCAACAGTGTGATACTAACCTGTGTCATAGTGAAGATATTCCCCAACAGCGTGATACTAACCTGTGTCAGAGTAAAGATATTCCCAACAGCGTGATACTAACCTGTGTCAGAGTGAAGATATTCACCAACAGTGTGATACTAACCTGTGTCAGAGTGAAGATATTCACCAACAGAGTGATACTAACCTGTGTCAGATTGAAGATATTCCCCAACAGCGAGATACTAACCTGTGTCAGAGTAAAGATATTCCCAACAGTGTGATACTAACCTGTGTCAGAGTGAAGATATTCCCCAACAGCGAGATACTAACCTGTGTCAGAGTAAAGATATTTCCGACAGTGTGATACTAACCTGTGTCATAGTGAAGATATTCCCCATCAGCGTGATACTAACCTGTGTCAGAGTGAAGATATTCCCCAACAGCGTGATACTAAGCCGTGTCAGAGTGAAGATATTCCCCAACTGTGTGATACTAACCTGTGTCAGAGTGAAGATATTCCCTAACAGTGTGATACTAACCTGTGTCAGAGTGAAGATATTCCCCAACTGTGTGATACTAACCTGTGTCAGAGTGAAGATATTCCCCAACAGCGAGATACTAACCTGTGTCAGAGTGAAGATATTCCCCAAAAGCGAGATACTAACCTATGTCAGAGTGAAGATATTCCCCAACTGTGTGATACTAACCTGTGTCATAGTGAAGATATTCCCCAACAGTGTGATACTAACCTGTGTCAGAATAAAGATATTACCCAACAGCGAGATACTAACCTGTGTCAGAGAGAAGATATTCCCCAACAGTGTGATACTAACCTGTGTCATAGTGAAGATATTACCCAACAGCGAGATACTAACCTGTGTCAGAGCGAAGATATTCCCCAACAGCGAGATACAAACCTGTGTCAGAGCGAAGATATTCCCCAACAGCGAGATATTAACCTGTGTCAGAGTGAAGATATTCCCCAAAAGTGTGATACTAACCTGTGTCAGAGTGAAGATATTCCCCAACAGCGAGATACTAACCTGTGTCAGAGTGAAGATATTCCCCAACTGTGTGATACTAACCTGTGTCAGAATGAAGATATTCCCCAACTGTGTGATACTAACCTGTGTCAGAGTGAAGATATTCCCCAACAGCGAGATACTAACCTGTGTCAGAGTGAAGATATTCCCCCACTGTGTGATACTAACCTGTTTCAGAGTGAAGATATTCCCCAACTGTGTGATACTAACCTGTGTCAGAGTGAAGATATTCCCCAACAGTGTTATATTAACCTGTGTCAGAGTGAAGATATTCCCCAACAGTGTGATACTAACCTGTGTCAGAGTGAAGATATTCCCCAACAGTGTTATATTAACCTGTGTCAGAGTGAAGATATTCCCCAACAGGGGGATACTAACCTGTGTCAGAGTAAAGATATTCCCCAACAGCGAGATACTAACCTGTGTCAGAGTGAAGACATTCCCCAACTGTGTGATACTAACCTGTGTCAGAATGAAGATATTCCCCACCTGTGTGATACTAACCTGTGTCAGAGTGAAGATATTCCCCAACAGCGAGATACTAACCTGTGTCAGAGTGAAGATATTCCCCCACTGTGTGATACTAACCTGTGTCAGAGTGAAGATATTCCCCAACTGTGTGATACTAACCTGTGTCAGAATGAAGATATTCCCCAACTGTGTGATACTAACCTGTGTCAGAGTGAAGATATTCCCCAACAGCGAGATACTAACCTGTGTCAGAGTGAAGATATTCCCCCACTGTGTGATACTAACCTGTGTCAGAGTAAAGATATTCCCCAACTGTGTGATACTAACCTGTGTCAGAGTGAAGATATTCCCCAACAGTGTTATATTAACCTGTGTCAGAGTGAAGATATTCCCCAACAGTGTGATACTAACCTGTGTCAGAGTGAAGATATTTCCCAACAGTGTTATATTAACCTGTGTCAGAGTGAAGATATTCCCCAAAAGCGAGATACTAACCTGTGTCAGAGTGAAGATATTCCCCAAATGTGTGATACTAACCTGTGTCATGGTGAAGATATTCCCCAACAGTGTGATACTAACCTGTGTCAGAGTAAAGATATTACCCAACAGCGAGATACTAACCTGTGTCAGAGAGAAGATATTCCCCAACAGTGTGATACTAACCTGTGTCAGAGCGAAGATATTCCCCAACAGCGAAATATTAACCTGTGTCAGAGTGAAGATATTCCCCAACAGTGTGATACTAACCTGTGTCAGAGTGAAGATATTCCCCAACATCGTGATACTAATCTGTGACAGAGTAAAGATATTCCCAACAGCGTGATACTAACCTGTGTCAGAATGAAGATATTCACCAACAGTGTGATACTAACCTGTGTCAGAGTGAAGATATTCACCAACAGAGTGATACTAACCTGTGTCAGATTGAAGATATTCCCCAACAGCGACATACTAACCTGTGTCAGAGTAAAGATATTCCCAACAGCGAGATACTAACCTGTGTCAGAGTAAAGATATTCCCCAACAGCGAGATACTAACCTGTGTCAGAGTAAAGATATTCCCGACAGTGTGATACTAACCTGTGTCATAGTGAAGATATTCCCCATCAGCGTGATACTAACCTGTGTCAGAGTGAAGATATTCCCCAACAGCGTGATACTAAGCCGTGTCAGAGTGAAGATATTCCCCAACTGTGTGATACTAACCTGTGTCAGAGTGAAGATATTCCCTAACAGTGTGATACTAAACTGTGTCAGAGTGAAGATATTCCCCAACTGTGATACTAACCTGTGTCAGAGTGAAGATATTCCCCAACAGCGAGATACTAACCTGTGTCAGAGTGAAGGTATTCCCCAAAAGCGAGATATTAACCTATGTCAGAGTGAAGATATTCCCCAACAGTGTGATACCAACCTGTGTCATAGTGAAGATATTCCCCAACAGTGTGATACTAACCTGTGTCAGAATAAAGATATTACCCAACAGCGAGATACTAACCTGTGTCAGAGAGAAGATATTCCCCAACAGTGTGATACTAACCTGTGTCATAGTGAAGATATTACCCAACAGCGAGATACTAACCTGTGTCAGAGCGAAGATATTCCCCAACAGCGAGATACAAACCTGTGTCAGAGCGAAGATATTCCCCAACAGCGAGATATTAACCTGTGTCAGAGTGAAGATATTCCCCAACAGTGTGATACTAACCTGTGTCAGAGTGAAGATATTCCCCAACAGCGTGATACTAACCTGTGTCAGAGTAAAGATATTCCCAACAGCGTGAGACTAACCTGTGTCAGAGTGAAGATATTCACCAACAGTGTGATACTAACCTGTGTCATAGCGAAGATATTCCCCAACAGCGAGATACTAACCTGTGTCAGAGTAAAGATATTCCCAACAGTGTGATACTAACCTGTGTCAGAGTGAAGATATTCCCAACAGTGTGATACTAACCTGTGTCAGGGTGAAGATATTCCCCAACAGCGGGATACTAACCTGTGTCACAGTAAAGATATTCCCAACAGTGTGATACTAACCTGTGTCATAGTAAAGCTATTCCCCAACAGAGAGATACTAACCTGTGTCAGAGAGAAGATATTCCCCAACAGTGTGATACTAACCTGTGTCAGAGTGAAGATATTCCTCAACAGCGAGATACTAACCTGTGTCAGAGTGAAGATATTCCCCAACAGTGTGATACTAACCTGTGTCAGAGTGAAGATATTTCCCAACAGTGTTATATTAACCTGTGTCAGAGTGAAGATATTCCCCAACAGGGGGATACTAACCTGTGTCAGAGTAAAGATATTCCCCAACAGCGAGATACTAACCTGTGTCAGAGTGAAGATATTCCCCAACTGTGTGATACTAACCTGTGTCAGAATGAAGATATTCCCCAACTGTGTGATACTAACCTGTGTCAGAGTGAAGATATTCCCCAACAGCGAGATACTAACCTGTGTCAGAGTGAAGATATTCCCCCACTGTGTGATACTAACCTGTGTCAGAGTGAAGATATTCCCCAACTGTGTGATACTAACCTGTGTCAGAGTGAAGATATTCCCCAACAGTGTTATATTAACCTGTGTCAGAGTGAAGATATTCCCCAACAGTGTGATACTAACCTGTGTCAGAGTGAAGATATTCCCCAACAGTGTTATATTAACCTGTGTCAGAGTGAAGATATTCCCCAACAGGGGGATACTAACCTGTGTCAGAGTAAAGATGTTCCCCAACAGCGAGATACTAACCTGTGTCAGAGTGAAGATATTCCCCAACTGTGTGATACTAACCTGTGTCAGAATGAAGATATTCCCCAACTGTGTGATACTAACCTGTGTCAGAGTGAAGATATTCCCCAACAGCGAGATACTAACCTGTGTCAGAGTGAAGATATTCCCCCACTGTGTGATACTAACCTGTGTCAGAGTGAAGATATTCCCCAACTGTGTGATACTAACCTGTGTCAGAGTGAAGATATTCCCCAACAGTGTTATATTAACCTGTGTCAGAGTGAAGATATTCCCCAACAGTGTGATACTAACCTGTGTCAGAGTGAAGATATTTCCCAACAGTGTTATATTAACCTGTGTCAGAGTGAAGATATTCCCCAACAGGGGGATACTAACCTGTGTCAGAGTAAAGATATTCCCCAACAGCGAGATACTAACCTGTGTCAGAGTGAAGATATTCCCCAACTGTGTGATACTAAAATGTGTCAGAATGAAGATATTCCCCAACTGTGTGATACTAACCTGTGTCAGAGTGAAGATATTCCCCAACAGCGAGATACTAACCTGTGTCAGAGTGAAGATATTCCCCCACTGTGTGATACTAACCTGTGTCAGAGTAAAGATATTCCCCAACTGTGTGATACTAACCTGTGTCAGAGTGAAGATATTCCCCAACAGTGTTATATTAACCTGTGTCAGAGTGAAGATATTCCCCAACAGTGTGATACTAACCTGTGTCAGAGTGAAGATATTCCCCAAAAGGGGGATACTAACCTGTTTCAGAGTGAAGATATTCCCAACAACGTGATACTTACCTGTGTCAGAGTGAAGATATTCCCCAAAGGGAGATACTAACCTGTGTCAGAGTGAAGATATTCACCAACAGTGTGATACTAACCTGTGTCAGAGTGAAGATATTCCCCAACTGTGTGATACTAACCTGTGTCAGAATGAAGATATTCCCTAACAGTGTGATACTAACCTGTGTCAGAGTGAAGATATTCCCCAGCTGTGTGATACTAACCTGTGTCAGAGTGAAGATATTCCCCAACAGCGAGATACTAACCTGTGTCACAGTGAAGATATTCCCCAAAAGCGAGATACTAACCTATGTCAGAGTGAAGATATTCCCCAACTGTGTGATACTAACCTGTGTCATAGTGAAGATATTCCCAACAGCGTGATACTAACCTGTGTCAGAGTGAAGATATTCACCAACAGTGTGATACTAACCTGTGTCAGAGTGAAGATATTCCACAACAGCGAGATACTAACCTGTGTCAAAGTAAAGATATTCCCAACAGTGTGATACTAACCTGTGTCAGAGTGAAGATATTCCCCAACAGCGAGATACTAATCTGTGTCAGAGTAAAGATATTCCCAACAGTGTGATACTAACCTGTGTCATAGTAAAGATATTCCCCAAAAGTGTAATACTAACCTCTGTCAGAGTGAATATATTCCCCAACAGAGAGATACTAACCTGTGTCAGAGAGAAGATATTCCCTAAAAGTGTGATACTAACCTGTGTCAGAGTGAAGATATTCCCCAACAGAGAGATACTAACCTGTGTCAGAGAGAAGATATTCCCCAACAGTGTGATACTAACCTGTGTCAGAGTCAAGATATTCCTCAACAGCGAGATACTAACCTGTGTCAGAGTGAAGATATTCCCCAACAGTGTGATACTAACCTGTGTCAGAGTGAAGATATTCCCGAACAGTGTTATATTAACCTGTGTCAGAGTGAAGATATTCCCCAACAGGGGGATACTATCCTGTGTCAGAGTAAAGATATTCCCCAACAGCGAGATACTAACCTGTGTCAGAGTGAAGATATTCCCCAACTGTGTGATACTAACCTGTGTCAGAATGAAGATATTCCCCAACTGTGTGATACTAACCTGTGTCAGAGTGAAGATATTCCCCAACATCGAGATACTAACCTGTGTCAGAGTGAAGATATTCCCCAACAGTGTGATACTAACCTGTGTCAGAGTGAAGATATTCCCCAACAGTGTGATACAAACCTGTATCAGAGTGAAGGTATCCCCCAACAGAGGTATACTCACCTACGCTAAACCAACAGCCTGTGTTTGATGACGTATTCCAGCACTTATCCGTCGTCGGTGGCAAAAACGTGTATGTAGGTTTCAACTTTATATTCTGTTTCAGCTCTTCTGATGCGGACAAATCAACATGGCAGCAGATGTTAGTATTTCGATATTTTTCACACAAATAATCAATTTACAATCAATATAAGCACCCATCGTGCAGGTTGGCGTTGAGCACCATCAGCATGTACCACGCCGACTGTACCAAGACGGAGTAAGGGTTCTCCGTGGCCGGCATATATTTCCTCTCAATGGTTTATAATATTTCAGGAATGGAATCTGTCCTAGCAAGGCTGAATATTATTCCGTCTACACCTAGGTCTCCGGTGCCTAATCTGAGACAATGGACGACTTGACTTAGTCACCACACAAGTATCATTGACACAACCACTGAAACAACAGAATACGTGACTAAGACACTAGACAATATCATTGACACAAACACTGAAACAACAGAATACGTGATTAAGACATTAGACAATATCATTGACACAAACACTGAAACAACAGAATACGTGACTAAGACACTAGACAATATCATTGACACAAACACTGAAACAACAGAATACGTGATTAAGACACTAGACAATATCATTGACACAAACACTGAAACAACAGAATACGTGACTAAGACACTAGACAATATCATTGACACAAACACTGCAACAACAGAATACGTGACTAAGACACTAGACAATATCATTGACACAAACACTGAAACAACAGAATACGTGACTAAGACACTAGACAATATCATTGACACAAACACTGAAACAACAGAATACGTGACTAAGACACTAGACAATATCATTGACACAAACACTGAAACAACAGAATACGTGATTAAGACACTAGACAATATCATTGACACAAACACTGAAACAACAGAATACGTGACTAAGACACTAGACAATATCATTGACACAAACACTGAAACAACAGAATACGTGACTAAGACACTAGACAATATCATTGACACAAACACTGAAACAACAGAATACGTGACTAAGACACTAGACAATATCACTGACACAAACACTGAAACAACAGAATACGTGACTAAGACACTAGACAATATCATTGACACAAACACTGAAACAACAGAATACGTGACTAAGACACTAGACAATATCATTGACACAAACACTGAAACAACAGAAGACTTGACTAAAACACTAGACAATATCATTGGCACAAACACTGAAACAACAGAATACGTGACTAAGACACTAGACAATATCATTGACACAAACACTGAAACAACAGAATGCGTGATTAAGACACTAGACAATATCATTGACACAAACACTGAAACAACAGACTACGTGACTAAGACACTAGACAATATCATTGACACAAACACTGAAACAACAGAATATGTGACTAAGACACTAGACAATATCATTGACACAAACACTGAAACAACAGAATACGTGACTAAGACACTAGACAATATCACTGACACAAACACTGAAACAACAGACTACGTGACTAAGACACTAGACAATATCATTGACACAAACACTGAAACAACAGAATACGTGACTAAGACACTAGACAATATCATTGACACAAACACTGAAACATCAGAAGACTTGACTAAAACACTAGACAATATCATTGGCACAAACACTGAAACAACAGAATACGTGACTAAGACACTAGACAATATCATTGGCACAAACACTGAAACAACAGAATACGTGACTAAGACACTAGACAATATCATTGACACAAACACTTAAACAACAGAGTACGTGACTAAGACACTAGACAATATCATTGACACAACCACTGAAACAACAGAATACGTGACTAAGACACTTAGACAATATCATTGGCACAAACACTGAGACAACAGAAGACTTGACTAAAACACTTGACACCGTCATTGACACAACCACATTTGACTTCTGGTCACGAACATGGAGGATAGGCAGTGAAACGGTTAAGGCTACCGGGTATTTATGTTCGTGGCTACCGTTGCATTCGCATTTTCCTCATGTTGGACTGCTAGTTTATGGTTCCGTCGCCCTGCTCCTGAGTTGAGTGCATGGCGCGACGCTGTGAGCTGTGAATTTCATGTGAAATTCTTTTAAATCTGCCCGAGGTTGTGGAGCGTGAACTGCATGTTCAGAGCAATGGCGGCTGGCTATGTCCAAGAATTGACCGGTTTTTGTGACTTATGCAGATGTGTGGCTGCTGGTCTTCTGGTTGACTGCCGCTTCCTTTGACGATGAACTGCTTTCGAGGAGGACTGTTGATTTGGCATTCTGGTGACGGCATTATGCACAGTGAATTTTTTTTTTTTTACATCTGTCCGAGATGTTGTGGCGTGAACTGCATGCTCGAAAAATGACGTAGCTGGCTAGATAACATCTAGAAACGGAACAACAACATCTAGAAATATTTACATGTATGGCGGCTGGTATATCTCAGAAGCGACCGGTTTTTCTTGCCTTACGCAGAAATGCATGGCTGCTGGTTTTCTAGTGACTGCCGTTTCCGTCGATGATGAACTGTGTTTTCGCGGAGGACTTTCGTGTTGGCATTCTGGCGACGGCATTATGTACAGTGACATGTTTCTTTACATCTGTTCGAGGTTGTTTTGTTGCGTGAACTTCATTTCGTAAGAGTAATGGTGTGGCTGGCTAGAAATCATCTAGAATCGGAACAACAACATCTAGAAACATTGAGATTTGTAGGTGAACATCTGGTTAGGGTAGTGACTGCCAATTCCATCAAGGATGAACTGTGTTTCGTAGAGATCCTTTGTGGTGACATTCTGGCGGCGGCATTTTCCACAGTGTGCCTGAGTGGGCTGTTGTTTGTCGAGACTCGTGTCTTGTCCACTTTTCACATGGGGCAGTGAGGAAAATTTTATATGATATTCACTGGGCATGGGAACGGAGCATAATGGCGACGACCTTTTGCTGTGATGTTGGAACCGCGACTAACGACTAACGACTATTAACACAACCACTGCAACAACAGAATATATGTGTGATGTTTGATTTATCTATAATCAATATTTTTAAATGATCTTTCTTTATCCTATGAATTTCATATATCAGTTTTTTCTTAGTCTGCGGTAATTGATGAAGCCTTAAATTTTGTCTGCTGTACCTCTTTCTTTCTCTCTCTTTCTCTCTCTCTCTCTCTCTCTCTCTCTCTCTCTCTCTCTCTCTCTCTCTCTCTCTCTCTCTCTCTCTCTCTCTCTCTCATGATTTGATTGGCGTGTGTTTATCAAACACACTGTAGACTGTCTTCGTCCAGAAAGTTAAGGCATCGTCCGGATCATTAAGACCTTATCACCAACCTCTACCTATAAGACTTTTGCCTTCTTTTTTAATAACAGGCATGTCTTTGTCGGGTCTACCGTCGCCTGCTTGAGACTATAACCAACAACTATCCGCCGGCTACTCTAAAGTCCAATGCACTACCTGATCAGGTGATTTCATGGTACATGAGTTGTGGGGCGTTAACACCTTGCACAAGACCTTCTGTAGGGTAGAGGTGGGACGCGTTTAGTTTTTATGTAATCGGGGCACCCATTCCATGTCACGTGGTTATATGTTCCTTATTGTTACGAGAATGAAGTTGTCAAATACAGTGAGAAACAAGAGTGTTACAGTGCTTTACTACAGGCATCTGGCAGACGACAGTTTGTTACACTGTGCTTAAAAACAAAGCATACTAATCACAACCTACGGCGGTAGTGAATGTGACTGATTAGACAAATTCCCGTTGTAATTGTTCGTCTACAATGGATGCATATGAAAACATGTCCATTTCCACCACCACGCACCATCTGACTTCTCAAACGCTCAGGGTGTGACCAATCTGCTACATCTTCTCCATTCCAATTCCAATTTTCAATAACAAAAAACAAAAAACAAAAATTCCAAATTCGGTCTCGTCTAACCTGCTTCCTCAGCGATGGTTATTGTTGAGATCCGTGGTTGTGTGGACTGTTAGTCCTAATTCCTACTGGTTTTACTGGTTCCGCTCTGTTCGTCGGGTTAAGTTATTTTGTGCTATCTGGTTATTTTCTTTCTGTCTTATGCTGGTCCTGATCAAGACCGGTACTTGGTCGCGCGATTTCTTTCTCTATTAGCACAACTACGTGCTGGTTGTTTCTTGTGTTATCCTCACCGGAGCTGATCGCGGTCATGTTCAGTCCTCACAAGGACTCGATGTAGGCAAAGGCAGATAATTTAAGTGCAGTCTCAAGTTGTCTCTCCCAGTCAGCTGCCCGTATTCCTCTAGGTTCGCTTTTTTGTTTTCGTCATCTGTGTATGGGTTGGTGCAACAACAAGACGACCCGATCTCCCTGTCAGCCCCGTTCAGGAGCCTTTCCGGAAGAGCCAACTCACAGTCCTGCCACTCACCACGCCACACTCAACTGTTCCACTCAGTGCAGACAGCTCCCCTCCCCCCCCCCCCCCCATTCTTTGTTCTTTTTTTTTTAAATATAAATACATATTTACATTAACATATATTTTTTCAAATTACATATACATATAAATATATACAAGGTAGAGGAGTCATCTGGCCTTCCCTGTTCTGCTTATGAACTGTCTGACCAGCCAATGTATTTCTGGGTTGCTGTTTGTGTGCAGGCACTCCCTCATTGCCATTGGGGTCTTAGTTTTGGCGAAGTAGTCTCTTAGATCCCTTCGTAGTTACGATTTGTTTGGGCATGTCGCACGGGGGAATAATCGCGAAAACTTGGTGACAACAGGCAAACTATACAGGAACAGAGCAAGACGGGAAGAATGACACACCCGAATAGTTTGGCCGTGTGAAATAATAAAAGGAACAAGAACACAGACATGTACATAGATTGGTAATGGTGTGAGGTAATAGGGACAAGAACACAGACATGTATAGAGATTGGTGATTGTGTGAGATAATAGGGACAAGCACACAGACAGGTACAGAGATTGGTGATTGTGTGAGATAATAGGGACAAGAACACAGACATGTACAGAGATTGGTGATTGTGTGAGATAATAGGGACAAGCACACAGACAGGTACAGAGATTGGTGATTGTGTGAGATAATAGGGACAAGCACACAGAAAGATACCGAGATTGGTGTTTGTGTGAGATAATAGGGACAAACACACAGACAGGTACAGAGAATGGTGAATGTGTGAGATAATACGGACAAGCACACAGACAGGTACAGAGATTGGTGATTGTGTTAGATAATAGGGACAAGCACACAGACAGATACAGGGATTGGTGATTGTGTGAGATAATAGGGACAAGCACACAGACAGATACAGATATTGGTTATTGTGTGAGATAATAGGGACAAGCACACAGACAGATACAAAGATTGGTGATTGTGTGAGATAATAGGGATAAGAACACAGACAGATACAGAGTTTGGTGATTGTGTGAGATAATAGGGATTGACACACAGACAGATACAGAGATTGGTGATTGTGTGAGATAAAAGGGATTGACACACAGACAGATACAGAGATTGGTGATTGTGTGAGATAATAGGGACAAGCACACAGACAGGTACAGAGATTGGTGATTGTGTGAGATAATAGGGACTGAAACACAGACAGATACAGAGATTGGTGATGGTGTGAGATAATAGGGACAAGCACACAGACAGGTACAGAGATTGGTGATTGTGTGAGATAATAGGGACTGAAACACAGACATATACAGAGATTGGTGATGGTGTGAGATAATAGGGACAAGCACACAGACAGGTACAGAGATTGGTGATTGTGTGAGATAATAGGGACAAGCACACAGACAGATACAGAGATTGGTGATTGTGTGAGATAATAGGGATAAGCACACAGACAGATACAGAGATTGGTGATTGTGTGAGATAATAGGGACAAGCACACAGACAGGTACAGAGATTGGTGATTGTGTGAGATAATAGGGACAAGAACACAAACAGGTACAGAGATTAGTGATGGTGTGAGATAATAGGGACAAGCACACAGACAGGTACAGAGATTGGTGATTGTGTGTGATAATAGGGACAAGCACACAGAGAGGTACAGAGATTAGGTGATTGTGTGAGATAATGGGGACAAGAATACAGACAGGTACAGAGATTGGTGATTGTGTGAGATAATAGGGACTGACACACAGACAGGTACAGAGATTAGTGATTGTGTGAGATAATAGGGACAAGAACACAGACAGGTACAGATATTGGTGATTGTGCAAGATAATAGGGACAAGAACACAGACAGGTACAGAGATTGGTGATTGTGTGAGATAATAGGGACAAGAAGACAGACAGGTACAGAGATTTGTGATTGTGTGAGATAATAGGGACAAGAAAACAGACAGGTACAGAGATTGGTGATTGTGTGAGATAATAGGGACAAGAACTCAGACAGGTACAGAGATTGGTGATTAAGTGAGATAATAAGGTCTGACACACAGACAGATACAGAGATTGGTGATTGTGTGAGATAACAGGGACAAGAACACAGACAGGTACAGAGATTGGTGATTGTGTGAGATAATAGTGACAAGAACACAGACAGGTAGAGAGATTTGTGATTGTGTAAGATAATAGGGAACCGCACACAGACAAGTACAGAGATTGGTGATTTTGTGAGATAATAGGGACAAGCACACGATTGGTGATTGTGTGAGATAATAGGGACAAGCACACAGACAGATAAAGATATTGGTGATTGTGTGAGATAATAGGGACAAGCACACAGACAGATACAGAGATTGGTGATTGTGTGAGATAATAGGGACAAGCACACAGACAGATAATGAGTTTGGTGATTGTGTGAGATAATAGGGATTGACACACAGACAGATACAGAGATTGGTGATTGTGTGAGTTAATAGGGACAAGCACACAGACAGATACAGAGATTGGTGATTGTGTGAGATAATAGGGATTAACACACAGACAGATACAGAGATTGGTGATTGTGTGAGATAATAGGGATTGACACACAGACAGATACAGAGATTGGTGATTGTGTGAGATAATAGGGATTGGCACACAGACAGATACAGAGATTGGTGATTGTGTGAGATAATAGGGATTGACACACAGACAGATACAGAGATTGGTGATTGTGTGAGATAATAGGGACAAGCACACAGAGATTTGTGATTGTGCGAGATATTAGGGACTGAAACACAGACAGATACAGAGATTGGTGATGGTGTGAGATAATAGGGACAAGCACACAGACAGTTACAGAGATTGGTGATTGTGTGAGATAATAGGGACAAGCACACAGACAGATACAGAGATTGGTGATTGTGTGAGATATTAGGGACAAGCACACAGACAGGTACAGAGATTGGTGATTGTGTGAGATAATATGGACAAGAACACAAACAGGTACAGAAATTGGTGATGGTGTGAGATAATAGGGACAAGCACACAGACAGGTACAGAGATTGGTGATTGTGTGAGATAATACGGACAAGCACACAGACAGGTACAGAAATTGGTGATGGTGTGAGATAATGGGGACAAGAACACAGACAGGTACAGAGATTGGTGATTGTGTGAGATAAAAGGGACTGACACACAGACAGGTACAGAGATTGGTGATTGTGTGAGATAATAGGGACAAGCACACAGACAGATACAGAAATTGGTGATTGTGTGAGATAAAAGGGACAAGCACACAGACAGGTACAGAGATTGGTGATTGTGTGAGATAATAGGGACAAGCACACAGAAAGATACCTAGATTGGTGTTTGTGTGAGATAATAGGGACAAACACACAGACAGGTACAGAGAATGGTGAATGTGTGAGATAATACGGACAAGCACACAGACAGGTACAGAGATTGGTGATTGTGTTAGATAATAGGGACAAGCACACAGACAGATACAGGGATTGGTGATTGTGTGAGATAATAGGGACAAGCACACAGACAGATACAGATATTGGTTATTGTGTGAGATAATAGGGACAAGCACACAGACAGATACAAAGATTCGTGATTGTGTGAGATAATAGGGATAAGAACACAGACAGATACAGAGTTTGGTGATTGTGTGAGATAATAGGGATTGACACACAGACAGATACAGAGATTGGTGATTGTGTGAGATAAAGGGATTGACACACAGACAGATACAGAGATTGGTGATTGTGTGAGATAATAGGGACAAGCACACAGACAGGTACAGAGATTGGTGATTGTGTGAGATAATAGGGACTGAAACACAGACAGATACAGAGATTGGTGATGGTGTGAGATAATAGGGACAAGCACACAGACAGGTACAGAGATTGGTGATTGTGTGAGATAATAGGGACAAGCACACAGACAGATACAGAGATTGGTGATTGTGTGAGATAATAGGGATAAGCACACAGACAGATACAGAGATTGGTGATTGTGTGAGATAATAGGGACAAGCACACAGACAGGTACAGAGATTGGTGATTGTGTGAGATAATAGGGACAAGAACACAAACAGGTACAGAGATTAGTGATGGTGTGAGATAATAGGGACAAGCACACAGACAGGTACAGAGATTGGTGATTGTGTGTGATAATAGGGACAAGCACACAGAGAGGTACAGAGATTGGTGATTGTGTGAGATAATGGGGACAAGAATACAGACAGGTACAGAGATTGGTGATTGTGTGAGATAATAGGGACTGACACACAGACAGGTACAGAGATTAGTGATTGTGTGAGATAATAGGGACAAGAACACAGACAGGTACAGATATTGGTGATTGTGCAAGATAATAGGGACAAGAACACAGACAGGTACAGAGATTGGTGATTGTGTGAGATAATAGGGACAAGCACACAGACAGGTACAGAGATTGGTGATTGTGTGAGATAATAGGGACAAGCACACAGAAAGATACCGAGATTGGTGTTTGTGTGAGATAATAGGGACAAACACACAGACAGGTACAGAGAATGGTGAATGTGTGAGATAATACGGACAAGCACACAGACAGGTACAGAGATTGGTGATTGTGTTAGATAATAGGGACAAGCACACAGACAGATACAGGGATTGGTGATTGTGTGAGATAATAGGGACAAGCACACAGACAGATACAGATATTGGTTATTGTGTGAGATAATAGGGACAAGCACACAGACAGATACAAAGATTGGTGATTGTGTGAGATAATAGGGATAAGAACACAGACAGATACAGAGTTTGGTGATTGTGTGAGATAATAGGGATTGACACACAGACAGATACAGAGATTGGTGATTGTGTGAGATAAAAGGGATTGACACACAGACAGATACAGAGATTGGTGATTGTGTGAGATAATAGGGACAAGCACACAGACAGGTACAGAGATTGGTGATTGTGTGAGATAATAGGGACTGAAACACAGACAGATACAGAGATTGGTGATGGTGTGAGATAATAGGGACAAGCACACAGACAGGTACAGAGATTGGTGATTGTGTGAGATAATAGGGACAAGCACACAGACAGATACAGAGATTGGTGATTGTGTGAGATAATAGGGATAAGCACACAGACAGATACAGAGATTGGTGATTGTGTGAGATAATAGGGACAAGCACACAGACAGGTACAGAGATTGGTGATTGTGTGAGATAATAGGGACAAGAACACAAACAGGTACAGAGATTAGTGATGGTGTGAGATAATAGGGACAAGCACACAGACAGGTACAGAGATTGGTGATTGTGTGTGATAATAGGGACAAGCACACAGAGAGGTACAGAGATTGGTGATTGTGTGAGATAATGGGGACAAGAATACAGACAGGTACACAGATTGGTGATTGTGTGAGATAATAGGGACTGACACACAGACAGGTACAGAGATTAGTGATTGTGTGAGATAATAGGGACAAGAACACAGACAGGTACAGATATTGGTGATTGTGCAAGATAATAGGGACAAGAACACAGACAGGTACAGAGATTGGTGATTGTGTGAGATAATAGGGACAAGCACACAGACAGGTACAGAGATTGGTGATTGTGTGAGATAATAGGGACAAGCACACAGAAAGATACCGAGATTGGTGTTTGTGTGAGATAATAGGGACAAACACACAGACAGGTACAGAGAATGGTGAATGTGTGAGATAATACGGACAAGCACACAGACAGGTACAGAGATTGGTGATTGTGTTAGATAATAGGGACAAGCACACAGACAGATACAGGGATTGGTGATTGTGTGAGATAATAGGGACAAGCACACAGACAGATACAGATATTGGTTATTGTGTGAGATAATAGGGACAAGCACACAGACAGATACAAAGATTGGTGATTGTGTGAGATAATAGGGATAAGAACACAGACAGATACAGAGTTTGGTGATTGTGTGAGATAATAGGGATTGACACACAGACAGATACAGAGATTGGTGATTGTGTGAGATAAAAGGGATTGACACACAGACAGATACAGAGATTGGTGATTGTGTGAGATAATAGGGACAAGCACACAGACAGGTACAGAGATTGGTGATTGTGTGAGATAATAGGGACTGAAACACAGACAGATACATAGATTGGTGATGGTGTGAGATAATAGGGACAAGCACACAGACAGGTACAGAGATTGGTGATTGTGTGAGATAATAGGGACAAGCACACAGACAGATACAGAGATTGGTGATTGTGTGAGATAATAGGGATAAGCACACAGACAGATACAGAGATTGGTGATTGTGTGAGATAATAGGGACAAGCACACAGACAGGTACAGAGATTGGTGATTGTGTGAGATAATAGGGACAAGAACACAAACAGGTACAGAGATTAGTGATGGTGTGAGATAATAGGGACAAGCACACAGACAGGTACAGAGATTGGTGATGGTGTGTGATAATAGGGACAAGCACACAGAGAGGTACAGAGATTGGTGATTGTGTGAGATAATGGGGACAAGAATACAGACAGGTACAGAGATTGGTGATTGTGTGAGATAATAGGGACTGACACACAGACAGGTACAGAGATTAGTGATTGTGTGAGATAATAGGGACAAGAACACAGACAGGTACAGATATTGGTGATTGTGCAAGATAATAGGGACAAGAACACAGACAGGTACAGAGATTGGTGATTGTGTGAGATAATAGGGACAAGCACACAGACAGGTACAGAGATTGGTGATTGTGTGAGATAATAGGGACAAGCACACAGAAAGATACCGAGATTGGTGTTTGTGTGAGATAATAGGGACAAACACACAGACAGGTACAGAGAATGGTGAATGTGTGAGATAATACGGACAAGCACACAGACAGGTACAGAGATTGGTGATTTTGTTAGATAATAGGGACAAGCACACAGACAGATACAGGGATTGGTGATTGTGTGAGATAATAGGGACAAGCACACAGACAGATACAGATATTGGTTATTGTGTGAGATAATAGGGACAAGCACACAGACAGATACAAAGATTGGTGATTGTGTGAGATAATAGGGATAAGAACACAGACAGATACAGAGTTTGGTGATTGTGTGAGATAATAGGGACAAGCACACAGACAGGTACAGAGATTGGTGATTGTGTGAGATAATAGGGACAAGAACACAAACAGGTACAGAGATTAGTGATGGTGTGAGATAATAGGGACAAGCACACAGACAGGTACAGAGATTGGTGATTGTGTGTGATAATAGGGACAAGCACACAGAGAGGTACAGAGATTGGTGATTGTGTGAGATAATGGGGACAAGAATACAGACAGGTACACAGATTGGTGATTGTGTGAGATAATAGGGACTGACACACAGACAGGTACAGAGATTAGTGATTGTGTGAGATAATAGGGACAAGAACACAGACAGGTACAGATATTGGTGATTGTGCAAGATAATAGGGACAAGAACACAGACAGGTACAGAGATTGGTGATTGTGTGAGATAATAGGGACAAGCACACAGACAGGTACAGAGATTGGTGATTGTGTGAGATAATAGGGACAAGCACACAGAAAGATACCGAGATTGGTGTTTGTGTGAGATAATAGGGACAAACACACAGACAGGTACAGAGAATGGTGAATGTGTGAGATAATACGGACAAGCACACAGACAGGTACAGAGATTGGTGATTGTGTTAGATAATAGGGACAAGCACACAGACAGATACAGGGATTGGTGATTGTGTGAGATAATAGGGACAAGCACACAGACAGATACAGATATTGGTTATTGTGTGAGATAATAGGGACAAGCACACAGACAGATACAAAGATTGGTGATTGTGTGAGATAATAGGGATAAGAACACAGACAGATACAGAGTTTGGTGATTGTGTGAGATAATAGGGATTGACACACAGACAGATACAGAGATTGGTGATTGTGTGAGATAAAAGGGATTGACACACAGACAGATACAGAGATTGGTGATTGTGTGAGATAATAGGGACAAGCACACAGACAGGTACAGAGATTGGTGATTGTGTGAGATAATAGGGACTGAAACACAGACAGATACATAGATTGGTGATGGTGTGAGATAATAGGGACAAGCACACAGACAGGTACAGAGATTGGTGATTGTGTGAGATAATAGGGACAAGCACACAGACAGATACAGAGATTGGTGATTGTGTGAGATAATAGGGATAAGCACACAGACAGATACAGAGATTGGTGATTGTGTGAGATAATAGGGACAAGCACACAGACAGGTACAGAGATTGGTGATTGTGTGAGATAATAGGGACAAGAACACAAACAGGTACAGAGATTAGTGATGGTGTGAGATAATAGGGACAAGCACACAGACAGGTACAGAGATTGGTGATTGTGTGTGATAATAGGGACAAGCACACAGAGAGGTACAGAGATTGGTGATTGTGTGAGATAATGGGGACAAGAATACAGACAGGTACAGAGATTGGTGATTGTGTGAGATAATAGGGACTGACACACAGACAGGTACAGAGATTAGTGATTGTGTGAGATAATAGGGACAAGAACACAGACAGGTACAGATATTGGTGATTGTGCAAGATAATAGGGACAAGAACACAGACAGGTACAGAGATTGGTGATTGTGTGAGATAATAGGGACAAGCACACAGACAGGTACAGAGATTGGTGATTGTGTGAGATAAAAGGGACAAGCACACAGAAAGATACCGAGATTGGTGTTTGTGTGAGATAATAGGGACAAACACACAGACAGGTACAGAGAATGGTGAATGTGTGAGATAATACGGACAAGCACACAGACAGGTACAGAGATTGGTGATTTTGTTAGATAATAGGGACAAGCACACAGACAGATACAGGGATTGGTGATTGTGTGAGATAATAGGGACAAGCACACAGACAGATACAGATATTGGTTATTGTATGAGATAATAGGGACAAGCACACAGACAGATACAAAGATTGGTGATTGTGTGAGATAATAGGGATAAGAACACAGACAGATACAGAGTTTGGTGATTGTGTGAGATAATAGGGATTGACACACAGACAGATACAGAGATTGGTGATTGTGTGAGATAAAAGGGATTGACACACAGACAGATACAGAGATTGGTGATTGTGTGAGATAATAGGGACAAGCACACAGACAGGTACAGAGATTGGTGATTGTGTGAGATAATAGGGACTGAAACACAGACAGATACATAGATTGGTGATGGTGTGAGATAATAGGGACAAGCACACAGACAGGTAGAGATTGGTGATTGTGTGAGATAATAGGGACAAGCACACAGACAGATACAGAGATTGGTGATTGTGTGAGATAATAGGGATAAGCACACAGACAGATACAGAGATTGGTGATTGTGTGAGATAATAGGGACAAGCACACAGACAGGTACAGAGATTGGTGATTGTGTGAGATAATAGGGACAAGAACACAAACAGGTACAGAGATTAGTGATGGTGTGAGATAATAGGGACAAGCACACAGACAGGTACAGAGATTGGTGATTGTGTGTGATAATAGGGACAAGCACACAGAGAGGTACAGAGATTGGTGATTGTGTGAGATAATGGGGACAAGAATACAGACAGGTACAGAGATTGGTGATTGTGTGAGATAATAGGGACTGACACACAGACAGGTACAGAGATTAGTGATTGTGTGAGATAATAGGGACAAGAACACAGACAGGTACAGATATTGGTGATTGTGCAAGATAATAGGGACAAGAACACAGACAGGTACAGAGATTGGTGATTGTGTGAGATAATAGGGGACAAGAAGACAGACAGGTACAGAGATTTGTGATTGTGTGAGATAATAGGGACAAGAAAACAGACAGGTACAGAGATTGGTGATTGTGTGAGATAATAGGGACAAGAACTCAGACAGGTACAGAGATTGGTGATTAAGTGAGATAATAAGGTCTGACACACAGACAGATACAGAGATTGGTGATTGTGTGAGATAACAGGGACAAGAACACAGACAGGTACAGAGATTGGTGATTGTGTGAGATAATAGTGACAAGAACACAGACAGGTAGAGAGATTTGTGATTGTGTAAGATAATAGGGAACCGCACACAGACAAGTACAGAGATTGGTGATTTTGTGAGATAATAGGGACAAGCACACAGACAGGAACAGGGATTGGTGATTGTGTGAGATAATAGGGACAAGCACACAGGCAGATAAAGATATTGGTGATTGTGTGAGATAATAGGGACAAGCACACAGACAGATACAGAGATTGGTGATTGTGTGAGATAATAGGGACAAGCACACAGACAGATACCGAGTTTGGTGATTGTGTGAGATAATAGGGATTGACACACAGACAGATACAGAGATTGGTGATTGTGTGAGTTAATAGGGACAAGCACACAGACAGATACACAGATTGGTGATTGTGTGAGATAATAGGGATTAACACACAGACAGATACAGAGATTGGTGATTGTGTGAGATAATAGGGATTGACACACAGACAGATACAGAGATTGGTGATTGTGTGAGATAATAGGGATTGGCACACAGACAGATACAGAGATTGGTGATTGTGTGAGATAATAGGGATTGACACACAGACAGATACAGAGATTGGTGATGGTGTGAGATAATAGGGACAAGCACACAGACAGTTACAGAGATTGGTGATTGTGTGAGATAATAGGGACAAGCACACAGACAGATACAGAGATTGGTGATTGTGTGAGATATTAGGGACAAGCACACAGACAGGTACAGAGATTGGTGATTGTGTGAGATAATATGGACAAGAACACAAACAGGTACAGAAATTGGTGATGGTGTGAGATAATAGGGACAAGCACACAGACAGGTACAGAGATTGGTGATTGTGTGAGATAATAGGGACAAGCACACAGACAGGTACAGAAATTGGTGATGGTGTGAGATAATGGGGACAAGAACACAGACAGGTACAGAGATTGGTGATTGTGTGTGATAATAGGGACTGACACACAGACAGGTACAGAGATTGGTGATTGTGTGAGATAATAGGGACAAGCACACAGACAGATACAGAAATTGGTGATTGTGTGAGATAAAAGGGACAAGCACACATACAGGTACAGAGATTGGTGATTGTGTGAGATAATAGGGACAAGCACACAGAAAGATACCTAGATTGGTGTTTGTGTGAGATAATAGGGACAAACACACAGACAGGTACAGAGAATGGTGAATGTGTGAGATAATACGGACAAGCACACAGACAGGTACAGAGATTGGTGATTGTGTTAGATAATAGGGACAAGCACACAGACAGATACAGGGATTTGTGATTGTGTGAGATAATAGGGACAAGCACACAGACAGATACAGATATTGGTTATTGTGTGAGATAATAGGGACAAGCACACAGACAGATACAAAGATTCGTGATTGTGTGAGATAATAGGGATAAGAACACAGACAGATACATAGTTTGGTGATTGTGTGAGATAATAGGGATTGACACACAGACAGATACAGAGATTGGTGATTGTGTGAGATAAAAGGGATTGACACACAGACAGATACAGAGATTGGTGATTGTGTGAGATAATAGGGACAAGCACACAGACAGGTACAGAGATTGGTGATTGTGTGAGATAATAGGGACTGAAACACAGACAGATACAGAGATTGGTGATGGTGTGAGATAATAGGGACAAGCACACAGACAGGTACAGAGATTGGTGATTGTGTGAGATAATAGGGACAAGCACACAGACAGATACAGAGATTGGTGATTGTGTGAGATAATAGGGATAAGCACACAGACAGATACAGAGATTGGTGATTGTGTGAGATAATAGGGACAAGCACACAGAAAGGTACAGAGATTGGTGATTGTGTGAGATAATAGGGACAACAACACAAACAGGTACAGAGATTAGTGATGGTGTGAGATAATAGGGACAAGCACACAGACAGGTACAGAGATTGGTGATTGTGTGTGATAATAGGGACAAGCACACAGAGAGGTACAGAGATTGGTGATTGTGTGAGATAATGGGGACAAGAATACAGACAGGTACAGAGATTGGTGATTGTGTGAGATAATAGGGACTGACACACAGACAGGTACAGAGATTAGTGATTGTGTGAGATAATAGGGACAAGAACACAGACAGGTACAGATATTGGTGATTGTGCAAGATAATAGGGACAAGAACACAGACAGGTACAGAGATTGGTGATTGTGTGAGATAATAGGGACAAGAAGACAGACAGGTACAGAGATTTGTGATTGTGTAAGATAATAGGGACAAGAAAACAGACAGGTACAGAGATTGGTGATTGTGTGAGATAATAGGGACAAGAACTCAGACAGGTACAGAGATTGGTGATTAAGTGAGATAATAAGGTCTGACACGCAGACAGATACAGAGATTGGTGATTGTGTGAGATAACAGGGACAAGAACACAGACAGGTACAGAGATTGGTGATTGTGTGAGATAATAGTGACAAGAACACAGACAGGTAGAGAGATTTGTGATTGTGTAAGATAATAGGGTACCGCACACAGACAAGTACAGAGATTGGTGATTTTGTGAGATAATAGGGACAAGCACACAGACAGGAACAGGGATTGGTGATTGTGTGAGATAATAGGGACAAGCACACAGACAGATAAAGATATTGGTGATTGTGTGAGATAATAGGGACAAGCACACAGACAGATACAGAGATTGATGATTGTGTGAGATAATAGGGACAAGCACACAGACAGATACAGAGTTTGGTGATTGTGTGAGATAATAGGGATTGACACACAGACAGATACAGAGATTGGTGATTGTGTGAGTTAATAGGGACAAGCACACAGACAGATACAGAGATTGGTGATTGTGTGAGATAATAGGGATTAACACACAGACAGATACAGAGATTGGTGATTGTGTGAGATAATAAGGATTAACACACAGACAGATACAGAGATTGGTGATTGTGTGAGATAATAGGGATTGGCACACAGACAGATACAGAGATTGGTGATTGTGTGAGATAATAGGGATTGACACACAGACAGATACAGAGATTGGTGATTGTGTGAGATAATAGGGACAAGCACACAGAGATTTGTGATTGTGCGAGATATTAGGGACTGAAACACAGACAGATACAGAGATTGGTGATGGTGTGAGATAATAGGGACAAGCACACAGACAGTTACAGAGATTGGTGATTGTGTGAGTTAATAGGGACAAGCACACAGACAGATACAGAGATTGGTGATTGTGTGAGATATTAGGGACAAGCACACGGACAGGTACAGAGATTGGTGATTGTGTGAGATAATAGGGACAAGAACACAAACAGGTACAGAAATTGGTGATGGTGTGAGATAATAGGGACAAGCACACAGACAGGTACAGAGATTGGTGATTGTGTGAGATAATAGGGACAAGCACACAGACAGGTACAGAAATTGGTGATGGTGTGAGATAATGGGGACAAGAACACAGACAGGTACAGAGATTGGTGATTGTGTGAGATAATAGGGACTGACACACAGACAGGTACAGAGATTGGTGATTGTGTGAGATAATATGGACAAGCACACAGACAGATACAGAAATTGGTGATTGTGTGAGATAAAAGGGACAAGCACACAGACAGGTACAGAGATTTGTGATTGTGTGAGATAATAGGGACAAGCACACAGAAAGATACCTAGATTGGTGTTTGTGTGAGATAATAGGGACAAACACACAGACAGGTACAGAGAATGGTGAATGTGTGAGATAATACGGACAAGCACACAGACAGGTACAGAGATTGGTGATTGTGTTAGATAATAGGGACAAGCACACAGACAGATACAGGGATTGGTGATTGTGTGAGATAATAGGGACAAGCACACAGAAAGATACAGATATTGGTTATTGTGTGAGATAATAGGGACAAGCACACAGACAGATACAAAGATTGGTGATTGTGTGAGATAATAGGGATAAGAACACAGACAGATACAGAGTTTGGTGATTGTGTGAGATAATAGGGATTGACACACAGACAGATACAGAGATTGGTGATTGTGTGAGATAAAAGGGATTGACACACAGACAGATACAGAGATTGGTGATTGTGTGAGATAATAGGGACAAGCACACAGACAGGTACAGAGATTGGTGATTGTGTGAGATAATAGGGACTGAAACACAGACAGATACAGAGATTGGTGATGGTGTGAGATAATTGGGACAAGCACACAGACAGGTACAGAGATTGGTGATTGTGTGAGATAATAGGGACAAGCACACAGACAGATACAGAGATTGGTGATTGTGTGAGATAATAGGGATAAGCACACAGACAGATACAGAGATTGATGATTGTTTGAGATAATAGGGACAAGCACACAGACAGGTACAGAGACTGGTGATTGTGTGAGATAATAGGGACAAGAACACAAACAGGTACAGAGATTGGTGATGGTGTGAGATAATAGGGACAAGCACACAGACAGGTACAGAGATTGGTGATTGTGTGAGATAAAAGGCACAAGCACACAGACAGGTACAGAGATTGGTGATTGTGTGAGATAATGGAGACAAGAATACAGACAGGTACAGAGATTGGTGATTGTGTGAGATAATAGGGACTGACACACAGACAGGTACAGAGATTGGTGATTGTGTGAGATAATAGGGACAAGAACACAGACAGGTACAGATATTGGTGATTGTGCGAGATAATAGGGACAAGAACACAGACAGGTACAGAGATTGGTGATTGTGTGAGATAATAGGGACAAGAACACAGACAGGTACAGAGATTGGTGATTGTGTGAGATAATAGGGACAAGAACACAGACAGGTACAGAGATTGGTGATTGTGTGAGATAATAGGGACAAGAACACAGACAGGTACAGAGATTGGTGATTGTGTGAGGTAATAGGGACAAGAACACAGACAGGTACAGAGATTGGTAATTGTGTGAGATAATACGGACAAGAACACAGACAGGTACAGAGATTGGTGATTGTGTGAGATAATAGGGACAAGCACACAGACAGATACAGAAATTGGTGATTGTGTGAGATAATAGGGACAAGCACACAGACAGGTACAGAGATTGGTGATTGTGTGAGATAATAGGGACAAGCACACAGAAAGATACCTAGATTGGTGTTTGTGTGAGATAATTGGGACAAACACACAGACAGGTACAGAGAATGGTGAATGTGGTAGATAATACGGACAAGCACACAGACAGGTACAGAGATTGGTGATTGTGTTAGATAATAGGGACAAGCACACAGACAGATACAGGGATTGGTGATTGTGTGAGATAATAGGGACAAGCACACAGACAGATACAGATATTGGTTATTGTGTGAGATAATAGGGACAAGCACACAGACAGATACAGTGATTGGTGATTGTGTGAGATAATAGGGATAAGAACACAGACAGATACAGAGTTTGGTGATTGTGTGAGATAATAGGGATTGACACACAGACAGATACAGAGATTGGTGATTGTGTGAGATAATAGGGATTGACACACAGACAGATACAGAGATTGGTGATTGTGTGAGATAATAGGGACAAGCACACAGACAGGTACAGAGATTGGTGATTGTGTGAGATAATAGGGACTGAAACACAGACAGATACAGAGATTGGTGATGGTGTGAGATAATAGGGACAAGCACACAGACAGGTACAGAGATTGGTGATTGTGTGAGATAATAGGGACAAGCACACAGACAGATACAGAGATTGGTGATTGTGTGAGATAATAGGGATAAGCACACAGACAGATACAGAGATTGATGATTGTGTGAGATAATAGGGACAAGCACACAGACAGGTACAGAGATTGGTGATTGTGTGAGATAATAGGGACAAGCACACAGAGAGGTACAGAGATTGGTGATTGTGTGAGATAATGGGGACAAGAATACAGACAGGTACAGAGATTGGTGATTGTGTGAGATAATAGGGACTGACACACAGACAGGTACAGAGATTGGTGATTGTGTGAGATAATAGGGACAAGAACACAGACAGGTACAGATATTGGTGATTGTGCGAGATAATAGGGACAAGAACACAGACAGGTACAGAGATTGATGATTGTGTGAGATAATAGGGACAAGAACACAGACAGGTACAAAGATTGGTGATTGTGTGAGATAATAGGGACAAGAACACAGACAGGTACTGAGATTGGTGATTGTGTGAGATAATAGGGACAAGAACACAGACAGGTACAGAGATTGGTGATTGTGTGAGATAATAGGGACAAGAACACAGACAGGTACAGAGATTGGTGATTGTGTAAGATAATACGGACAAGAACACAGACAGGTACAGAGATTGGTGATTGTGTGAGATAATAGGGACAAGCACACAGACAGGTACAGAGATTGGTGAAATTGTGAGATAATAAGGACTGACACATAGACAGATACAGAGATTGGTGATTGTGTGAGATAACAGGGACAAGAACACAGACAGGTACAGAGATTGGTGATTGTGTGAGATAATAGGGATAAGATCACAGACAGGTAGAGAGATTTGTGATTGTGTAAGATAATAGGGACACGCACACAGACAAGTACAGAGATTGGTGATTTTGTGAGATAATAGGGACAAGCACACAGACAGGAACAGGGATTGGTGATTGTGTGAGATAATAGGGACAAGCACACAGACAGATACAGATATTGGTGATTGTGTGAGATAATAGGGACAAGCACACAGACAGATACAGAGATTGGTGATTGTGTGAGATAATAGGGACAAGCACACAGACAGATACCGAGTTTGGTGATTGTGTGAGATAATAGGGATTGACACACAGACAGATACAGAGATTGGTGATTGTGTGAGTTAATAGGGACAAGCACACAGACATATACAGAGATTGGTGATTGTGTGAGATAATAGGGATTGACACACAGACAGATACAGAGATTGGTGATTGTGTGAGATAATAGGGATTGACACACAGACAGATACAGAGATTGGTGATTGTGTGAGATAATAGGGATTGACACACAGACAGATACAGAGATTGGTGATTGTGTGAGATAATAGGGACAAGCACACAGACAGGTACAGAGATTAGTGATTGTGCGAGATATTAGGGACTGAAACACAGACAGATACAGAGATTGGTGATGGTGTGAGATAATAGGGACAAGCACACAGACAGTTACAGAGATTGGTGATTGTGTGAGATAATAGGGACAAGCACACAGACAGATACAGAGATTGGTGATTGTGTGAGATATTAGGGACAAGCACACAGACAGGTAAAGAGATTGGTGATTGTGTGAGATAATAGGGACAAGAACACAAACAGGTACAGAAATTGGTGATTGTGTGAGATAATAGGGACAAGCACACAGACAGGTACAGAGATTGGTGATTGTGTGAGATAATAGGGACAAACACACAGACAGGTACAGAGATTGGTGATTGTGTGAGATAATGGGGACAAGAACACAGACAGGTACAGAGATTGGTGATTGTGTGAGATAATAGGGACTGACACACAGACAGGTACAGAGATTGGTGATTGTGTGTGTCAAAGATCTAAATAGAGTTTACAGAGCTAAGAATATAAGTAATAGAGCTAAGACAGAGACTATTAAAGGACACCAGACAGGAGAGACACCAGCGCTATAAATAGCTTCACAACGGGACACACTTGTGTCAACCAAGAGGGCATTGAGTGCTAGTGAGCGAGGGTCTCCCAAGACACTAGGAAACTAACCACACCGAGTAACCATTGGAGTACTGGTTACTTGAATTAACTGACCAGCGTGCTGGGACACCACGCACGCAAGACTCGTCAGCGCACGGAGGATCCAACGTCCGTGTTCGAACACGCAACTAGAAGCGTGGGGCAGACTGAGACTGAGACGACTGGAGAGTAGACGTGTTCCTTAAGAATACTATAAGTTTATAGACAATAGTGATTGTTAGGCTGTAGATTCCATTCAGTGATTATAGTATCATTATATAGTATCATTATCACCTCTTCATTGCATCTGTGTAACGTACCATGATGTTTATTGTTAATGAAGTAATCCGCTCGCAGAGCTTGTTTGTAATCAGCTCTAAATAAATTGTACCTTTTGCAAATGACACGAGTTATTATTTCGTGTGGTGCAAAAGTAGGGGAGTCCTGAAATACCTGTCGCAAGCAAGTCGCTGACAGGCAGGACCCCATTTGGTGTCAGAAGTCCCTGAACCAACATCAACAGCACCATTTGGCATTATTCTGTGTTAAAAATATCTAAAATTAACGTGAATGATTTTGTGTTAAAATACCTAAAACTAACGTGAATTATTTTCCATACAATGTCAAATAATTTTGTTTTGTGAATGAACGTTAGTGATTAACACCATTACTACGTGATAATTAATATGTTACCATTTGTGGAGCTTGAACCACAATGAAGAAAGATTAATTTACAAGTTGTGTTATTCTACGGAAATTGATAGGAAATGTGTATGAATTTGTGGTAATGAAAATGTATACAAATATGAATTTAAATTATCAAGCAAACCATCGTGTACATTTCATTTTGTGTGATACAGCCATTAATGTCACTATTCATCACATTCGTTCAGATATTTGTGCAGAATAAGTTCTTTTTGCACAAGGAAAAGATATTAGCTACTGAACGGAAGCCTTCGAACGTAGCTATACCAGACAAGATAGAAAGTGAAGACAAGACGACAGTGACTTTCATATGACGAATCATCTTACGAATCATGACGATCATTTAGACTATCATAACATTCATTCATTAACATCATTTATCATTATCTAGATCACATTTATGATTCATCAGCCGCATGAAATATAAACATGTATTTATATCATACGCATGTTTCTAAAGTATTGATGCTCTACTAAACAGAAGCATCCGTTCTGTTGTCAAGTCGATCATTTTTGTGTGTCCGGAAGACAGCGGTGGAACATCCCAAGGGCCGTATTTTCCGACGAATTAGATGAGTATATTTTTGAATTATTTTGATACTCACTATGTTAACCATGCATCTCTATTTTCAGTGAGAAAGTAATTAACTAACACATAACCACAAACCATTGTGTAAAACTACTGTGATATCATTGTGAAATAACATAAAGCCACAAAATGGCATCATTAAATGATTGTATCCAGGCAGGCAAAGAAATGGGCCATACTGGGGAGAAATTAAAGAAATGGTCGGATCAAAAATACAAAGAGGAAATAGCTCGAACAGAAAAGAAAGCTGCTCTATAGAGAGACGAAAGAGCATTAGAAAGGCAACATCAAAAAGAAATGAAAGAAGTAGAGTAAGCCACCAAACAAAAGCAGATACAGTTAGAGTCAGAAACTAAATTAAAGATGAAAGAAATGGAGATAGATTCAAACATACAGATAGCCTCGAGTAAACAAAAGAGCCAGGAAGAACAAAATAAGTTTAGTAAATATAAAGGCCTGATCAAACCATATAGCGTAGGCGATTCAATCTCAGCATGGACTGAGAATATAGAGTTCCAACTTAAGACTCAGAAAATACCTTTGGATGACTGGGCAATGATCTACATGAGGAACCTCAGTGAGGAGAAATTAAAGGTTATAGAATCAATACCTACAGAATTAAGGAATAATTATCAGTACATCCACGATAGGATTATGCAGCATTTCCTTCTGGATGCCACTGGGTATCAAATTCAGTTTTCCCAAATAAAACCAAAGCCAACTGAAACCTTCCTAGATTACATCTCTAACGTGCAAAGTACATTTAATAAATGGATTAAGGCGGCAAAAGTGGGCAAAAACTTTGATAAATTACAAGATCTCATGGTAATGGATAAGGTGGTATCCACAGTCCCTACCCCTTTTGCGAAGTTTCTTCAACAATCAGATATCGAATCCATTGAGCAACTAGAAAAACGGGGCTCAGCATATTTTTCTTCTAATCGTGACATATTTAAGACCACAACACATGATACAGAGATCACTGCTTTTGTTAAGAAAGTACCCAGTAGATCTTATAATCAGAAAGAGTATCATAAGAAAGACAAACCTTACCAGAAGCCACCACAGTGTGGATATTTTAAATTATTTCATCCTAGCTACTCTATGTGCGACAAGAACCCGGCATATCCCTCACACTTAGAAACAGTAATAAAGAAGCAAGAAAGTAGAAGAAATTCATTTAAACGTGCTGTTAAATGTTACTTTTGTTCCAGCTATGGCCATTATAGTGCCAAATGTATTGGTAGGCAACGAATGAAGGCAAATAATGCTGACGATGATAGTGTAATTGACTCTGAACTTGTAAATGTATTACCAGAGAGTGAATGTGAAAGTGTGGCAGTAGTTACTGACATATTAGATTTTAAGAGATGTGACACATGTCAACAGTTTCATGCGGATGGTAAATTGAAATGCGGTCCCGTTATACCATTTTCCAACGAAGATGCTAATGCAGCTAGTGCCTCCATCGCTAGTTCTACGATGCACTGGTCAATAATCAACCATGCCATTGTTTACTGGATAGCGGCCGCACTTTACTTTGTTTAAGAAAAGAGCTTGTCAGACCAGAAGATTGCACGGGTGAATTTGTCAAATGCCGTACTTTCTCTGGAACCATTGAGAAATACCCACTGGCAAAAGCGCATATTAATACCCCGTTCCTTACCGGCACATTTACTTGCGCAATCTTACAAAATCCCTGCACGGATCTGATTTTAGGCTGTTTAGCTTCATTTAAGCAATGTACTGACGACGACATATTAGCCTGGAAAGAAACAAACATGGCTAATGCTGTAACAAGGTCAGATACTGAAACACACTATGCTGACCTGCAAAATGAGATGTTACAGCTGTTAACACCCAGCGGTGCCGATAACAACACTACTCGACAAGAATTTATCGAGGCACAACGCACAGATCAAACTATCGCACCTCATTTTAAATTGTTAGGTGAGCGAGCGAAAGTGACTAAAATTGCATCTTGGTATTTTAGAATATACAACGGAATTCTCATGCGTTATTACACAAATAATAACCATGAAATTCAGCAGACGGTGTTACCTGTAACATACCGACAAAATGTGCTAAAGATCGCACATGAGTCACCGTTTTCTGGACATTTGGCCTATGACAAAACCAGAGCCAGAATTTTGTCACACTTCTACTGGCCTAAATTCTGTACTGATATAAAAAAAATTCTGTCGTTCATGTACTATTTGTCAACATCTTGTAAGAAAGGGAAAGCATGTGACGGCCGAAGTTCAACGGTCATTATTAGCATCTAGACCATTTGAGTGTGTAGCGGTCGATATTGTTGGACCCCTAAATCAGGTGTCGAGCAAAGGAAACCGATTCATACTTACTCTCGTGGATCTATGTACCAGGTGGATCGAAGCTTTTTCACTAAAATACATCACCTCCAAAGATGTGGCAAATGTATTTTTGCACTTATTTTGTCGTTTTGGCTTTCCACGAACTATTCTATCAGATCGCGGAACACAGTTTATTTCGGCTGCTACGCAAGCCTTAACAAAATTGTTAGGGATAGAACAGCATTTCTGTACCCCGTACCACCCAATGAGCAACGGGATCATAGAAAAAATTAATGGGGATCTCAATCACATGCTGGCAAAAGTAACAGCAGAAAACCCATCTGATTGGGACACGCTATTGCTAGCAGTGCTATTTTCCCATTCAGCACTCGAGTATGGGTTTCTCACCTTTTGAATTAGTGTATGGGGCGAACCCTCGAGGACCCCTAACAATTTACCATCAGCTAATCACTAGCTTACCAGAAAACCCAACATCGGTAACACCGTATGAGATGGTAACAGAGACACGCGATAGAATAATGAATGCGTGTATAATAGCCAAATCATCTTTGGAGAGGAAATGACAGATGTACCGCGACTATGCAAATAAGGGTGCTAAAACAATTCACTTTGAACCGAATCAGAAGGTTCTGCTTTTACTTCCAGATAAACGTAATTTGTTACTAACCTCATGGCAAGGGCCATTCAACGTTGAACGGAAAATATCAGATGTCGATTATGAAATATCGATAAATGGAAAATTAAAGATATTTCATATCAACATGTTGAAACCATACTTCTCACGACAAGAACTACCGACAGACGAGCAAGATGCACCCACACCAACTAATCGGACGACAGACGTACACAACACAACTACACTAGATAGGGAGACACAGGACAGCGTCATCGCAAACACACTTAGCCAGGTAACAGCACACACAGCTAGTACAACAACAGTACTGAACGAGACAGATGACGACGGAATAGAATTACCAGTCCCGACAGTAGACACGACTGGGAACATTGAGAGCATACGGATAGAAAGCAAACTTACAGACAAGCAACGACGACAGATGATAGATTTAGTGACGGAGTACAAAGACATTTTCTCCGACATCCCAGGAAAGACAGACAGAATAGAGTACTCCATTATTCTGACTGATAACACCCCAATAAAGTGTCGACCTTATTCCATCCCACTAAATTATAGGTCTAATCTCGACAAAGAATTACTATCTCTTGAGACGAGTGGAATAATTCAGAAATCTCAGTCAGAATATTCTTTCCCTATCGTCCTTGTCGCCAAAAAGGACTCAACAATTCGACTCTGCGTCGATTATCGGCGTTTAAATAAAGTGACACAAATTGATGCTGAACCAATCCCAGCATGCGAGGATTTGATCCTTGATATGTCTACATCTCGTATCTTTTCGAAACTCGACCTCACGAAAGGATATTGGCAAGTCCCGATGCAGGAAAATTCAATTCCTTTAACAGCTTTCTCCATACCTTTAGGTCTCTATGAGTGGTGATTTCTTCCTTTTGGCCTTCGTAATGCTCCAGCCACTTTTGTCCGTCTAACTAGGGATCTTCTCCACGGGGTAACAAATACTTCTACATACATAGATGATATATGTATTCATACTGTAGACTGGACATCACACCTACAGAAACTACGACATGTCTTCGATAGGTTGCGATTATTCGGCCTTAAAGTCAAGCCCACTAAAGTAGAGTTGGGCATGGAAGAAATTGACTTCTTAGGCCATACCATCTGCAGGGGCCAACTCAGAACAGATGAAAAGATTGTGACCAAGATTTTCAATTTGACTATGCCAACGACCAGGAAACAGGTCCGAAGTCTACTTGGTCTTGTTAATTATTATAGTAAACTTATTCCCAATCTGGCGGAAATCACCAGTGTTTTTTTTTTCCAATATTTTGAAAGCTTCGGCAAAATTGGATGCTCAAGATGCACGGTTAATTAGTGCACTATCAAAATTGAAATATTTATTCAGCGTTCCACCTATTTTGCGTTTGCCTAACCAAACTCTTACCTACTTTTTACGTACAGACGCAAGTGCTATTTCCATATCGGGAGTCCTAGGGCAGTTTTACGAAGGGAAGTTCCACCCAGTAATGTACGTAAGCTGGAAGATCAGCCCAACTGAATCGAGATACTCAGCATCCGAATTGGAGGGCCTTAGCTTAATCTATTGTGTTAGAAAACTTCATAGGTGTCATCATCTTACTCTTATCTAAATAATGGTTCGGGTTCATACAGGCAACAATACACTGTTCGCTAGGATATAGAACATTTATTGTATAAAGTGTACAGTTGGCGCAGTGGGTAAACAGACCCGCGCTCTCTTATATTACATATCACAGATAGTTAAACATCAAACAGTATAGTTGTCATACAACAATCTAGCACACTATCTAGCCTAAGTATATCTATGAATATCTATGAGTCCCTCTCAGGCAGGCCTTGTTGTCTCTCTCCAGTCCGTTTGTCCTCTGCCGGTCTCCGCGTGTCCTAACTCGACACGGGCGGTAACTCTGTCCGAGTTCCTCGTGGACCCCGCATTAGGCGGGCCACATCAGTGTCCACGGAATCATGGACTTGGTGACCAGCTCTTTCGAGAAGGTTCTAGATTACTCGGGTCCTGCGCGACTCAATGGTATCCCTTGGGCTGGAGTTGCAGCCCTCTACTATATATGAAAATGAGGCGGTGACAGGATCCCCCCTACCCCCCTGACATGATTTGTTGTTGGGTAATTAGATCCGTTCTAATTCTGTCACCGAATCACATAAAGTTGGTGTTTGTAGTTTGGTGGATAGTAACCTGGTAACCTACCTACTAGCACTAAAAACTCATGTATTCTACCATACAACACTTGTCTGATTTGGTGCAGAGATCCCTGTCTCTCGTGTGCTTAAATATGCTTATCAGACCGAAGTTACGTGGCGTTTTAGTAGTTGTATTTACAACTCGCCCTTCTCATAGTACCCGAAATGGTACCCAGACAAATAACCCCTATATAAAAGAGGGTTAACAAGACCGAAGTCTTGGCTAAATAAGTACACCTTCAAATCTTGATCTGTGTGTGTGTTTCTATACACTTTTACTCCCGTATGTTATATAATGCTAAATATGTAGTTACCTTGTTCTTTTATCCCCCTCAGACTACATGTGTCCCTGTTGGCTTGTTAGTGTGTTAACTAATAAGTTGATGTATCTAATAAAGTGACTGTATTTTAAATTGATAGTGTTGAGTTTTGAGGTTTGTGTAACGTGCGTGCTGAATGTGTGGTGTAATTCCAAGCGTCACGAGTTGGGATAACCTCAATCATGTAATACTGCACTGTGTGCAATACCTGACTAGGCATTCCAAGTAGTGGTGCTTAGATGTATCCTAACTGCTAAACTAAGTATATTACAATAACTACTAAATTAAACTCACTACTAAACTAAGTTCTACACATGTATTGACAAATTAGACAAGTCATGCACTTTTACATGGAAGACGCAGACAAATTACAATGAATACGTTTTGCGTACAATTTGTCCGCCAAGTGTATCGTTCTCTCATTTAATCCTTTCACGTAGTCATTCACTCATCTGTCATTCAAAATAGTAATTGGCTAAAATATATACTTAAAGTTGAGGTAAGCGTTATTGCCCTTAGAAAAAATGGGCTAGGCGATATTTGCCCTTTAAGAAAATACGTACTTTTTGTACGATGAATGAAAAATAGGTTATAATTTAACTAGAGACACTTGTATAGGACGGTTATTTAGCCTATGAATGGTACCGTCTGTAATATTAAAGTAGAATATGTACAAGTTACAGGTTAACACAATTTATATACATCATTAATGGAAATCTAATACATATTTAATAGTAAACTAATTAATTACATAACTCCAACGATGATGTGCGCGTTGACGTCCCTTCGTTCGTGTGTTATGCCATGAATGTTAAAGTTAGTATGGCTGTCTCTTGAGTGTTGTCGTCGATGTTGTTCTGTTTCGGCTGTTTGCAAAGATTTGTAGCAACAGCAAGTATGGATTGCTCTCACTGTCCCGTATGACATATTACAGTGTTCAGAGATAGTTCACTGGTTGATATTATTGGTTGAAATAAACACAGTTACTGTTTCTTGCTGGAATCGTTCTAGAGCTTAGGCATTTGATGGTATAGTTCTTACAATATAGCTCTTCACGTATGTTTATGGGTGTCGTACTCTAGCAGGTGTAGAGTCACACTGTTATATGTAACGGACTAAAAGTATCACAGTTTATAGTGTGGCTACTGGCCAATGTGATAAGAGTCATTCTACTGGCGCATTTGTCTGCCGTGATAAAAGGTCAGCCACTATGTTATCGGTGCCCTTAATATGGCGAATTTCGAAGTCAAAGTCCTGAAGTAGAAGACACCATCTTTGTAACCTGTTGTTTTTGGGCGACCCATGGTTAAGGACTAATAACGGCGAACTGTCTGTGAGGACCACAAAGTGGCTTCCCAAGAGGAACTTAGATAATCTCAATATACAGAACAATAGACTCAAACACTCCAATTCTACTGTGGCATAACGAGTCTCAGCCTTCTTTAGTTTGCGGCTCACGTAGAAAATCGGGTGTCGTACGCCATCCACTTCCTGCATTAAACATCCTCCTATTGCGATAGCGCTCGCATCTGTGGTCAAAATAAAGGGTAAATTTATGTTGGGTAATCGTAAGACTGGTGGATTAGAAAAAATATGTTTCAACCTACACATTGCATCATCTAAGCTGGTACTTTTACAAATTTTTGATGGATGATCTTTAGTTAACATATCAGAAAAGACTGAGGTGAGTTCTGCCCAATGTGGAATGAATTTAGAATAATAGTTAATCAGACCTAGTAAACTTCTAATCTGCTTCTTTGTGGTAGGCACTTCTAGATTAAGGATCTTGGAAACAATTTTCCTTCAGAAATTCTATGACCAAGGAAGTCTATTTGTGTATAGCCTATTTCAACCTTGGAAGGTTTGATAGTAAGTCCAAAGAGAGAGATTTGGTTGAAAACTTGCTTTAGGGTGAGTAAGTGAGAAGTCATATCAGAAGAATGGACGCATATATCATCAATATAAGCAACTACATCATTAATTCCGTGTAATAACATTCTTGTTAGTCTCACAAATGTGGCCGGTGCGTTCTTCAGGCCAAAAGGAAGATATAGCCATTCGTATAAACCGAGAGGTGTTGCGAATGCTGTTATATGTCTACAAGAAGGGTGTAGTGGAACTTGCCAATATCCTTTCGCTAAATCTGTCTTAGAAAATAAGGATGATTGAGCCATATCTAAAATAAGATCTTCACAACTGTTCATAGGCTCTGCATCCGTTGTTGTTCTGGTATTCAATATTCTATAGTCGATGCACAAGCGGATTGTCTGGTCTTTCTTTTTCACCAAGACAATCGGTGAAGAATATTGAGACATAGATTTTTGAATAATGCCATTCTTATCTAAATCTAAAATTTCTTTATCTAAATTAGATCTGTAATGGAGAGGAATAGAATATGGTCTACATTTGACCGGTCTCAGATCTGTTAGCACAATTGAATGTGTTATTCTATCAGTGTGTCCAGGTTTGTTGGAAAAGATCGTCTTATAGTCGTCTAGGAGCGTCAAAATGTCCTGTCGCTGTTGTTGTGTCAAAGTGTCAGAGATATGTATGTCCTTTATACTTCCGTCGTCAGTCATAATTGGCACAGGGATTTCAGTATTGTCCAGGTCTGTCTGATTTATCACAGATGCTACAGTTTGTAAATTGTCTTCAATGTTATTGTTGTCGTCGTCGAGATCGATCGTCACTATGTCGTCAAATTTGTCGTCATTGTCAATATCACAGATTGTCGGTATAAAGTGTACAGTTGGCGCAGTGGGTAAACAGACCCGCGCTCTCTTATATTACATATCACAGATAGTTAAACATCAAACATATAGTTGTCATACAACAATCTAGCACACTATCTAGCCTAAGTATATCTATGAATATCTATGAGTCCCTCTCAGGCAGGCCTTGTTGTCTCTCTCCAGTCCGTTTGTCCTCTGCCGGTCTCCGCGTGTCCTAACTCGACACGGGCGGTAACTCTGTCCGAGTTCCTCGTGGACCCCGCATTAGGCGGGCCACATTAGTGTCCACGGAATCATGGACTTGGTGACCAGCTCTTTCGAGAAGGTTCTAGATTACTCGGGTCCTGCGCGACTCAATGGTATCCCTTGGGCTGGAGTTGCAGCCCTCTACTATATATGAAAGTGAGGCGGTGACAATAGGTTTCTGGCAGGAGCACAGTTTGTGATCCAGACCGACAATTCTCCGCTTTCTGTTATGCAGTCTGGCATTCCCAAGAACAATAGGGTCTACAGATGAGCCTTGATTCTGCAGAACTATGCCTTTACCATCCAGCATTTAAAAGGGAGTTTGAACTCTTTGGCAGACACTTTGAGTCGACCGTCAAACATTGAAATACCTGAGGTACAGGAAGAGATCGACCAGAGATCACCAGATACAGTGACACTGTAATTGCTAATTAGATCAGTGCCGTATGTGGTGAAAAAGTTACACTGTAAGTGCGTTATCATCGCCAAGCGTGTAAACTGTGTAAGAGTAACAGTGCCATTATGAGTGAAACAAACAGACGCATAAGTTGCAAGTCTACATCGCAAACACATATATAAGCCATATTTACATTGAAGTGTTAGATGTGAACCTACATAAATTAGTAGGGATATATATATATATATATATATATATATATATATATATATATATATATATATATATATATATATATATATATATATATATATATATATATATATATATATATATATATATATATATATATATATATATACACACTATCCAGGAAGGAGAGCATATAAGACTTTTGGCTAAATGAACTATGTTATGAAAATAGTTTACAAAGAACATTGCTCCATCATCACACCCGAAAGGACGACATTAGTTACTGTAATTATATATAAACGTAATTGTGATATGTATATAACATTGTTTTATAAACAGTACGCATAACTTCAATTTTCTATGAATAATTGAATTGCAAAATGTTCAAGTGCATATATAACCTTATTTATGTCATTTGATAGTATGAGTCACCTACAACTGGTTAATGTCCCATTTAGCTTAACACCTTATTAGAAATGAAATTGTTAAATATTACTTTACTTTATCACCGCGCAAACATAATCATTTATAAATTCATTTATTTAAAATATCATTTCTAAACTAACCCAACCATTTAGGAATTAACATCATTTCATGTACCAATAACACTTGAAGGTAACTAACCCATTTTGCTTAAATGTAATTAATTTGGTTAGATTATTTCCCTTAGGATAAATTTAGAACAGCACACCAAATTACATCAGTTAGTTAAATTAGTTAGTATTACAGGATCGGTAACAAACCATCCTCACAAACTTGTATATTTTGTATAGGCAGGACCCCATGTGCATAGACATGACACGTGCAAAGAAACGGCACAGTCATTTGGCGTGAAAACTTGTATAATTCAGCCAATCGTTTAATGTAAATATGTAATGTTCATTTACTTGATATTATGAACCATATTTTAATGACGAATGAATGTTTTAACATAACAATGGTATGAAAGTGAACGAAAGATGTGTAAATGAAAGGAGAGAATGAATACAACAGTAAACATTGAAAGAGAGAGAAAGAGAAAGAGATAGGTAGCGGAAAAAATTTTTCACCGCTTAAAACGTCTTGTTGTTGTGACTTGTCTGTGTCAATCTTTTTTTTTTTTTTTTAAACGTTTATTCCATGCAAATCAATGTATATTTACAAGGTGTAATGTGTGTTTCTTTTGTTTGTGTATATTACAGAGCGTTGCCGTTTGTTAGTGTTAGGTGTCACATGTGTGAACAAAGCAAATACATACATATATAGTTATATTATGACATTTATGGCATAGTGCATGTAAACGTGCACACACACACACACAAACACACACTCGTACACATGCGCGTGCAAATACATGCAACACACACACACCTGCATCCACACCCAGACGCATACATATGTTACTGCCAGCGACACAGACAGACATCCACAATATATTTCATGTTGCATATTCAAATATAATAATGGGAAAATTATTAATAATGGTAGCAGTAGTAATAAACGTATTAATAATAATAAGTAGTAATAACAATAAATAATAAATAATTGTCAGATTATTTGGCCTGTAAAACATTTTTTTTTTCTTTTTTTTTTTAAATTCATGTTTTCCTTTGAAATTTCGAATACAACAAATGCATTAATATACACATATGCGATAATATTACATTTATAGCATGTGCAATTGCCTACACATTACTTGATGATGATGATGATGATGATGATGATGATGATGATGATGATGATGATGATGATGATGATGATGATGATGATGATGATGATGATGATGATGATGATGATGATGATGATGATGATGATGATGATGATGATGATGATGATGATGATGATGATGATGATGATGATGATGATGATGATGATGATGATGATGATGATGATGATGATGATGATGATGATGATGATGATGATGATGATGATGATGATGATGATGATGATGATGATGATGACGATGATGATGATGATGATGATGATGATGACGACGACGACGCCGACGACGATGATGATGATGATGATGATGATGATGATGATGATGATGATGATGATGATGATGATGATGATGATGATGATGATGATGATGATGACGATGATGATGATGATGATGATGATGATGATGATGATGATGATGATGATGATGATGATGATGATGATGATGATGATGATGATGATGATGATGATGATGATGATGATGATGATGATGATGATGATGATGATGATGATGATGATGATGATGATGATGATGATGATGATGATGATGATGATGATGATGATGATGATGATGATGATGATGATGATGATGATGATGATGATGATGATGATGATGATGATGATGATGATGATGATGATGATGATGATGATGATGATGATGATTAAGAAATAAAATTCTAACTTTTTTTTTCTTTCAAATAATATTACATGATAATAATACTACACGAAAACAGCAGCATGAACACACAATCACTTGTCTGAATCAAAGTAAAAGTTGACTCTGCCATCCCCGTTGCTATCCGCCATTAAATTCAATTTTTTTTTTTCGTCACGCATTTATGAAAACTATACGTTTATCCACGCCTGACTAGGGGTCAAACATACATTAAAACAGACACTACCGACAAAGAAATATACATACCAATTATACATACACATTTATGTGTATAATTTCACTCAGACACGCGCGTGCACACACACGCGCGCACACACACACACACACGCACACACACACACACACACAACTACTTATACGTATATGTACAGACATATCTATGCATGCACAAACTAATACATATTTAGATGTATGTCTATGTTTGTATACCTTATCCATATCCCACAGACAAATTTGAAACGTGTATATTCCCTTTTGTCTAAGTGGTTTTGAATATTTGTGTGATTTTATTTTGGACCATGTGCTGTTTTATATGTGTGTTGTATGTTCTGAACCTGTATGTTGCTGCATTTCTACAGGTCCATACCACATACCTGTACTCTGCTAGTGCAGTCAACAATCTTATGTAATTATTTTCTGTGGTTTTTGGTATTGTGTTTAAAAATATTGCCTTGTACATATATGTCTTCTTATTGGTGAATATCTCAATTAGTTGTCTTATAGTGTCTAGTGCAGTCTGTACTGTTGGGCATGTAAAAAAAAATGTGGTCTTCTGTTTCTTGTATGTTTTGTCTACAGAGTTGACATGGTGATATTCGTTTTGACCTGTGTGCTTGTTTTTCGGTAGTAGGTGTCATGTTAAAGATCAAACGATATGTAATTTCCCTCGCCTTGGGAGTTATGTTTGGGTTGTGGAGATTAGTAAATGTACATGTATAGTCTTGTATGTAGTATTTTTTCCCTCTTTTAATTCTAACTTGTAGTGGGGGTGCTTGTTGTTTAACCAGGTATTTGTAGATTTGGCGTGTTTTCTGGTGTAGTAAATGCTCACTCCCTCGGAGTGCTTTTATACATGTCTTATAGAATGCTGGTAGTGTTCCAAAGTAGTGTGGTATATTAAGATGTATTCTCCTAAGGTGTTGCAGTCTCATTTCTATATAGTAGAGTGCTAGTGGGTGTTGTTCTGGGTGACTAAGAATGTGTCCTATATGTTGGATTCTCAGAGCTTGAATCTTTGTGTATATGTCTTGCAGTGCTATTCCTCCTTGTGTCTTGTCCTGTATGAGTGTCTTATGCTGTATGCAGTAAATTGTGTTGCCAAAGATGAAACGTCTGATTTGCTTGTTGATGTCTGTGATTGTCTGTCTTGGAGGGTCTAGTACTGTAACTAAATATATAATTTTGGGAATAATAAAAGTGTTGACAATGATGCTCCTGCCGAAAATTGTAGATGTCTTGTACTTGTATCTGTGTAGCATGTCTATGATTTTTTGTGTGAGGTTTTGCCATGTTTGTGCGTGTATCTGTCTGGAGTTGCTGGGAAATGTGATGCCATATATCTTAATGTTGTCTGTGGCTGTTAGGTCTGGAGGAAAATCGGCTTTATTCCTCCATTTTCCGAGACCCATTATATGTGATTTGTTTATGTTTAATTTTGCCCCACTCCCTTTACCAAATTGTGTAAATGTATGGAGTATCTTTGTGATGGATGTTTTGTTGGCGGGGAAGAAAACGGTGTCATCTGCATATGCAAGAAACTTCCGTTCTCCTCCGCCTGGTATGAATGTGCCTGTGATGTTGGTGTCTTGTCTGATTGCTTCTAGTAGTGGTTCTAAAACCAGTACATATAGGAGTGGCGACAGAGGACATCCTTGTCTCACCGATCTTGTCAGCCGGAACCCTGCAGTGAGTGTGTGGTTAACCAACACCTTACTCTCAGGATTCTGGTACAGGATCTCTATCCACCTCCTAAAGTATATTCCTAAGTTGCATTCTGTTAATGTCTTGTGTAGATAAGAGTGGGAGATTCTGTCAAAGGCCTTCTCCTGGTCTAAGGACAAAAGGGAGGCTAAACAGTCTTACTCCTGTGTGTATGTGATGATGTCTCTAATGAAATGTGTGTGTTGGTGTATTTTTCTACGTGGTACTCCGCATTGTTGGTCAGGGTGTATGAGCTTTGGAATGTAGGGTCTAAGTTTCTGGGTCAGTGCTTTGGTAAGTATTTTATAGTCTGTGTTCAGAAGTGATATTGGTCTATAATTTTTCATCTGTGTTTTGTCTGTATTGTTTTTGGGTATGAGTGTGATGTAAGACATGTTGCAGCTATCTGTTAGTTGTTTTTTTTTTATCAAAGGCATCTTGATAGACTTTAAGAAGAAGACCACCTAAGATAGGCAAGAAGTGTTGGTAGAATTCTATCGTTAAACCGTCCGGCCCTGGTGTCTTGTCCTAGTTCATTTTGCTGAGTGCGTTTGTTATGTCAGTCAGTGTTAGTTCTGTGTCTAGTCTGTCTCTGTCTTCATCTGACAGCTTTTTACTATATTGTAGAAAATTGTTGTCAAGTTTTAAGTGTGTTACTGCAATACTTTAGTAGTAGTAAATAGGGAAATACTTTGAGCATCTAGAAACTGAGTTGTGGCCATAAATAAGAATAACAGACATTTGTAGCCACAATAGACCGATTTACGGCGCTTGAAGGAATACACACATGTAGAATAGAAACGCATACACATGTTAGCAAAGTAAGTACACTGTAGTTTATTAGAAAACACACAAACAAACAGGAAAACGAACACATAAAAGTTGCATACACCATTTGTTTCAAAGAACAGTAACACAAATCAGGGGACACAATAACTTCTTAAAAACCTTAATGTAACATTGAAAATATTTTTTCACAAGCGGAAGCTAGAAAGTGAAGAGTAGAACTTAATGTATACGAGTTGGGGGTTGATATTATTGGGAACATGAACATTTAATGCTCATGTGTTGTACTCATAACAGAGTCAACTTGTATTGGGTTGTCATTTTGGGCAATATGAGGACAGGTCAAAAGACATAAGTCAACGGACAGAAGTCAGAAGACATAGGGTCATAAGACGGAAGTCAGGTCATAAGTCATAAGACAACGGTTCCGGATCAAAACAATTCCCAAGAAGATCTATAGCCAACTGTACTGATACGATGGGCTACTCAATTAGCCGAGTGAATTAATAGAACAGTGTGAATAGGGGGAAAAGAGAGTTTGTTCTATCCCCAGAAGAGAGATTTACAACTTATAAGATCTTTGACAAAATTGGACAGCCAATTTTTTTGTGTGACCATACAACGTGTTACAAGCAATGAGTTAAAAGGTTGCAACACTCCACGGAGAGGAGAGGAGCCTGCCAAAGATCTAAATAGAGTTTACAGAGCTAAGAATAAAAGTAATAGAGCTAAGACAGAGACTATTAAAGGACACCAGACAGGAGAGGCACCAGCGCTATAAATAGCTTCACAACGGGACACACTTGTGTCAACTAAGAGGGCATTGAGTGCTAGTGAGCGAGGGTCTCCCAAGACACTAGGAAACTAGCCGCACCGAGTAACCATTGGAGTACAGGTTACTCGAGTGAACTGACCAGCGTGCTGGGACACCACGCACGCAAGACTCGTCAGCGCACGGAGGATCCAACGTCCGTGTTCTAACACGCAACTAGAAGCGTGGGACAGACTGAGACTGAGACGACTGGAGAGTAGACGTGTTCCTTAATAATACTATAAGTTTATAGACAATAGTGATTGTTAGGCTGTAGATTCCATTCAGTGATTATAGTATCATTATATAGTATCATTATCACCTCTTCATTGCATCTGTGTAACGTACCATGATGTTTATTGTTAATGAAGTAATCCGCTCGCAGAGCTTGTTTGTAATCAGCTCTAAATAAATTGTACCTTTTGCAAATGACACGAGTTATTATTTCGTGTGGTGCAAAAGTAGGGGAGTCCTGAAATACCTGTCGCAAGCAAGTCGCTGACAGTGTGAGATAATAGGGACAAGAACACAGACAGATACAGATATTGGTGATTGTGTGAGATAATAGGGACAAGAACACAGACAGGTACAGAGATTGGTGATTGTGTGAGATAATAGGGACAAGAACACAGACAGGTACAGAGATTGGTGATTGTGTGAGATAATAGGGACAAGAACACAGACAGGTACAGGGATTGGTGATTGTGTGAGATAATAGGGACAAGAACACAGACAGGTACAGAGATTGGTGATTGTGTGAGATAATAGGGACAAGCACACAGACAGGTACAGAGATTGGTGATTGTGTGAGATAATAGGGACTGACACATAGACAGATACAGAGATTAGTGATTGTGTGAGATAATAGGGACAAGAACACAGACAGGTACAGATATTGGTGATTGTGTGAGATAATAGGGACAAGAACACAGACAGGTACAGAGATTGGTGATTGTGTGAGATAATAGGGACAAGAACACAGACAGATACAGAGATTGGTGATTGTGTGAGATAATAGGGACAAGCACACAGACAGATACAGAGATTGGTGATTGTGTTAGGTAATAGGGACACGCACACAGACAGATACAGAGAATGGTGATCGTGTGAGATAATAGGGACAAGAACACAGACAGGTACAGGGATTGGTGATCGTGTGAGATAATAGGGACAAGAACACAGACAGGAACAGGGATTGGTGATAGTGGGAGGTAATAGGGACAAGCACACAGACAGGTACAGAGATTGGTGATTGTGTGAGATAATAGGGACTGACACACAGACAAGTACAGAGATTGGTGATTGTGTGAGATAATAGGGACAAGAACTCAGACAGGTACAGATATTGGTGATTGTGTGAGATAATAGGGACAAGAACACAGACAGGTACAGAGATTGGTGATTGTGTGAGATAATAGGGACAAGAACACAGACAGGTACAGAGATTGGTCATTGTGTGAGATAATAGGGACAAGCACACAGACAGATACAGAAATTGGTGATTGTGTGAGATAATAGGGACAAGCACACAGACAGGTACAGAGATTGGTGATTGTGTGAGATAATAGGGACAAGCACACAGAAAGATACAGAGATTGGTGTTTGTGTGAGATAATATCGACAAACACACAGACAAGTACAGAGATTGGTGATTGTGTGAGATAATACGGACAAGCACACAGACAGGTAAAGAGATTGGTGATTGTGTGAGATAATAGGGACAAGCACACAGACAGATACAGGGATTGGTGATTGTGTGAGACAACTCAAATCAAATCAACTCAAATCAACTTCATTAGGGTCACAAATTGGGCGCGCAGGCCCGTCTTACATTCGGCCCTTCCAATCACTCGTCTTTCGTTCATCAAGAGCATTATACATTTACATGGGAAGAAAAATAAACATTGTGAAATGAATGTTGTAAACATAAACAAGGCTAATTACCATGTTATGAAGCCCATCTCCCACCTATCCATACATCACCCCACCCACACAACACCCCCACCTACCCACACACACGCGCACCAAGAGACACATACACACCCCCACCTACCGACACACACGCACACCAATGGACACATACATACCCCACCAACCGACCCATCCCCCTCCCGCACATCCCCCACCCACACACACTGCCCTACCCCTGATCCCCCAACCAAAACACACTCGCGACCCACAACCATTCCCCCACCAACCCACACATCCCACGCCCATCCACATACACATCCTACCCCACACAACCTCTCCCCACCCACACCTCAAACCACCCATCCCCCAGCCACATCTCCATCGACAACATATTCCCCACCGATGCACACAATCCCCCACCAAACCCACACATCGCACATCCACATCCACAAACCATACACACACATCCCCACCAACTGGCATGTCCCCACCCCCCCCCTCCCCCACATCTCCCTAACCACCCATACATCCCCAATCAACTCACACACACCCCACCACCCACACATACAACTTCCACTCACCCACACATGCCTTAACCTAATCCCCCACCACACAATCCCCCACCCGCACATCACATACATCCCCTACCACGCACTATTCCCAACCCACGCACCACACACACATATCCCTCACCAACACATCCCCACTTGCACACCACACACATATCCCCCACCCAGATACCACAAAATATTCCCACCCACACCCACACAGATACCCTTACCCATCCACCCCACATACCCCGACTCACACACCACAAAAATCCCCCACCCACACACACATACCTCACACACACAATATCCCCAACCAACACACCACACACCTCTAACCACCCACACACGCATTCCCTACCCGTCCACCAACACACACTCACTCACGCATACATCCTCCACTACGCACCCACACACCCCCACCCACCCACCCCAACCAAACATCTCTCGATCACAATACCCCTACCCCCACACACATCCTCCACCCACTCACACATCCCACCCCGACACATACAACTCCCTCACCCACCTACACATCCCTAAGCCACTCACACACCCCCACATTCCCCATCCACACTCACCCACCCACACTCCCCCACATACTTCCCCCAACCACCACAATCCCCTACTCACCCACACATATACCCCACCCATACGCACATTCCCCGCACCCATCACACACATCCCCCACATCACACACTAACCTCCACCCATAACACCACAAATATACCCTCCACCCACACATCATTCACACATCCCCCACCAACACACCGCACACATATCTCAAACCCACACACCATACACTTCTCCCCACCAGCCCTTGCAACCCCAATCCACCCAACACAATCCCCTACCCACACAACCCCGCCTCCCACACATACTTCCTCAAACCATCCCACATCTCCACCCACATAAACACACATCCACTGCATCCGTCCCATACACATATCCTCCACCCATACACACATCCCCCACACCCATTCCAGCACCCCTACTTTCACCCCCACACATCCATCCAACACCCACAAATACCACTACCCACCAAAACCCACACACCCCAACCCATCCAAACGCATACCCCCACCCACACACACCCCACCCACACATATCCCCACACTCACACACATCCTCCAAATACACTCACACTTCCTCACATCTAGACACATACAAAATGTCTCACGTTAGTATAGAAACTAGTATGAACAAACTCCCACACTTTACTCACACACATACACTGACACTTGTCATGAGCAGTCTCATAAAGATGTTAAACATGGAGAAAAAATGTGTACATAAAAAGTATGTGACGTAAAAATAGTGATGCTCTCTCTCTCTCTCTCTCTCTCTCTCTCTCTCTCTCTCTCTCTCTCTCTCTCTCTCTCTCTCTCTCTCACACACACACACACACACACACACACACACACACACACACATTCACTCTCACGCTCACACATTCACTCTTCCGCTCATTCATTCACTCTCACGCATTCACTCTCCCGCTCATTAACTCTCACGCTCACTCATTCACTCTCCCGCTCACTCATTCACTCTCCCGTTCACTCATTCACTCTCCCGCTCACTCATTCACTCTCCCGCTCACTCATTCACTCTCCCGCTCACTCATTCACTCTCACGCTCACTCGTTCTGTCTCTCATTCATACTCACTGACTCTCTCACTCAAACTACAGTAATGAACATGAGTTTATATTATGCATGATAAAATCAAATGGTATTTAACTGATAATATGACAAATGAGAATACACAAACATATGGATTCGCGTGTTACATAACATGCGTGTTACATGACATGCATCTGCTCAGCTCTCTCTCTCTCTCTCTCTCTCTCTCTCTCTCTCTCTCTCTCTCTCTGTATTCTTTCATATACACACACTCACACGCATGCGCGCGCTCACACACACACACACTAACACATCAACTCTCCCACTGTCTCACTCTCTAACACACAATCCTTCACACACACACACACACTCACTCTCTCAATCACACTCTCTCACACATACACATACACATGAACGCATGCACATGAACGCATGCACACACGCATACACTCCCTCACTCACTCTCACACATACACGTACGAATGCATGCACTGACACATTCCCCCACCATTTCTCGCTCAATCACTCTCTCCACACACACGCATGCACGTGCGCACACACGCATTCACTCTCTCCCTCTCTCTGACACCCACTTTCTCTCTCTCTCTCTCTCTCTCTCTCTCTCTCTCTCTCTCTCTCTCTCTCTCTCTCTCTCTCTCTCGCTCCCACACGCACACACATATATAGTGAACAATTATAGTTAAACAATTATAATGAACAATTATACTGAACAATTATACCAGTAAATGAATTATGGTGGCATATAGTCGGTATGGATTAAGTATTGAAAGAGTTTTCGGTTAAATGTGTAGGGACTCATTGGAGTTTTCAGATCTGGAGGCAGATCATTCCATAAGTGAGCACCAGAATAGGCGAAACATGTTTTGTATAGGTCCAATCTAGGCTTTGAGACATGTAACAAATTTAGGCGCTTGTTGTTCATTGCATTATATTGAATCAGCGGCAGAAGATACTCTGGGGTATTTTGAGATATAATTTTATTCACTAATTTGGCTTTGTTGAAAAGGAAGCGCTTTTGTAGTGGTAGAAGTCTTAGATGACTGTACAAATTATTACTTTCAACGTGCTTAATGCCAGAAACCAGACGAATAGCGCGGTTTTGTAAAGAACATAGTCGTTTTAAATTAGATTTAGGGCAACCATCCCAAACTATGGAACAGTAATCGAGATGTGATTGGATATAGCATGTATAGAATATTTTTCGCGTGCTTTCGTCCAGGAAGTTGAATTTTAGCAAGTTGGTAAACTTTTTGTGCTATTTTCTTGGTAAGAGCGTGAACATAAGAGCTCCAGTTCAAATGGCTGTATATTAAAAGCCCTAGTGTTTTATGTTCAGTCACATTAACTATAGGTAACGTGCCCATGCGGAGTTCGAGCGGTGATCCAGTTATGGCTAGTGTCTGTAGTTTTTGTCTGGTCGTTATTAGTATGGATTTGGTTTTGTCGATGTTAATTTGCATGCGGTTTTCATTGCTCCATCTAGTGAGATTATCAAGTTCCTTTTGTAAAGAATTCTCTAATTCACTACGGTTTTCTTGACTAGTATATATAGTACAGTCGTCTGCAAATAGATCACAAGTTGTATTGATATATAAAGGAAGATCATTAATATAATAGATAATAGGGACAAGCACACAGACAGATACAGATATTGGTAATTGTGTGAGATAATAGGGATAAGAACACAGACAGATACAGAGTTTGGTGATTGTGTGAGCTAATAGGGATTGACACACAGACAGATACAGAGATTGGTGATTGTGTGAGATAATAGGGATTGACACACAGACAGAGACAGAGATTGGTGATCGTGTGAGATAATAGGGATTGACACACAGACAGGTACAGAGATTGGTGATTGTGTGAGATAATAGGGATTGACACACAGACAGGTGCAGAGATTGGTGATTGTGTGAGATAATAGGGATTGACACACAGACAGAGACAGAGATTGGTGATCGTGTGAGATAATAGGGATTGACACACAGACAGGTACAGAGATTGGTGATTGTGTGAGATAATAGGGACAAGCACACAGACAGGTACAGAGATTGGTGATTGTGTGAGATAATAGGGACAAGAACACAGACAGGTACAGAGATTGGTGATTGTGTGAGATAATAGGGACAAGAACACAGACAGACACAGAGATTGGTGATTGTGTGAGATAATAGGGACAAGCACACAGACAGATACAGATATTGGTGATTGTGTGAGATAATAGGGACAAGAACTCAGACAGGTACAGGGATTGGTGATTGTGTGAGATAATAGGGACAAGCACACAGACAGATACAGAGATTGGTGATCGTGTGAGATAATAGGGACAAGAACACAGACATGTACAGGGATTGGTGATTGTGTGAGATAATAGGGACTGACACACAGACAGATACAGAGATTTGTGATTGTGTGAGATAATAGGGACTGACACACAGACAGGTACAGAGATTGGTGATTGTGTGAGATACTAGGGACAAGCACACAGACAGGTACAGAAATTGGTGATGGTGTGAGATAATAGAGACTAGCACACAGACAGGTATAGAGATTGGTGATTGTGTGAGATAATAGGGACAAGCACACAGACAGATACAGAGATTGGTGATTGTTTGAGATAATAGGGACAAGCACACAGACAGATACAGAGATTGGTGATTGTGTGAGATAATAGGGACAAGCACACAGACAGGTAATGAGATTGGTGATTGTATGAGATACTAGGGATAAGAACACAGACAGATACAGATATTGGTGATTGTGTGAGATAATAGGGATAAGAACACAGACAGATACAGAGTTTGGTGATTGTGTGAGCTAATAGGGATTGACACACAGACAGGTACAGAGATTGGTGATTGTGTGAGTTAATAGGGACAAGCACACAGACAGATACAGAGATTGGTTATTGTGTGAGATAATAGGGATTGACACACAGACAGATACAGAGATTGGTGATTGTGTGAGATAATAGGGATTGACACACAGACAGATACAGAAATTGGTGATTGTGTGAGATAATAGGGATTGACACACAGACAGATACAGAGATTGGTGATTGTGGGAGTTAATAGGGACAAGCACACAGACATATACAGAGATTGGTGATTGTGTGAGATAATAGGGATTGACACACAGACAGATACAGAGATTGGTGATTGTGTGAGATAATAGGGATTGACACACAGACAGATACAGAGATTGGTGATTGTGTGAGATAATAGGGATTGACACACAGACAGATACAGAGATTGGTGATTGTGTGAGATAATATGGATTGACACTGTCACCGCCTCATCGTTAGATATATTATTAGAGGGCTGCAACTCCAGCCCAAGGGACAGCATCGAGTCGCTCAGGACCCGAGTAATCTAGAACCTTCTCGAAAGAGCTGGTCATCGAGTCCATGGTTCCGTGGACACTGATGTGGCCCGCCTAATGCGGGGTCCACGAGGAACTCGGACAGAGTTACCGCCCGTGTCGAATGTGGACACGAGGAGACCGGCAGAGGACAGACGGACTTGAGAGAGGCAACAAGGCCTGCCTGAGAGGGACTCAATAGATATTCATAGATATATATATACATAGGCTAGATAGTGTGCTAGATTGTTGTATGACAACTATGTGTTTGATGTTTAACTATCTGTGATATGTAAGATAATATAGCGCGGGCTGTTAACCCACTGCGCCAACTGTATATTCAATACAATAAATATTCGATCTCATAGCGAACAGATTTATTGTTGCCTGTATGTACCCGTGTTCAGTTACCTAGATAAGAGCAAGATGATGACAGACACACAGACAGGTACAGAGATTGGTGATTGTGTGAGATAATAGGGACAAGCACACAGACAGGTGCAGAAATTGGTGATTGTGTGAGATAATAGGGATTGACACACAGACAGATACATAGATTGGTGATTGTGTGAGATAATAATGATTGACACACAGACAGATACAGAGATTGGTGATTGTGTGAGATAATAGGGACTGACACACAGACAGGTACAGAGATTGGTGATTGTGTGAGATAATAGGGACAAGAACTCAGACAGGTACAGATATTGGTGATTGTGTGAGATAATAGGGACAAGACTACACAACATTTTTTCTAAGGGATTTAACTTTATAAACATTACAAACAAGTAAAACACAAAATGTCTACCTTAGATAAAAGCATTGAGCAAGGAATAAAATTAGGTTATAAAGAGGAGAAACTGTCAGAATGGGCACAGAAAACACACGCAGAAAATATTGCCCGTGAAGAAAGAGCGATAGAACGAGAGGAAAAACAACGGCAAATGCAAATGGAGGCCGAAGATAAGAAAATTCAAATGGAGGCCGAAGAAAAGAAATTGCAAATGGAGACAGAAGAAAAGAAAATGCAGATGCAGATGGAGGCAGCAGAAAAGAAATTACAAATGGAGCTTGACGCGGCAGCCAAGCAAGCCCAATTGAATGCTGATACACAAGTGAAACTAAAACAAATGGAAATTGAGTCCAACGCAGAAATATCGATAAATAAGCTAAGAAGCAAAGAGGAAGAACAAAAATATAATAAGTATAAAGGCCTCGTGAAGGCGTTCTGCTCAGGAGATTCCATCAGCGCCTACTTGGAAAATTTTGAGTGTCTCATGGCCTACCATAAGATCATTAAATCAGATTGGGCATTTATTCTAATGAGAAACTTAGCTCTTGAACCACTAAAAGTAATAGAGACAGTACCACAGGAAATGCGAAAAGACTATGATTACTTAAAACAACGCATTCTCCAACATTTTTCTTTAGATACTGCAGGTTACCAACAACAATTTGCCAAATTATCACCACAACCAAACCAAACCTTTATAGATTATGTCAGTACAGTCCAAGACGTGTGCACAAAATGGATCAACTCGGCTAAAACCAACAATAGCCATGACAAACTTAAAGAGCTTATTATTATAGATAAAATAGTTAGCACCATCCCCACACCTTTTGCCAAGTTCTTAAAACAAATGGACTGTAAGAGTATTCAGGAAATAGAGGCAAAGGGGAATGCATTTTTCACAGCAAATAGGGATATTTTTCAGCTGAACATAAGTCACAACGATACAGCAGCTGCAGTAGTGAACACCAAATACGCCAAACAAACAGAGAGTAAATTTAAACCGCGCCCCAATGTCGGTAAAGTAGCGAAATGCCAATATTGCGGTTTCAGTCACGACACTTATTCTATGTGCGACAAATCGCCTACCTATCCTACCCACCTCAAAATGATGGTGGAGAAGCAGAAGGCTAAGCGCAACGCTTACCAGAGAGCAGTCAAATGCTACTTTTGCCAAAGTTTTGGCCACTATAGTCGCCTCTGTGATGGACGTAAGTTATTGAAACAGGCCAATGCTGCACTAGTAGAAACGTCGTCTGACGAAGAGCTTGAATCGCTGAATGAATGTGATAATCAACACGACAATGAAAGCGAGCTTGGGAATGCTGTACACATTATTAACACCATTACAGACAGTAAGTGCAACACCTGTACGAAGTTCCAACTTGACACAACACTATTATGTGGCCACACGATCCCTATTTCAAATGAAACAGCTAACGCTGCCTTATCATCTACAGGCAAGCTAGTTTTTTCTACAGGGTTTGTTAACAACAAAAAGTGCACATTAATTCGGGATTCCGGCGCAACGCTCTGTGGGGTTAAGAAAACATTAATAGACATTAAAGACTACACAGACAAACATGTGACTTGTCGCACATTCTCAGGTACTATAGAGAGATACCCCCTTGCTCTGGTCGAAATTCGAACACCGTTCATATCAGGACAAGTGTTGTGCGCTGTCCTTGAAAATCCAGTCGCGGATATTATACTTGGTAATTTACCCAACATACATCCATGCTCTGAAAAGGAAATCAAAGACTGGGAGCAAAAACACGGTATCCACCACACAAACAGCGAGGCTACAGAGAAACACCATTCTTGCTTGTCTCAAGCTGCCAAAATACCAAGGGAGACAACCACTGAGGTAATTCAGAAAGAATTCACCGAGGTGTACAATGCAGGGGCGGTCGAATCTATGAACGATACGACCGAATTAAAACCTCGAATTGAGGATGCTACCGAGCTACCAAGTACCAAGCCTGTAAATGTGCAACAAAACACACAACACACAAATGCAATAACACGACAGACAACCCATAAAACCAACACCGACCAACTGCAGGAATCATTAGAAATAGTAGCGCCAAACTCAACTAACATCAATTTTGGAAATGAACAGAAAGCAGGTACAACACTTGCACCATACTTTAAGTTAGTAGGACTTAAACCAAAACTAACTAAGAACGCATCGTGGACATTTAGGCTACAGAACAACATCTTAACTAGATTTTACACAACAAAGCAGACCACGATACAGCAAATAGTGTTACCACAAGCACATCGAAACAAAGTTCTAAAAATAGCCCATGACTCCCCTTTTGGAGGTCATATGGGGTATGAAAAGACCAGGGCTAGGGTCCTCACCCAATTTTATTGGCCAAAGTTTTGCCAAGATATAAAAACCTTCTGTAGATCTTGTGATATATGTCAGAAACTGGTGAAAAAGGGAAAATCCCTACAGCAGAAGTCCAATCAACGACAACTGCCTCGAGGCCTTTCCAAATCGTGGCAGTTGACCTAGTAGGTCCGTTGAATCACATATCAAACAAGGGGAATAGATATATTTTTACTCTTATTGATTTATGTACAAGGTGGCCCGAAATGCTTCCATTAAGATCTATCTCTTCTAAGGATGTGACGGACATATTACTAAATATTTTCTCCCGTTTTGGCTTCCCGGAGAAAATCATTTCTGATAGAGGAACCCAGTTCATATCTAATGCCACCCAATCAGTAACTAAGTTACTAGGCATCAAGCAGTGTTTCACCAGTCCCTATCGACCAGCCGCAAATGGTATCTGCGAGAAACTAAATGGGGACCTAAAACATATGCTATCTAAAGTGACAGCTGAAAATCCAGCCGATTGGGACATACTTCTCCCAACGGTGCTGTTCGCATATAGAGAAGTCCCACAATCAAGTACAGGGTTCTCTCCCTTCGATTTGATGTATGGAGCGAACCCAAGAGGACCTCTCACCATTTATAAAGAGATCATATCACAACCTGTAGATATCCAACTTCCCATTTCTACCTATGATTTGGTCACTGATACCAGAGACAAAATCATACGTTCCTGTATATTGGCCAGAACATCACTACAGGAGAAAGGTTTTAAATACAGGCAGTACGCCAATAGAGGTGCAAAAACAATTGTGCTAAATCCAGGTCAGGATATTTTACTACTCCTACCTGACAAAAGAGATTTACTGTCAACCTCTTGGCAGGGACCTTTTAAGATCATTAGAAGAATTTCAGAAGTAGATTACGAAATCTCATTAAATGGAAAGTTGAAAATATTCCATGTAAATATGTTGAAACCATACTATGCTAGACAGGACAATGAGACAAATGAACTGACGCAACGAACTGGTGACGGAGACGAAACGACAATTTCCCAACGAAATGACACCTCGACAAACGAAGCATCGTTAACGACACACTCTTACGACGACGAAAACGACGAAGACATATGGACATTACCGACAATCTGTGATATCGACAACGACGACAAATTTGACGACATATTGACAATTGATCTCGACGACGATGACAATGACATTGAAGACAATTTACAAACAGTAGCATCTGTGATAAATCAGACAGACGTGGACAATACTGAAATCCCTGTACCAATCATGACTGACGACGGGAGTATAAATGACATACATATCTCTGACACTTTGACACAACAACAGCGACAAGACATTTTGACGCTCCTTGACGACTATAAGACTATCTTTTCCTAACAAACCTGGACGCACTGATAGAATAACACATTCCATTGTGCTGACAGATCTAAGACCGGTCAAATGTAGACCATATTCTATTCCTCTCCATTACAGATCTAATTTAGATAAAGAAATTTTAGATTTAGAGAAGAATGGCATTATTTAAAAATCGATGTCTCAATATTCTTCACCGATTGTTCTGGTTAAAAAGAAGGACCAGACAATCCGTTTGTGCATCGACTATAGAGTATTAAATACAAGAACAACAACGGATGCAGAGCCAATGAACAGTTGTGAAGATCTTATTTTAAATATGGCTCAATCATCCTTATTTTCCAAGACCGATTTAGCGAAAGGATATTGGCAAGTTCCACTACACCCTTCTTGTAGACATATAACAGCATTCGCAACACCTCTCGGTTTGTACGAATGGCTATATCTTCCTTTTGGCCTGAAGAACGCACCGGCCACATTTGTGAGACTAACAAGATTGTTATTACACGGAATTAAAGATGTAGTAGCCTATATTGATGATATATGCGTCCATTCTTCTGATATGACTTCTCACTTACTTACCCTGAAACAAGTCTTCAACCAAATCTCTCTTTTTGGACTTACTATCAAACCTTCCAAGGTTGAAATAGGTTATACACAAATAGACTTCCTTGGTCATAGAATTTCTGAAGGAAAATTGTTGACTGATGATAAAATTGTTTCCAAGATCCTTAATCTAGAAGTGCCTACCACAAAGAAACAGATTAGAAGTCTACTAGGTCTTATTAACTATTATTCTAAATTCATTCCACATTGGGCAGAACTCACCTCAGTCTTTTCTGATATGTTAACTAAAGATCATCCATCAAAAATTTGTAAAAGTACCAGCTTAGATGATGCAATGTGTAGATTGAAACATATTTTTTCTAATCCACCAGTCTTACGATTACCCAACATAAATTTACCCTTTATTTTGACCACAGATGCGAGCGCTATCGCAATAGGAGGATGTTTAATGCAGGAAGTGGATGGCGTACGACACCCGATTCTCTACGTGAGCCGCAAACTAAAGAAGGCTGAGACTCGTTATGCCACAGTGGAATTGGAGTGTTTAAGCCTATTGTTCTGTATATTGAGATTATCTAAGTTCCTCTTGGGGAGTCATTTTGTGGTCCTCACAGACAGTTCGCCATTATTAGTCCTTAACCATGGGTCGCCCAAAAACCACCGGTTACAACGATGGTGTCTTCTACTTCAAGATTTCGACTTCGAAATCCGCCATATCAAGGGCACCGATAATATTATGGCTGACCTTTTATCACGGCAGACAAATGCGCCAGTAGAATGACTCTTATCACATCGACCATTAGCCATACTATAAACTGTGATACTTTTAGGCGGTTGCATATAACAGTGTAACTCTACACCTGCTAGAGTACTCTCAGTGATTAGGTTACTTACGACACCCATGAACATGGTACATTAAGAACTATACATTAAGACCATCTATACGTTAAGAGCTATACTTAAGAACTATACTATCAAGTGCCTAAGCTCTAGAACGATTCCAGCAAGAAACGGTAACTGTGTTTGTTTCAACCAATAATATCAACCAGTGAACTGACTATGAATACTGTAATATTTCATACGGAACATTGAGAACAATCCATACTTGCTGTTGCTACGAAACTTTGCAAACAGCCGAAACAGAACGACATCGACTACAACACTCAAGAGACAACCATACTAACTTTAACATTCATGGCATAACACGCTAACGACAGGAGGACAACGCGCACATCATCGTTGGATTTATTTAGTTATCTAATTAATTAATTACTTTAGGATTAAATATGTATTATATTTGCATTAATGATGTATATAAATTGTGTTAACCTGTAATGTGTACATATTCTACTTTAATATTACAGGCGGTGCCATTCATAGGCTAAAGAACCGTCCTATACAATTGTCTCTAGTTAAATTATAACCTATTTTTCATTCATCGTACAAAAAGTACGTATTTTCTTAAAGGGCAAATATCGCCTAGCCCATTTTTTCTAAGGGCAATAACACTTACCTCAACTTTAATTATATATTTTAACCAAATACTATTGTGTATGAAAGGTGAATGAATGACTGCGTGAAAGGATTAAATGAGAGAACGATACACTTGGCGGACAAATTGTACGCAAAACGTATTTATTGTAATTTGTCTGCGTCTTTCATGTAAAATTGCATGACTTGTCTAATTTGTCAATACATGTGTAGCACTTAGTTTAATAATGAGTTTAATTTAGTAATCAGTGTAATATACTTAGTTTAGCAGTTAGTATACATCTAAGCACCACTACTTGGAATGCCTGATCATGTATTGCACACAGTGCAGTATTTCATGATTGAGGTTATCCCAACTCGTGACGCTTGGAAATACGCCACACATTCAGCACACACGTTACACAAACCTCAAAACTCAACACGATCAATTTAAAATACAGTCACTTTATTAGAAACATCAACTTATTAGTCAACACACTAACAAGCCAACAGGGACACATGTAGTCTGAGAGGGATAAAAGAACAAGGTAACCACATATTTAGCATTATATAACATACGAGAGTAAAAGTGTATGGAAATACACAAACAGATCAAGATTTGAAGGTGTACTTATTTAGCCAGGACTTCGGTCGTGTTAACCCTCTTTAATATAGAGGTTAATTGTCTTGGTACCATTTCGGATACTATGAGAAGGGCGGGTTGTAAATACAACTACTAAAACGTCACGTAACTTCGGTCAGATAAGCATTTTTAAGCACACGAGAGACAGAGGGATCTCTTCACCAAATCAGAGAAGTGTTGTATGGTAGAATACATGAGTTTTAGTGCTAGTAGGTAGGTTACCAAGTTACTATCCACCAAACTACAAACACCAACTTTATGTGATTCGGTGACATAATTAGAACAGATCTAATTACCCAAGAACACATCATATCAGGGGGGAGGGGGGATCCTGTCACCGCCTCACCGTTAGATATATTATTAGAGGGCTGCAACTCCAGCCCAAGGGACAGCATCGAGTCGCTCAGGACCCGAGTAATCTAGAACCTTCTCGAAAGAGCTGGTCATCGAGTCCATGGTTCCGTGGACACTGATGTGGCCCGCCTAATGCGGGGTCCACGAGGAACTCGGACAGAGTTACCGCCCGTGTCGAATGTGGACACGAGGAGACCGGCAGAGGACAGACGGACTTGAGAGAGGCAACAAGGCCTGCCTGAGAGGGACTCAATAGATATTCATAGATATATATATACATAGGCTAGATAGTGTGCTAGATTGTTGTATGACAACTATGTGTTTGATGTTTAACTATCTGTGATATGTAAGATAATATAGCGCGGGCTGTTAACCCACTGCGCCAACTGTATATTCAATACAATAAATATTCGATCTCATAGCGAACAGATTTATTGTTGCCTGTATGTACCCGTGTTCAGTTACCTAGATAAGAGCAAGATGATGACAGACACACAGACAGGTACAGAGATTGGTGATTGTGTGAGATAATAGGGACAAGCACACAGACAGGTGCAGAAATTGGTGATTGTGTGAGATAATAGGGATTGACACACAGACAGATACATAGATTGGTGATTGTGTGAGATAATAATGATTGACACACAGACAGATACAGAGATTGGTGATTGTGTGAGATAATAGGGACTGACACACAGACAGGTACAGAGATTGGTGATTGTGTGAGATAATAGGGACAAGAACTCAGACAGGTACAGATATTGGTGATTGTGTGAGATAATAGGGACAAGAACACAGACAGGTATAGAGATTGGTGATTGTGTGAGATAATAGGGACAAGAACACAGACAGGTACAGAGATTGGTGATTGTGTGAGATAATAGGGACACGCACACAGACAGGTACAGAGATTGGTGATTGTGTGAGATAATAGGGACAAGCACACAGAAAGATACCGATATTGGTGTTTGTGTGAGATAATAGGGACAAACACACAGACAGGTACAGAGATTGGTGATTGTGTGAGATAATACGGACAAGCACACAGACAGGTATAGAGATTGGTGATTGTGTGAGATAATAGGGACAAGCACACAGACAGATACAGGGATTGGTGATTGTGTGAGATAATAGGGACAAGCACACAGACATATACAGATATTGGTGATTGTGTGAGATAATAGAGACAAGCACACAGACAGATACAGAGATTGGTGATTGTGTGAGCTAATAGGGATTGACACACAGACAGATACAGAGATTGGTGATTGTGTGAGTTAATAGGGACAAGCACACAGACAGATACAGAGATTGGTGATTGTGTGAGATAATAGGCATTGACACACAGACAGATACAGAGATTGTTGATTGTGTGAGATAATAGGGATTGACACACAGACAGATACAGAGATTGGTGATTGTGTGAGATAATAGGGATTGACACACAGACAGATACAGAGATTGGTGATTGTGTGAGATAATAGGGATTGACACACAGACAGGTACAGAGATTGGTGATTGTGTGAGATAATAGGGACAAGCACACAGACAGGTACAGAAATTGGTGATTGTGTGAGATAATAGGGACAAGCACACAGACAGGTACAGAGATTGGTGATGGTGTGAGATAATAGGGACTAGCACACAGACAAGTACAGAGATTGGTGAATGTGTGAGATAATCGGGACAAGCACACAGACAGATACAGAGATTGGTGATTGTTTGAGATAATAGGGACAAGCACACAGACAGATACAGAGATTGGTGATTGTGTGAGATAATAGGGACAAGCACACAGACAGGTACAGAGATTGGTGATTGTGTGAGATAATAGGGACAAGAACACAAACAGGTACAGAGATTGGTGATGGTGTGAGATAATAGGGACAAGCACACAGACAGGTACAGAGATTGGTGATTGTGTGAGATAATAGGGACAAGTACACAGACAGGTACAGAGATTGGTGATTGTGTGAGATAATGGGGACAAGAACACAGACAGGTACAGAGATTGGTGATTGTGTGAGATAATAGGGACTGACACACAGACAGGTACAGAGATTGGTGATTGTGTGAGATAATATGGACAAGAACACAGACAGGTACAGAGATTGGTGATTGTGTGAGATAATAGGGACAAGAACACAGACAGGTACAGAGATTGGTGATTGTGTGAGACAATAAAGACAAAAACACAGACAGGTACAGAGATTGGTGATTGTGTGAGATAATAGGGACAAGAACACAGACAGGTACAGAGATTGGTGATTGTGTGAGATAATAGGGACAAGAACACAGACAGGTATAGAGATTGATGATTGTGTGAGCTAGTAGGGACAAGAACACAGACAGGTACAGAGATTGGTGATTGTATGAGATAATAGGGACAAGAACACAGACAGATACAGAGATTGGTGATTGTGTGAGATAATAGGGACAAGCACACAGACAGATACAGTGATTGGTGATTGTGTTAGGTAATAGGCACAAGCACACAGACAGGTACAGAGATTGGTGACTGTGTGAGATAATAGGGACAAGCACACAGACAGATACAGAGATTGGTGATTGTGTGAGATAATAGGGACAAGCACACAGACAGGTATAGAGATTGGTGATCATGTGAGATAATAGGGTCAAGCACACAGGCAGATACAGAGATTTGTGATTGTTTGAGATAATAGGGACAAGCACACAGACAGATACAGAGATTGGTGATTGTGTGAGATAATAGGGACAAGCACACAGACAGGTAATGAGATTGGTGATTGTGTGAGATAATAGGGATAAGAACACAGACAGATACAGATATTGGTGATTGTGTGAGATAGTAGGGACAAGAACTCAGACAGGTACAGATATTGGTGATTGTGTGAGATAATAGGGACAAGAACACAGACAGGTACAGAGATTGGTGATTGTGTGAGATAATAGGGACAAGAACACAGACAGGTACAGAGATTGGTGATTGTGTGAGATAATAGGGATTGACACACAGACAGATACATAGATTGGTGATTGTGTGAGATAATAGGGATTGACACATGGACAGATACAGAGATTGTTGATTGTGTGAGATAATAGGGATTGACACACAGACAGGTACAGAGATTGGTGATTGTGTGAGATAATAGGGACAAGCACACAGACAGGTACAGAAATTGGTGATTGTGTGAGATAATAGAGATTGACACACAGACAGATACATAGATTGGTGATTGTGTTAGATAATAGGGATTGACACACAGACAGATACAGAGATTGGTGATTGTGTGAGATAATAGGGACTGACACACAGACAGGTACAGAGATTGGTGATTGTGTGAGATAATAGGGACAAGAACTCAGACAGGTACAGATATTGGTGATTGTATGAGATAATAGGGACAAGAACACAGACAGGTACAGAGTTTGGTGATTGTGTGAGATAATAGGGACAAGAACACAGACAGGTACAGAGATTGGTGATTGTGTGAGATAATAGGGACAAGCACACAGACAGGTAGAGAGATTGGTGATTGTGTGAGATAATAGGGACAAGCACACAGAAAGATACCGAGATTGGTGTTTGTGTGAGATAATAGGGACAAACACACAGACAGGTACAGAGATTGGTGATTGTGTGAGATAATACGGACAAGCACACAGACAGGTATAGAGATTGGTCATTGTGTGAGATAATACGGACAAGCACACAGACAGATACAGGGATTGGTGATTGTGTGAGATAATAGGGACAAGCACACAGACAGATACAGATATTGGTGATTGTGTGAGATAATAGGGACAAGCACACATACAGATACAGAGATTGGTGATTGTGTGAGATAATAGGGATTGACACACAGACAGATACAGAGATTGGTGATTGTGTGGGATAATAGGGATTGACACACAGACAGATACATAGATTGGTGATAGTGTGAGATAATAGGGATTGACACACAGACAGATACATAGATTGGTGATTGTGTGAGATAATAGGGATTGACACACAGACAGATACAGAGATTGGAGATTGTGTGAGATAATAGGGATTGACACACAGACAGGTACAGAGATTGGTAATTGTGTGAGATAATAGGGACAAGCACACAGACAGGTACAGAAATTGGTGATTGTGTGAGATAATAGGGACATGCACACAGACAGGTACAGAGATTGGTGATGGTGTGAGATAATAGAGACTAGCACACAGACAGGTATAGAGATTGGTGATTGTGTGAGATAATAGGGACAAGCACACAGACAGTTACAGAGTTGGTGATTGTTTGAGATAATAGGGACAAGCACACAGACAGATACAGAGATTGGTGATTGTGTGAGATAATAGGGACAAGCACACAGACAGGTAATGAGATTGGTGATTGTGTGAGATAATAGGGAGAAGAACACAGACAGATACAGATATTGGTGATTGTGTGAGATAATAGGGATAAGAACACAGACAGATACAGAGTTTGGTGATTGTGTGAGCTAATAGGGATTGACACACAGACAGATACAGAGATTGGTGATTGTGTGAGTTAATAGGGACAAGCACACAGACAGATACAGAGATTGGTTATTGTGTGAGATAATAGGGATTGACACACAGACAGATACAGAGATTGGTGATTGTGTGAGATAATAGGGATTGACACACAGACAGATACAGAAATTGGTGATTGTGTGAGATAATAGGGATTGACACACAGACAGATACATAGATTGGTGATTGTGTGAGATAATAGGGATTGACACACAGACAGGTACAGAGATTGGTGATTGTGTGAGATAATAGGGACAAGAACACAGACAGGTACAGAGATTGGTGATTGTGTGAGATAAGAGAGACAAGAACACAGACAGGTATAGAGATTGATGAATGTGTGAGATAGTAGGGACAAGAACACAGACAGGTACAGAGATTGGTGATTGTATGAGATAATAGGGACAAGAACACAGACAGATACAGAGATTGGTGATTGTGTGAGATAATAGGGACAAGCACACAGACAGATACAGTGATTAGTGATTGTGTTAGGTAATATGTACACGCACACAGACAGGTACAGAGATTGGTGATTGTGTGAGATAATAGGAACAAGCACACAGACAGATACAGAGATTGGTGATTGTGTGAGATAATAGGGACACGCACACAGACAGGTACAGAGATTGGTGATTGTGTGAGATAATAGGGACAAGCACACAGACAGGTATAGTGATTGGTGATCATGTGAGATAATAGGGTCAAGCACACAGACAGATACAGAGACTGGTGATTGTTTGAGATAATAGGGACAAGCACACAGACAGATACAGAGATTGGTGATTGTGTGAGATAATAGGGACAAGCACACAGACAGGTAATGAGATTGGTGATTGTGTGAGATAATAGGGATAAGAACACAGACAGATACAGATATTGGTGATTGTGTGAGATAATAGGGATAAGAACACAGACAGATACAGAGTTTGGTGATTGTGTGAGCTAATAGGGATTGACACACAGACAGATACAGATATTGGTGATTGTGTGAGATAATAGGGATTGACACACAGACAGATACATAGATTGGTGATTGTGTGAGATAATAGGGATTGACACACAGACAGATACAGAGATTGGTGATTGTGTGAGATAATAGGGATTGACACACAGACAGGTACAGAGATTGGTGATTGTGTGAGATAATAGGGACAAGCACACAGACAGGTACAGAAATTGGTGATTGTGTGAGATAATAGGGATTGACACACAGACAGATACAAAGATTGGTGATTGTTTTAGATAATAGGGATTGACACACAGACAGATACAGAGATTGGTGATTGTGTGAGATAATAGGGACTGACACACAGACAGGTACAGAGATTGGTGATTGTGTGAGATAATAGGGACAAGAACTCAGACAGGTACAGATATTGGTGATTGTGTGAGATAATAGGGACAAGAATACAGACAGGTACAGAGATTGGTGATTGTGTTAGATAATAGGGACAAGAACACAGACAGGTACAGAGATTGGTGATTGTGTGAGATAATAGGGACAAGCACACAGACAGGTACAGAGATTGGTGATTGTGTGAGATAATAGGGACAAGCACACAGAAAGATACCGAGATTGGTGTTTGTGTGAGATAATAGGGACAAACACACAGACAGATACAGAGATTGGTGATTGTGTGAGATAATAGGGACAAGCACACAGACAGGTAATGAGATTGGTGATTGTGTGAGATAATAGGGATAAGAACACAGACAGATACAGATATTGGTGATTGTGTGAGATAATAGGGACAAGAACTCAGACAGGTACAGATATTGGTGATTGTGTGAGATAATAGGGACAAGAACACAGACAGGTACAGAGATTGGTGATTGTGTGAGATAATAGGGACAAGAACACAGACAGGTACAGAGATTGGTGATTGTGTGAGATAATAGGGATTGACACACAGACAGATACATAGATTGGTGATTGTGTGAGATAATAGGGATTGACACATGGACAGATACAGAGATTGTTGATTGTGTGAGATAATAGGGATTGACACACAGACAGGTACAGAGATTGGTGATTGTGTGAGATAATAAGGACAAGCACACAGACAGGTACAGAAATTGGTGATTGTGTGAGATAATAGGGATTGACACACAGACAGATACATAGATTGGTGATTGTGTGAGATAATAGGGATTGACACACAGACAGATACAGAGATTGGTGATTGTGTGAGATAATAGGGACTGACACACAGACAGGTACAGAGATTGGTGATTGTGTGAGATAATAGGGACAAGAACTCAGACAGGTACAGATATTGGTGATTGTATGAGATAATAGGGACAAGAACACAGACAGGTACAGAGTTTGGTGATTGTGTGAGATAATAGGGACAAGAACACAGACAGGTACAGAGATTGGTGATTGTGTGAGATAATAGGGACAAGCACACAGACAGGTAGAGAGATTGGTGATTGTGTGAGATAATAGGGACAAGCACACAGAAAGATACCGAGATTGGTGTTTGTGTGAGATAATAGGGACAAACACACAGACAGGTACAGAGATTGGTGATTGTGTGAGATAATACGGACAAGCACACAGACAGGTATAGAGATTGGTCATTGTGTGAGATAATACGGACAAGCACACAGACAGATACAGGGATTGGTGATTGTGTGAGATAATAGGGACAAGCACACAGACAGATACAGATATTGGTGATTGTGTGAGATAATAGGGACAAGCACACATACAGATACAGAGATTGGTGATTGTGTGAGATAATAGGGATTGACACACAGACAGATACAGAGATTGGTGATTGTGTGGGATAATAGGGATTGACACACAGACAGATACATAGATTGGTGATAGTGTGAGATAATAGGGATTGACACACAGACAGATACATAGATTGGTGATTGTGTGAGATAATAGGGATTGACACACAGACAGATACAGAGATTGGAGATTGTGTGAGATAATAGGGATTGACACACAGACAGGTACAGAGATTGGTAATTGTGTGAGATAATAGGGACAAGCACACAGACAGGTACAGAAATTGGTGATTGTGTGAGATAATAGGGACATGCACACAGACAGGTACAGAGATTGGTGATGGTGTGAGATAATAGAGACTAGCACACAGACAGGTATAGAGATTGGTGATTGTGTGAGATAATAGGGACAAGCACACAGACAGTTACAGAGTTGGTGATTGTTTGAGATAATAGGGACAAGCACACAGACAGATACAGAGATTGGTGATTGTGTGAGATAATAGGGACAAGCACACAGACAGGTAATGAGATTGGTGATTGTGTGAGATAATAGGGAGAAAAACACAGACAGATACAGATATTGGTGATTGTGTGAGATAATAGGGATAAGAACACAGACAGATACAGAGTTTGGTGATTGTGTGAGCTAATAGGGATTGACACACAGACAGATACAGAGATTGGTGATTGTGTGAGTTAATAGGGACAAGCACACAGACAGATACAGAGATTGGTTATTGTGTGAGATAATAGGGATTGACACACAGACAGATACAGAGATTGGTGATTGTGTGAGATAATAGGGATTGACACACAGACAGATACAGAAATTGGTGATTGTGTGAGATAATAGGGATTGACACACAGACAGATACATAGATTGGTGATTGTGTGAGATAATAGGGATTGACACACAGACAGGTACAGAGATTGGTGATTGTGTGAGATAATAGGGACAAGAACACAGACAGGTACAGAGATTGGTGATTGTGTGAGATAAGAGAGACAAGAACACAGACAGGTATAGAGATTGATGAATGTGTGAGATAGTAGGGACAAGAACACAGACAGGTACAGAGATTGGTGATTGTATGAGATAAAAGGGACAAGAACACAGACAGATACAGAGATTGGTGATTGTGTGAGATAATAGGGACAAGCACACAGACAAATACAGTGATTAGTGATTGTGTTAGGTAATATGTACACGCACACAGACAGGTACAGAGATTGGTGATTGTGTGAGATAATAGGAACAAGCACACAGACAGATACAGAGATTGGTGATTGTGTGAGATAATAGGGACACGCACACAGACAGGTACAGAGATTGGTGATTGTGTGAGATAATAGGGACAAGCACACAGACAGGTATAGAGATTGGTGATCATGTGAGATAATAGGGTCAAGCACACAGACAGATACAGAGACTGGTGATTGTTTGAGATAATAGGGACAAGCACACAGACAGATACAGAGATTGGTGATTGTGTGAGATAATAGGGACAAGCACACAGACAGGTAATGAGATTGGTGATTGTGTGAGATAATAGGGATAAGAACACAGACAGATACAGATATTGGTGATTGTGTGAGATAATAGGGATAAGAACACAGACAGATACAGAGTTTGGTGATTGTGTGAGCTAATAGGGATTGACACACAGACAGATACAGATATTGGTGATTGTGTGAGATAATAGGGATTGACACACAGACAGATACATAGATTGGTGATTGTGTGAGATAATAGGGATTGACACACAGACAGATACAGAGATTGGTGATTGTGTGAGATAATAGGGATTGACACACAGACAGGTACAGAGATTGGTGATTGTGTGAGATAATAGGGACAAGCACACAGACAGGTACAGAAATTGGTGATTGTGTGAGATAATAGGGATTGACACACAGACAGATACAAAGATTGGTGATTGTTTTAGATAATAGGGATTGACACACAGACAGATACAGAGATTGGTGATTGTGTGAGATAATAGGGACTGACACACAGACAGGTACAGAGATTGGTGATTGTGTGAGATAATAGGGACAAGAACTCAGACAGGTACAGATATTGGTGATTGTGTGAGATAATAGGGACAAGAATACAGACAGGTACAGAGATTGGTGATTGTGTTAGATAATAGGGACAAGAACACAGACAGGTACAGAGATTGGTGATTGTGTGAGATAATAGGGACAAGCACACAGACAGGTACAGAGATTGGTGATTGTGTGAGATAATAGGGACAAGCACACAGAAAGATACCGAGATTGGTGTTTGTGTGAGATAATAGGGACAAACACACAGACAGGTACAGAGATTGGTGACTGTGTGAGATAATACGGACAAGCACACAGACAGGTATAGAGATTGGTCATTGTGTGAGATAATACGGACAAGCACACAGACAGATACAGGGATTGGTGATTGTGTGAGATAATAGGGACAAGCACACAGACAGATACAGATATTGGTGATTGTGTGAGATAATAGGGACAAGCACACAGACAGATACAGAGATTGGTGATTGTGTGAGCTAATAGGAATTGACACACAGACAGATACAGAGATTGGTGATTGTGTGAGTTAATAGGGACAAGCACACAGACAGATACAGAGATTGGTGATTGTGTGAGATAATAGGGATTGACACACAGACAGATACAGAGATTGGTGATTGTGTGAGATAATAGGGATTGACACACAGACAGATACATAGATTGGTGATTGTGTGAGATAATAGGGATTGACACACAGACAGATACATAGATTGGTGATTGTGTGAGATAATAGGGATTGACAACCAGACAGATACAGAGATTGGTGATTGTGTGAGATAATAGGGATTGACACACAGACAGGTACAGAGATTGGTGATTGTGTGAGATAATAGGGACAAGCACACAGACAGGTACAGAAATTGGTGATTGTGTGAGATAATAGGGACAAGCACACAGACAGGTACAGAGATTGGTGATGGTGTGAGATAATAGAGACTAGCACACTGACAGGTATAGAGATTGGTGATTGTGTGAGATAATAGGGACAAGCACACAGACAGATACAGAGATTGGTGATTGTGTGAGATAATAGGGACAAGCACACAGACAGATACAGAGATTGGTGATTGTGTGAGATAATAGGGACAAGCACACAGACAGGTAATGAGATTGGTGATTGTGTGAGATAATAGGGAGAAGAACACAGACAGATACAGATATTGGTGATTGTGTGAGATAATAGGGATAAGAACACAGACAGATACAGAGTTTTGTGATTGTGTGAGCTAATAGGGATTGACACACAGACAGATACAGAGATTGGTGATTGTGTGAGGTAATAGGGACAAGCACACAGACAGATACAGAGATTGGTTATTGTGTGAGATAATAGGGATTGACACACAGACAGATACAGAGATTGGTGATTGTGTGAGATAATAGGGATTGACACACAGACAGATACAGAAATTGGTGATTGTGTGAGATAATAGGGATTGACACACAGACAGATACATAGATTGGTGATTGTGTGAGATAATAGGGATTGACACACAGACAGGTACAGAGATTGGTGATTGTGTGAGATAATAGGGATAAGAACACAGACAGGTACAGAGATTGGTGATTGTGTGAGATAATAGGGACAAGAACACAGACAGGTATAGAGATTGATGATTGTGTGAGATAGTAGGGACAAGAACACAGACAGGTACAGAGATTGGTGATTGTATGGGATAATAGGGACAAGAACACAGACAGATACAGAGATTGGTGATTGTGTGAGATAATAGGGACAAGCACACAGACAGATACAGTGATTGGTGATTGTGTTAGGTAATAGGTACACGCACACAGACAGGTACAGAGATTGGTGATTGTGTGAGATAATAGGGACAAGCACACAGACAGATACAGAGATTGGTGATTGTGTGAGATAATAGGGACAAGCACACAGACAGAAACAGAGATTAGTAATTATGTTAGGTAATAGGGACACGCACACAGACAGGTACAGAGATTGGTGATTGTGTGAGATAATAGGGACAAGCACACAGACAGGTATAGAGATTGGTGATCATGTGAGTTAATAGGGTCAAGCACACCTACAGATACAGAGATGGTGATTGTTTGAGATAATAGGGACAAGCACACAGACAGATACAGAGATTGGTGATTGTTTGAGATAATAGGGACAAGCACACAGACAGGTAATGAGATTGGTGATTGTGTGAGATAATAGGGATAAGAACACAGACAGATACAGTTATTGGTGATTGTGTGAGATAATAGGGATAAGAACACAGACAGATACAGAGTTTGGTGATTGTGTGAGCTAATAGTGATTGACACACAGACAGATACAGAGATTGGTGATTGTGTGAGATAATAGGGACTGACACACAGTCAGATACATAGATTGGTGATTGTGTGAGATAATAGGGATTGACACACAGACAGATACAGAGATTGGTGATTGTGTGAGATAATAGGGATTGACACACAGACAGGTACAGAGATTGGTGATTGTGTGAGATAATAGGGACAAGCACACAGACAGGTACAGAAATTGGTGATTGTGTGAGATAATAGGGATTGACACACAGACAGATACATAGATTGGTGATTGTGTGAGATAATAGGGATTGACACACAGACAGATACAGAGATTGGTGATTGTGTGAGATAATAGGGACTGACACACAGACAGGTACAGAGATTGGTGATTGTGTGAGATAATAGGGACAAGAACTCAGACAGGTACAGATATTGGTGATTGTGTGAGATAATAGGGACAAGCACACAGACAGATACAGAGATTGGTGATTGTGTGAGATAATAGGGACAAGCACACAGACAGGTACAGAGATTGGTGATTGTGTGAGATAATAGGGACAAGAACACAAACAGGTACAGAGATTGGTGATGGTGTGAGATAATAGGGACAAGCACACAGACAGGTACAGAGATTGGTGATTGTGTGAGATAATAGGGACAAGCACACAGACAGGTACAGAGATTGGTGATTGTGTGAGATAATGGGGACAAGAACACAGACAGGTACAGAGTGGTGATTGTGTGAGATAATAGGGACTGACACACAGACAGGTACAGAGATTGGTGATTGTGTGAGATAATATGGATAAGAACACAGACAGGTACAGAGATTGGTGATAGTGTGAGATTCTAGGGACAAGAACACAGACAGGTACAGAGATTGGTGATTGTGTGAGATAATAGAGACAAAAACACAGACAGGTACAGAGATTGGTGATTGTGTGAGATAATAGGGACAAGAACACAGACAGGTACAGAGATTGGTGATTGTGTGAGATAATAGGGATTGACACACAGACAGATACATAGATTGGTGATTGTGTGAGATAATAGGGATTGACACACAGACAGATACAGAGATTGGTGATTGTGTGAGATAATAGGGACAAGCACACAGACAGGTATAGAGATTGGTGATCATGTGAGATAATAGGGTCAAGCACACAGACAGATACAGAGACTGGTGATTGTTTGAGATAATAGGGACAAGCACACAGACAGATACAGAGATTGGTGATTGTGTGAGATAATAGGGACAAGCACACAGACAGGTAATGAGATTGGTGATTGTGTGAGATAATAGGGATAAGAACACAGACAGATACAGATATTGGTGATTGTGTGAGATAATAGGGATAAGAACACAGACAGATACAGAGTTTGGTGATTGTGTGAGCTAATAGGGATTGACACACAGACAGATACAGATATTGGTGATTGTGTGAGATAAAAGGGATTGACACACAGACAGATACATAGATTGGTGATTGTGTGAGATAATAGGGATTGACACACAGACAGATACAGAGATTGGTGATTGTGTGAGATAATAGGGATTGACACACAGACAGGTACAGAGATTGGTGATTGTGTGAGATAATAGGGACAAGCACACAGACAGGTACAGAAATTGGTGATTGTGTGAGATAATAGGGATTGACACACAGACAGATACATAGATTGGTGATTGTGTGAGATAATAGGGATTGACACACAGACAGATACAGAGATTGGTGATTGTGTGAGATAATAGGGACTGACACACAGACAGGTACAGAGATTGGTGATTGTGTGAGATAATAGGGACAAGAACTCAGACAGGTACAGATATTGGTGATTGTGTGAGATAATAATGACAAGAATACAGACAGGTACAGAGATTGGTGATTGTGTTAGATAATAGGGACAAGAACACAGACAGGTACAGAGATTGGTGATTGTGTGAGATAATAGGGACAAGCACACAGACAGGTACAGAGATTGGTGTTTGTGTGAGATAATAGGGACAAGCACACAGTAAGATACCGAGATTGGTGTTTGTGTGAGATAATAGGGACAAACACACAGACAGGTACAGAGATTGGTGATTGTGTGAGATAATACGGACAAGCACACAGACAGGTATAGAGATTGGTCATTGTGTGAGATAATACGGACAAGCACACAGACAGATACAGGGATTGGTGATTGTGTGAGATAATAGGGACAAGCACACAGACAGATACAGATATTGGTGATTGTGTGAGATAATAGGGACAAGCACACAGACAGATACAGAGATTGGTGATTGTGTGAGCTAATAGGGATTGACACACAGACAGATACAGAGATTGGTGATTGTGTGAGTTAATAGGGACAAGCACACAGACAGATACAGAGATTGGTGATTGTGTGAGATAATAGGGATTGACATACAGACAGATACATAGATTGGTGATTGTGTGAGATAATAGGGATTGACAACCAGACAGATACAGAGATTGGTGATTGTGTGAGATAATAGGGATAGACACACAGACAGGTACAGAGATTGGTGATTGTGTGAGATAATAGGGACAAGCACACAGAAAGGTACAGAAATTGGTGATTGTGTGAGATAATAGGGACAAGCACACAGAATGGTACAGAGATTGGTGATGGTGTGAGATAATAGAGACTAGCACACAGACAGGTATAGAGATTGGTGATTGTGTGAGATAATAGGGACAAGCACACAGACAGGATACAGAGATTAGTGATTGTGTGAGATAATAGGGACAAGCACACAGACAGATACAGAGATTGGTGATTGTGTGAGATAATAGGGACAAGCACACAGACAGGTACATGAGATTGGTGATTGTGTGAGATAATAGGGAGAAGAACACAGACAGATACAGATATTGGTGATTGTGTGAGATAATAGGGACTAAGAACACAGACAGATACAGAGATTGGTGATTGTGTGAGATAATAGGGACAAGAACACAGACAGATACAGAGATTGGTGATTGTGTGAGATAATAGGGACAAGCACACAGACAGGATACAGAGATTGGTGATTGTGTGAGATAATAGGGACTAGACACACAGACAGATACAGAGATTGGTGATTGTGTGAGATAATAGGGACAAGACACACAGACAGGTACAGAGATTGGTGATTGTGTGAGATAATAGGGACTGACACACAGACAGATACAGAGATTGGTGATTGTGTGAGATAATAGGGACAAGAACACAGACAGGTACAGAGATTGGTGATTGTGTGAGATAATAGGGACAAGCACACAGACAGATACAGAGATTGGTGATTGTGTGAGATAATAGGGACAAGCACACAGACAGGTACAGAGATTGGTGATTGTGTGAGATAATAGGGACAAGACACACAGACAGATACAGAGATTGGTGATTGTGTGAGATAATAGGGACTAAGCACACAGACAGATACAGAGATTGGTGATTGTGTTGAGATAATAGGGACACGCACACAGACAGATACAGAGATTGGTGATTGTGTGAGATAATAGGGACAAGCACACAGACAGGTACAGAGATTGGTGATTGTGTGAGATAATAGGGACAAGCACACAGACAGATACAGAGATTGGTGATTGTGTGAGATAATAGGGACAAGCACACAGACAGATACAGAGATTGGTGATTGTGTGAGATAATAGGGACAAGCACACAGACAGGTACAGAGATTGGTGATTGTGTGAGATAATAGGGACAAGAACACAGACAGGTACAGAGATTGATGATGGTGTGAGATAATAAGGACAAGCACACAGACAGGTACAGAGATTGGTGATTTTGTGAGATAATTTGGACAACAACACAGACACGTACTGAGATTGGTGATTGTGTGAGATAATAGGGAGAAGAACACAGACAGATACAGATATTGGTGATTGTGTGAGATAATAGGGATAAGAACACAGACAGATACAGAGTTTGGTGATTGTGTGAGCTAATAGGGATTGACACACAGACAGATACAGAGATTGGTGATTGTGTGAGCTAATAGGGATTGACACACAGACAGGTACAGATATTGGTGATTGTGTGAGATAATAGGGACAAGAACACAGACAGGTACAGAGATTGGTGATTGTGTGAGATAATAGAGACAAGAACACAGACGGGTATAGAGATTGATGAATGTGTGAGATAGTAGGGACATGAACACAGACAGGTAGAGAGATTGGTGATTGTGTGAGATAATAGGGACAAGCACACTGACAGGTAATGAGATTGGTGATTGTGTGAGATAATAGGGAGAAGAACACAGACAGATACAGATATTGGTGATTGTGTGAGATAATAGGGATAAGAACACAGACAGATACAGAGATTGGTGATTGTGTGAGCTAATAGGGATTGACACACAGACAGATACAGAGATTGGTGATTGTGTGAGATAATAGGGACAAGCACACAGACAGATACAGAGATTGGTGATTGTGTGAGATAATAGGGATTGAAACACAGACAGATACAGAGATTGGTGATTGTGTGAGATAATAGGGATTGACACACAGACAGGTACAGATATTGGTGATTGTGTGAGATAATAGGGACAAGAACACAGACAGGTACAGAGATTGGTGATTGTGTGAGATAATAGAGACAAGAACACAGACAGGTATAGAGATTGATGAATGTGTGAGATAGTAGGGACAAGAACACAGACAGGTACAGAGATTGGTGATTGTGTGAGATAATAGGGACAAGCACACTGACAGGTAATGAGATTGGTGATTGTGTGAGATAATAGGGAGAAGAACACAGACAGATACAGATATTGGTGATTGTGTTAGGTAATATGTACACGCACACAGACAGGTACAGAGTTTGGTGATTGTGTGAGATAATAGGGAACAAGCACACAGACAGATACAGAGATTGGTGATTGTGTGAGATAATAGGGACACGCACACAGACAGGTACAGAGATTGGTGATTGTGTGAGATAATAGGGACAAGCACACAGACAGGTACTAGAGATTGGTGATCGTGTGAGATAATAGGGACAAGCACACAGACAGATACAGAGATTGGTGATTGTGTGAGATAATAGGGACAAGAACACAGACAGGTAGAGAGATTGGTGATTGTGTGAGATAATAGGGACAAGCACACTGACAGGTAATGAGATTGGTGATTGTGTGAGATAATAGGGATAAGAACACAGACAGATACAGAGTTTGGTGATTGTGTGAGCTAATAGGGATTGACACACAGACAGATACAGATATTGGTGATTGTGTGAGATAATAGGGATTGACACACAGACAGATACAGAGATTGGTGATTGTGTGAGATAATAGGGATTGACACACAGACAGATACAGAGATTGGTGATTGTGTGAGATAATAGGGATTGACACACAGACAGGTACAGAGATTGGTGATTAGTGTGAGATAATAGGGACAAGCACACAGACAGGTACAGAAATTGGTGATTGTGTGAGATAATAGGGATTGACACACAGACAGATACAAAGATTGGTGATTGTTTTAGATAATAGGGATTGACACACAGACAGATACAGAGATTGGTGATTGTGTGAGATAATAGGGACTGACACACAGACAGGTACAGAGATTGGTGATTGTGTGAGATAATAGGGACAAGAACTCAGACAGGTACAGATATTGGTGATTGTGTGAGATAATAGGGACAAGAATACAGACAGGTACAGAGATTGGTGATTGTGTTAGATAATAGGGACAAGAACACAGACAGGTACAGAGATTGGTGATTGTGTGAGATAATAGGGACAAGCACACAGACAGGTACAGAGATTGGTGATTGTGTGAGATAATAGGGACAAGCACACAGAAAGATACCGAGATTGGTGTTTGTGTGAGATAATAGGGACAAACACACAGACAGGTACAGAGATTGGTGATTGTGTGAGATAATACGGACAAGCACACAGACAGGTATAGAGATTGGTCATTGTGTGAGATAATACGGACAAGCACACAGACAGATACAGGGATTGGTGATTGTGTGAGATAATAGGGACAAGCACACAGACAGATACAGATATTGGTGATTGTGTGAGATAATAGGGACAAGCACACAGACAGATACAGAGATTGGTGATTGTGTGAGCTAATAGGGATTGACACACAGACAGATACAGAGATTGGTGATTGTGTGAGATAATAGGGAAAAGAACACAGACAGGTACAGAGATTGGTGATTGTGTGAGATAATAGGGACAAGAACACAGACAGGTACAGAGATTGGTGATTGTGTGAGATAATAGGGACAAGAACACAGACAGATACAGAGATTGGTGATTGTGTGAGATAATAGGGATTGACACACAGACAGATACATAGATTGGTGATTGTGTGAGATAATAGGGATTGACACACAGACAGATACAGAGATTGGTGATTGTGTGAGATAATAGGGATTGACACACAGACAGGTACAGAGATTGGTGATTGTGTGAGATAATAGGGACAAGCACACAGACAGGTACAGAAATTGGTGATTGTGTGAGATAATAGGGATTGACACACAGACAGATACATAGATTGGTGATTGTGTGAGATAATAGGGATTGACACACAGACAGATACAGAGATTGGTGATTGTGTGAGATAATAGGGACTGACACACAGACAGGTACAGAGATTGGTGATTGTGTGAGATAATAGGGACAAGAACTCAGACAGGTACAGATATTGGTGATTGTGTGAGATAATAGGGACAAGCACACAGACAGATACAGAGATTGGTGATTGTGTGAGATAATAGGGACAAGCACACAGACAGGTACAGAGATTGGTGATTGTGTGAGATAATAGGGACAAGAACACAAACAGGTACAGAGATTGGTGATGGTGTGAGATAATAGGGACAAGCACACAGACAGGTACAGAGATTGGTGATTGTGTGAGATAATAAGGACAAGCACACAGACAGGTACAGAGATTGGTGATTGTGTGAGATAATGGGGACAAGAACACAGACAGGTACAGAGTGGTGATTGTGTGAGATAATAGGGACTGACACACAGACAGGTACAGAGATTGGTGATTGTGTGAGATAATATGGATAAGAACACAGACAGGTACAGAGATTGGTGATAGTGTGAGATTCTAGGGACAAGAACACAGACAGGTACAGAGATTGGTGATTGTGTGAGATAATAGGGATAAGAACACAGACAGGTACAGAGATTGGTGATTGTGTGAGATAATAGGGACAAGAACACAGACAGGTATAGAGATTGATGATTGTGTGAGATAGTAGGGACAAGAACACAGACAGGTACAGAGATTGGTGATTGTATGAGATAATAGGGACAAGAACACAGACAGATACAGAGATTGGTGATTGTGTGAGATAATAGGGACAAGCACACAGACAGATACAGTGATTGGTGATTGTGTTAGGTAATAGGTACACGCATACAGACAGGTACAGAGATTGGTGATTGTGTGAGATAATAGGGACAAGCACACAGACAGATACAGAGATTGGTGATTGTGTGAGATAATAGGGACAAGCACACAGACAGAAACAGAGATTAGTAATTATGTTAGGTAATAGGGACACGCACACAGACAGGTACAGAGATTGGTGATTGTGTGAGATAATAGGGACAAGCACACAGACAGGTATAGAGATTGGTGATCATGTGAGTTAATAGGGTCAAGCACACAGACAGATACAGAGATGGTGATTGTTTGAGATAATAGGGACAAGCACACAGACAGATACAGAGATTGGTGATTGTTTGAGATAATAGGGACAAGCACACAGACAGGTAATGAGATTGGTGATTGTGTGAGATAATAGGGATAAGAACACAGACAGATACAGATATTGGTGATTGTGTGAGATAATAGGGATAAGAACACAGACAGATACAGAGTTTGGTGATTGTGTGAGCTAATAGTGATTGACACACAGACAGATACAGAGATTGGTGATTGTGTGAGATAATAGGGACTGACACACAGTCAGATACATAGATTGGTGATTGTGTGAGATAATAGGGATTGACACACAGACAGATACAGAGATTGGTGATTGTGTGAGATAATAGGGATTGACACACAGACAGGTACAGAGATTGGTGATTGTGTGAGATAATAGGGACAAGCACACAGACAGGTACAGAAATTGGTGATTGTGTGAGATAATAGGGATTGACACACAGACAGATACATAGATTGGTGATTGTGTGAGATAATAGGGATTGACACACAGACAGATACAGAGATTGGTGATTGTGTGAGATAATAGGGACTGACACACAGACAGGTACAGAGATTGGTGATTGTGTGAGATAATAGGGACAAGAACTCAGACAGGTACAGATATTGGTGATTGTGTGAGATAATAGGGACAAGCACACAGACAGATACAGAGATTGGTGATTGTGTGAGATAATAGGGACAAGCACACAGACAGGTACAGAGATTGGTGATTGTGTGAGATAATAGGGACAAGAACACAAACAGGTACAGAGATTGGTGATGGTGTGAGATAATAGGGACAAGCACACAGACAGGTACAGAGATTGGTGATTGTGTGAGATAATAGGGACAAGCACACAGACAGGTACAGAGATTGGTGATTGTGTGAGATAATGGGGACAAGAACACAGACAGGTACAGAGTGGTGATTGTGTGAGATAATAGGGACTGACACACAGACAGGTACAGAGATTGGTGATTGTGTGAGATAATATGGATAAGAACACAGACAGGTACAGAGATTGGTGATAGTGTGAGATTCTAGGGACAAGAACACAGACAGGTACAGAGATTGGTGATTGTGTGAGATAATAGAGACAAAAACACAGACAGGTACAGAGATTGGTGATTGTGTGAGATAATAGGGACAAGAACACAGACAGGTACAGAGATTGGTGATTGTGTGAGATAATAGGGACAAGAACACAGACAGGTATAGAGATTGATGATTGTGTGAGATAGTAGGGACAAGAACACAGACAGGTACAGAGATTGGTGATTGTGTGAGATAATAGGGACAAGCACACAGACAGGTATAGAGATTGGTGATCATGTGAGATAATAGGGTCAAGCACACAGACAGATACAGAGACTGGTGATTGTTTGAGATAATAGGGACAAGCACACAGACAGATACAGAGATTGGTGATTGTGTGAGATAATAGGGACAAGCACACAGACAGGTAATGAGATTGGTGATTGTGTGAGATAATAGGGATAAGAACACAGACAGATACAGATATTGGTGATTGTGTGAGATAATAAAGATAAGAACACAGACAGATACAGAGTTTGGTGATTGTGTGAGCTAATAGGGATTGACACACAGACAGATACAGATATTGGTGATTGTGTGAGATAATAGGGATTGACACACAGACAGATACATAGATTGGTGATTGTGTGAGATAATAGGGATTGACACACAGACAGATACAGAGATTGGTGATTGTGTGAGATAATAGGGATTGACAAACAGACAGGTACAGAGATTGGTGATTGTGTGAGATAATAGGGACAAGCACACAGACAGGTACAGAAATTGGTGATTGTGTGAGATAATAGGGATTGACACACAGACAGATACATAGATTGGTGATTGTGTGAGATAATAGGGATTGACACACAGACAGATACAGAGATTGGTGATTGTGTGAGATAATAGGGACAAGCACACAGACAGGTATAGAGATTGGTGATCATGTGAGATAATAGGGTCAAGCACACAGACAGATACAGAGACTGGTGATTGTTTGAGATAATAGGGACAAGCACACAGACAGATACAGAGATTGGTGATTGTGTGAGATAATAGGGACAAGCACACAGACATGTAATGAGATTGGTGATTGTGTGAGATAATAGGGATAAGAACACAGACAGATACAGATATTGGTGATTGTGTGAGATAATAGGGATAAGAACACAGACAGATACAGAGTTTGGTGATTGTGTGAGCTAATAGGGATTGACACACAGACAGATACAGATATTGGTGATTGTGTGAGATAAAAGGGATTGACACACAGACAGATACATAGATTGGTGATTGTGTGAGATAATAGGGATTGACACACAGACAGATACAGAGATTGGTGATTGTGTGAGATAATAGGGATTGACACACAGACAGGTACAGAGATTGGTGATTGTGTGAGATAATAGGGACAAGCACACAGACAGGTACATAAATTGGTGATTGTGTGAGATAATAGGGATTGACACACAGACAGATACATAGATTGGTGATTGTGTGAGATAATAGGGATTGACACACAGACAGATACAGAGATTGGTGATTGTGTGAGATAATAGGGACTGACACACAGACAGGTACAGAGATTGGTGATTGTGTGAGATAATAGGGACAAGAACTCAGACAGGTACAGATATTGGTGATTGTGTGAGATAATAGGGACAAGCACACAGACAGATACAGAGATTGGTGATTGTGTGAGATAATAGGGACAAGCACACAGACAGGTACAGAGATTGGTGATTGTGTGAGATAATAGGGACAAGAACACAAACAGGTACAGAGATTGGTGATGGTGTGAGATAATAGGGACAAGCACACAGACAGGTACAGAGATTGGTGATTGTGTGAGATAATAGGGACAAGCACACAGACAGGTACAGAGATTGGTGATTGTGTGAGATAATGGGGACAAGAACACAGACAGGTACAGAGTGGTGATTGTGTGAGATAATAGGGACAAGCACACAGAAAGATACCGAGATTGGTGTTTGTGTGAGATAATAGGGACAAACACACAGACAGGTACAGAGATTGGTGATTGTGTGAGATAATACGGACAAGCACACAGACAGGTATAGAGATTGGTCATTGTGTGAGATAATACGGACAAGCACACAGACAGATACAGGGATTGGTGATTGTGTGAGATAATAGGGACAAGCACACAGACAGATACAGATATTGGTGATTGTGTGAGATAATAGGGAAAAGCACACAGACAGATACAGAGATTGGTGATTGTGTGAGCTAATAGGGATTGACACACAGACAGATACAGAGATTGGTGATTGTGTGAGTTAATAGGGACAAGCACACAGACAGATACAGAGATTGGTGATTGTGTGAGATAATAGGGATTGACACACAGACAGATACATAGATTGGTGATTGTGTGAGATAATAGGGATTGACAACCAGACAGATACAGAGATTGGTGATTGTGTGAGATAATAGGGATTGACACACAGACAGGTACAGAGATTGGTGATTGTGTGAGATAATAGGGACAAGCACACAGACAGGTACAGAAATTGGTGATTGTGTGAGATAATAGGGACAAGCACACAGAATGGTACAGAGATTGGTGATGGTGTGAGATAATAGAGACTAGCACACAGACAGGTATAGAGATTGGTGATTGTGTGAGATAATAGGGACAAGCACACAGACAGATACAGAGATTGGTGATTGTGTGAGATAATAGGGACAAGCACACAGACAGATACAGAGATTGGTGATTGTGTGAGATAATAGGGACAAGCACACAGACAGGTAATGAGATTGGTGATTGTGTGAGATAATAGGGAGAAGAACACAGACAGATACAGATATTGGTGATTGTGTGAGATAATAGGGATAAGAACACAGACAGATACAGAGTTTGGTGATTGTGTGAGCTAATAGGGATTGACACACAGACAGATACAGAGATTGGTGATTGTGTGAGTTAATAGGGACAAGCACACAGACAGATACAGAGATTGGTTATTGTGTGAGATAATAGGGATTGACACACAGACAGATACAGAGATTGGTGATTGTGTGAGATAATAGGGATTGACACACAGACAGATACAGAAATTGGTGATTGTGTGAGATAATAGGGATTGACACACAGACAGATACATAGATTGGTGATTGTGTGAGATAATAGGGATTGACACACAGACAGGTACAGAGATTGGTGATTGTGTGAGATAATAGGGACAAGAACACAGACAGGTACAGAGATTGGTGATTGTGTGAGATAATAGGGACAAGAACACAGACAGGTATAGAGATTGATGATTGTGTGAGATAGTAGGGACAAGAACACAGACAGGTACAGAGATTGGTGATTGTATGAGATAATAGGGACAAGAACACAGACAGATACAGAGATTGGTGATTGTGTGAGATAATAGGGACAAGCACACAGACAGATACAGTGATTGGTGATTGTGTTAGGTAATAGGTACACGCACACAGACAGGTACAGAGATTGGTGATTGTGTGAGATAATAGGGACAAGCACACAGACAGATACAGAGATTGGTGATTGTGTGAGATAATAGGGACATGCACACAGACAGATACAGAGATTAGTAATTATGTTAGGTAATAGGGACACGCACACAGACAGGTACAGAGATTGGTGATTGTGTGAGATAATAGGGACAAGCACACAGACAGGTATAGAGATTGGTGATCATGTGAGTTAATAGGGTCAAGCACACAGACAGATACAGAGATGGTGATTGTTTGAGATAATAGGGACAAGCACACAGACAGATACAGAGATTGGTGATTGTGTGAGATAATAGGGACAAGCACACAGACAGGTAATGAGATTGGTGATTGTGTGAGATAATAGGGATAAGAACACAGACAGATACAGATATTGATGATTGTGTGAGATAATAGGGATAAGAACACAGACAGATACAGAGTTTGGTGATTGTGTGAGCTAATAGGGATTGACACACAGACAGATACAGAGATTGGTGATTGTGTGAGATAATAGGGACTGACACACAGTCAGATACATAGATTGGTGATTGTGTGAGATAATAGGGATTGACACACAGACAGATACAGAGATTGGTGATTGTGTGAGATAATAGGGATTGACACACAGACAGGTACAGAGATTGGTGATTGTGTGAGATAATAGGGACAAGCACACAGACAGGTACAGAAATTGGTGATTGTGTGAGATAATAGGGATTGACACACAGACAGATACATAGATTGGTGATTGTGTGAGATAATAGGGATTGACACACAGACAGATACAGAGATTGGTGATTGTGTGAGATAATAGGGACTGACACACAGACAGGTACAGAGATTGGTGATTGTGTGAGATAATAGGGACAAGAACTCAGACAGGTACAGATATTGGTGATTGTGTGAGATAATAGGGACAAGCACACAGACAGATACAGAGATTGGTGATTGTGTGAGATAATAGGGACAAGCACACAGACAGGTACAGAGATTGGTGATTGTGTGAGATAATAGGGACAAGAACACAAACAGGTACAGAGATTGGTGATGGTGTGAGATAATAGGGACAAGCACACAGACAGGTACAGAGATTGGTGATTGTGTGAGATAATAGGGACAAGCACACAGACAGGTACAGAGATTGGTGATTGTGTGAGATAATGGGGACAAGAACACAGACAGGTACAGAGTGGTGATTGTGTGAGATAATAGGGACTGACACACAGACAGGTACAGAGATTGGTGATTGTGTGAGATAATATGGATAAGAACACAGACAGGTACAGAGATTGGTGATAGTGTGAGATTCTAGGGACAAGAACACAGACAGGTACAGAGATTGGTGATTGTGTGAGATAATAGAGACAAAAACACAGACAGGTACAGAGATTGGTGATTGTGTGAGATAATAGGGACAAGAACACAGACAGGTACAGAGATTGGTGATTGTGTGAGATAATAGGGACAAGAACACAGACAGGTATAGAGATTGATGATTGTGTGAGATAGTAGGGACAAGAACACAGACAGGTACAGAGATTGGTGATTGTATGAGATAATAGGGACAAGAACACAGACAGATACAGAGATTAGTGATTGTGTGAGATAATATGGACAAGCACACAGACAGATACAGTGATTGGTGATTGTGTTAGGTAATAGGTACACGCACACAGACAGGTACAGAGATTGGTGATTGTGTGAGATAATAGGGACAAGCACACAGACAGGTACAGAGATTGGTGATTGTGTGAGATAATAGGGACAAGCACACAGACAGATACAGAGATTGGTGATCATGTGAGATAATAGGGTGAAGCACACAGACAGGTACAGGGATTGGTGATCGTGGGAGGTAATAGGGACAAGCACACAGACAGGTACAGAGATTGTTGATGGTGTGAGATAATAGGGACAAGCACACAGACAGATACAGAGATTGGTGATTGTGTTAGGTAATATGGACAAGCACACAGACAGGTACAGAGATTGGTGATGGTGTGAGATAATAGGGATTGACACACAGACAGATACAGAGATTGGTGATTGTGTGAGATAATAGGGATTGACACACAGACAGATACAGAGATTGTTGATGGTTTGAGATAATAGGGACTGAAACACAGACAGATACAGAGATTGGTGATTGTGTGAGATAATAGGGACAAGCACACAGACAGGTACAGAGTTTAGTGATTGTGTGAGATAATAGGGACAAGCACACAGACAGATACAGAGATTGGTGATTGTGTGAGATAATTGGGACAAGCACACAGACAGATACAGAGATTGGTGATTGTGTGAGATAATAAGGACAAGCACACAGACAGGTACAGAGATTGGGGATTGTGTGAGATAATAGGGACAAGAACACAGACAGGTACAGAGATTGATGATGGTGTGAGATAATAGGGACAAGCACACAGACAAGTACAGAGATTGGTGATGGTGTGAGATAATAGGGACAAGCACACAGACAGGTACAGAGATTGGTGATTTTGTGAGATAATAGGGACAAGAAAACAGACAGGTACAGAGATTGGTGATTGTGTGAGATAATATGGAAAAGCACACAGGCAGGTACAGAGATTGGTGATTGTGTGAGATAATTTGGACAACAACACAGACACGTACTGAGATTGGTGATTGTGTGAGATAATAGGGACAAGAACACAGACAGGTACAGAGATTGGTGATTGTGTGAGATAATAGGGACAAGAACACAGACAGGTACAGAGATTGGTGATTGTGTGAGATAATAGGGACAAGCACACAGACAGGTACAGAGATTGGTGATTGTGTGAGATAATAGGGGCTGACACACAGACAGATACAGAGATTGGTGATTATGTGAGATAATAGGGACAAGAACACAGACGGGTACAGAGATTGGGGATTGTGTGAGATAATATTGACATGAACACAGACAGGTAGAGAGATTGGTGATTGTGTGAGATAATATGGACATGCACACAGACAGATACAGAGATTGGTGATTGTGTGAGATAATAGGGACAAGAACACAGACAGATACAGAGATTGGTGATTGTGTGAGATAATAGGGACAAGCACACAGACAGATACAGAGATTGGTGATTGTGTTAGGTAATAGGGACAAGCACACAGACAGGTACAGAGATTGGTGATTGTGTGAGATAATAGGGATAAGCAAACAGACAGATACAGAGATTGGTGATTGTGTTAGGTAATAGGGACAAGCACACAGACAGGTACAGAGATTGGTGATTGTGTGAGATAATAGGGACAAGCACACAGACAGGTACAGAGATTGGTGATCGTGGGAGGTAATAGGGACAAGCACACAGAGAGGTACAGAGATTGGTGATTGTGTTAGGTAATAGGGACAAGCACACAGACAGATACAGAGATTGGTGATTGTGTTGGGTAATAGGGACAAGCACACAGACAGGTACAGAGATTGGTGATTGTGTGAGATAATAGGGACAAGCACACAGACAGGTACAGAGATTGGTGATCGTGGGAGGTAATAGGGACAAGCACACAGAGAGGTACAGAGATTGGTGATTGTGTTAGGAAATAGGGACAATCACACAGACAGATACAGAGATTGGTGATTGTGTGAGATAATAGGGATTGACACACAGACAGATACAGAGATTGGTGATTGTGTGAGATAATAGGGATTGACACACAGACAGGTACAGAGATTGGTGATTGTGTGAGATAATAGGGACAAGCACACCGACAGGTACAGAAATTGGTGATTGTGTGAGATAATAGGGATTGACACACAGACAGATACATAGATTGGTGATTGTGTGAGATAATAGGGATTGACACACAGACAGATACAGAGATTGGTGATTGTGTGAGATAATAGGGACTGACACACAGACAGGTACAGAGATTGGTGATTGTGTGAGATATTAGGGACAAGAACTCAGACAGGTACAGATATTGGTGATTGTGTGAGATAATAGGGACAAGCACACAGACAGATACAGAGATTGGTGATTGTGTGAGATAATAGGGACAAGCACACAGACAGGTACAGAGATTGGTGATTGTGTGAGATAATAGGGACAAGAACACAAACAGGTACAGAGATTGGTGATGGTGTGACATAATAGGGACAAGCACACAGACAGGTACAGAGATTGGTGATTGTGTGAGATAATAGGGACAAGCACACAGACAGGTACAGAGATTGGTGATTGTGTGAGATAATGGGGACAAGAACACAGACAGGTACAGAGTGGTGATTGTGTGAGATAATAGGGACTGACACACAGACAGGTACAGAGATTGGTGATTGTGTGAGATAATATGGATAAGAACACAGACAGGTACAGAGATTGGTGATTGTGTGAGATAATAGGGACAAGAACACAGACAGGTACAGAGATTGGTGATTGTGTGAGATAATAGAGACAAAAACACAGACAGGTACAGAGATTGGTGATTGTGTGAGATAATAGGGACAAGAACACAGACAGGTACAGAGATTGGTGATTGTGTGAGATAATAGGGACAAGAACACCGACAGGTATAGAGATTGATGATTGTGTGAGATAGTAGGGACAAGAACACAGACAGGTACAGAGATTGGTGATTGTATGAGATAATAGGGACAAGAACACAGACAGATACAGAGATTGGTGATTGTGTGAGATAATAGGGACTGACACACAGACAGGTACAGAGATTGGTGATTGTGTGAGATAATAGGGACAAGAACTCAGACAGGTACAGATATTGGTGATTGTGTGAGATAATAGGGACAAGCACACAGACAGATACAGAGATTGGTGATTGTGTGAGATAATAGGGACAAGAACACAGACAGGTACAGAGATTGGTGATGGTGTGAGATAATAGGGACAAGCACACAGACAGGTACAGAGATTGGTGATGGTGTGAGATAATAGGGACAAGAAAACAGACAGATACAGAGATTGGTGATCATGTGAGATAATAGGGTCAAGAACACAGACAGGTACAGGGATTGGTGATCGTGGGAGGTAATAGGGACAAGCACACAGACAGGTACAGAGATTGTTGATGGTGTGAGATAATAGGGACAAGCACACAGACAGATACAGAGATTGGTGAGTGTGTTAGGTAATATGGACAAGCACACAGACAGGTACAGAGATTAGTGATGGTGTGAGATAATAGGGATTGACACACAGACAGATACAGAGATTGGTGATTGTGTGAGATAATAGGGATTGACACACAGACAGATACAGAGATTCTTGATGGTTTGAGATAATAGGGACTGAAACACAGACAGATACAGAGATTGGTGATTGTGTGAGATAATAGGGACAAGCACACAGACAGGTACAGAGATTGGTGATTGTGTGAGATAATAGGGACAAGCACACAGACAGATACAGAGATTGGTGATTGTGTGAGATAATTGGGACAAGCACACAGACAGATACAGAGATTGGTGATTGTGTGAGATAATAGGGACAAGCACACAGACAGGTACAGAGATTGGGGATTGTGTGAGATAATTTTGACAAGAACACAGACAGGTACAGAGATTGGTGATGGTGTGAGATAATAGGGACAAGCACACAGACAAGTACAGAGATTGGTGATGGTGTGAGATAATAGGGACAAGCACACAGACAGGTACAGAGATTGGTGATTTTGTGAGATAATAGGGACAAGAAAACAGACAGGTACAGAGATTGGTGATTGTGTGAGATAATATGGAAAAGCACACAGGCAGGTACAGAGATTGGTGATTGTGTGAGATAATTTGGACAACAACACAGACACGTACTGAGATTGGTGATTGTGTGAGATAATAGGGACAAGAACACAGACAGGTACAGAGATTGGTGATTGTGTGAGATAATAGGGACAAGAACACAGACAGGTACAGAGATTGGTGATTGTGTGAGATAATAGGGACAAGCACACAGACAGGTACAGAGATTGGTGATTGTGTGAGATAATAGGGGCTGACACACAGACAGATACAGAGATTGGTGATTATGTGAGATAATAGGGACAAGAACACATACAGGTATAGAGATTGGTGATTGTGTGAGATAATATTGACATGAACACAGACAGGTAGAGAGTTTGGTGATTGTGTGAGATAATAGGGACACGCACACAGACAGATACAGAGATTGGTTATTGTGTGAGATAATAGGGACAAGAACACAGACAGATACAGAGATTGGTGATTGTGTGAGATAATAGGGACAAGCATACAGACAGATATAGAGATTGGTGATTGTGTTAGGTAATAGGGACAAGCACACAGACAGGTACAGAGATTGGTGATTGTGTGAGATAATAGGGATAAGCACACAGACAGATACAGAGATTGGTGATTGTGTGAGATAATAGGGACAAGCACACAGACAGGTACAGAGATTGGTGATCGTGGGAGGTAATAGGGACAAGCACACAGAGAGGTACAGAGATTGGTGATTGTGTTAGGTAATAGGGACAAGCACACAGACAGATACAGAGATTGGGGATTGTGTTGGGTAATAGGGACAAGCACACAGACAGGTACAGAGATTGGTGATTGTGTGAGATAATAGGGACAAGCACACAGACAGGTACAGAGATTGGTGATCGTGGGAATTAATAGGGACAAGCACACAGACAGATACAGAGATTGGTGATTGTGTTAGGTAATAGGGACAAGCACACAGACAGGTACAGAGATTGGTGATTGTGTGAGATAATAGGGACAAGCACACAGAGAGGCACAGAGATTGGTGATTGTGTTAGGTAATACTGACAAGCACACAGACAGGTACAGAGATTGGTGATTGTGTGAGATCATAGGAACAAGCACACAGACAGATACAGAGATTGGTGTTTGTGTTAGGTAATAGGGACAAGCACACAGACAGGTACAGAGATTGGTGATTGTGTGAGATAATAAGGACAAGCACAGACAGATACAGAGATTGGTGATTGTGACAAATTAGATGATTGACAGAGAACCTAGTTTGTAGTGTTCTCTGGAAATATATCTTGAATAATAAATAACAAGATAAAGGAGATGATTTAGCACGTTTTGTCTAGAGGTAACTCAAATGAGCTAATCATTCCCGCCATAGCCTTTTTGGAGAACCAATTTCTTTGGCTCAAACCCCCACTATGAGACCACTATGTATCTACACAGAAATTTATAAAAGAAGTAAGCTAGTTCACCCAAGGCCAGAGAAGATCTGAACTATTAGCGCCTGTACAACTGAGGATCCCTCTCACTCAACATAATGTTGCCAGTGTGCTGTTCGTCCGTCACATAGATCTTTTCTTTCTTTATTTTGTCAGTATGACCTATATCAGGTTGTCCCATTTCTTTGGGATTGTGGGATTCAATTATTTGTAGACAAACTCAACAATAACTGTACATAACATCTGTTGGACAAGACATCTACATGACAGTTTCTTGTCAAAAGTGGGACATACATTTACATAGAATTGTTTACACCACAATTGTACAAGACATACATCATGAGATACTTGACAACATCTATACAGGACCTTTCACAATATGTATAACCAACCACAGTACTTAAGACAGTCACCAGAGACAACACTTGACAGCAACTGTACAAGAAATTCACTGGGGACATGTACTTAAAACACTGATTCATTCAACACATAATTTATTGAGCTGATGGTGAGTCAGGTGAGGACCATTGTTTCATCTTCTGGCATGTCAACACCTCAATAATTACATTGAAAATGCATAAAATATGCCACTCATGCATGTTGATAAACAATATACAACACCTCCCCTTTTACTCCACCACCCAATAACTAACTCTCCTCCTCCTCTCTAATCTCCACTACACCATTGACTTTTATCCTTTCTTCTACTGTTAATGAGGGAAAACCAAGATAAGCCATAACCTGGGGCAAGCATAGGGATATTCTGCTCCACTGGTCTGTTTAATCCTTTTAGCACCTATGATGGTGTTGGACAGCTCAGGTTGCAGTTCTCCCCATGATGATTTTCCAAGTCAGACTATTCCCTGCTGTCACAGTCTGAAGAAAAGTACAGCCCTGTCTTTCACCGGTGAGTTGACTGTTCATGAAGTTGAGACTTAGGGTGTTGTTCTACTTTTCCTGTAGAGGAAGATCTAAGATACAAATATGTCCCAGTCTTCTTCCTTCTCCTCAGTCTATCTCACGTACTTTACCAGTCTTCATTCTGAAAACACTGTGTGAGCACCAGGCTGGAGATTAACTAAGATAAGTCCTAGCTAAACAATCCATTGTCCCAGTCATTTCACCAGACGTCTTGAATGAGGTTAACCACCATAGACTTCTTGTTTAGTTCTCAGATGGCATTGATAATTATGATCACTGAAGTCTTCAGAACCATTTTTCTCCCTTATTTATATCCAGCTGTTTGAGAGCTGAGCTGAAAGTCTCTAAGAAATTCCCATATTGTGGGTTCTAGAAGATTTCACTTATAGAGAGTTGGTTCTGGATTCTGGGACTACTGGTTAGTTTTCCCAGATGATATATGGATGGCCTCTCCACCATACTGTTCTCTGTCGATATACAAAATGGCACAACATCTCTTTACATATGTTAAAAGATACATCAACAGACACAGACTGGGGATGGGGAAGGTTAAGGTTGATGATGTAGTGAATTTCACTCTGATGTAATGTGGGTGATATGTTAGTATTCACCTTTATCTGTGGTAATCACAAGCCTATATGTGGAGACAGAGGTAGCTTACACAATTACAAGCATCTTGAAGCAAGCATTGTGACATAGCGACATGGGACAGGCATTGTGAAGGGAAATGGAAAATAGGCATTTACATCTGCAATATGCAATAGGTTTTAACTAATGGCATTTACCAAATTAGCAGACCAGACATCCATTCCAATGACTGTCATGTTGGTGCATGAATGTCCTATTCCGTATACACTTACACAGCAATGCCAGACCTCACCCCTTTTCTCAGACAGACTTGACTCACAGGTACATCATCTTCATCATCATCATGTGCTGTTTCCCCACTGAGTAATGTTCATGTCTACTACAGTCGGTAACAGAAGCTCAATTGCATAGCAAGTGGTTTCATATGCACCAAAGCACATATGTGAAAAACATGTTTAGTCCTTGTAAATTTGCATGAGCCATACATTATATTCAGCCAACTAAGACACAGGTTCACACACCTATGGTTCTCTTAAGAACTAGTTTATATGAACCAACCAACAGTAGAGGTAACAGTGTAATGCTGCAGAGAGAATTGGTATTCTCTTGAGCTTAATTTTGCCACCAGGTATCACATGAACTTAGCAATTCTGGCGTGTCATCACCGTCCTGTTTACATATGGATATTTGAAGCATCTTTCTTTCTACTAATGTGAGAGGCTACTTATCAAAGCACCAGCTCATTCACTCCAACAGTCTCAGCGTTTTACAAAGGAACTTGTACATGTTTACATCACTCATTCCAATTCAGACTGCCATATGTTAACTCGCGAGAGCAAAGGTACAGTTGATTTAAGAATGAGTCATCCTAGGCATGAAGAATGCACAAGAGGTTTGGGTTTGCGAATTTGCATGAGTGTACTATACATTCATCAAGCATACGCAACCAGTCACAACAAGGGATTGATATGCACTTGGAGTATTGTCACCGACGGTTAGGGTGTTTCTATTGAAATAGACAGAAATCCCTATCCAAGAGTTTGCCGACAGTCTCTAGAAATTATGGCTCGTTACAAGAATGTCTAAAGGGATGGTCCCGATAGAAGAGACTGGGATTCACTTGGTAGACAAAGGCAGAAGGTGAAGAACACTCGTGTATGTAGGAAGCCCTAACACGAATGCCTAGTTTATCTGTCGGTGATCCTTCGTCAATTGATGGAGCCCCCTGTTTTAAATACTTTCACGCACTCACGCGCACACCTTGCGTTCAAAATGATCACGAGTGGAGTACGTTGGTGAAAGTATAAAACAATAATACTCTTTAATAATAAAAGAGAAAATGAAAATTGTGGTTCAACTGGTGAACTATGATTGTTACCTTTATGTTACCGGTACAAAAATAAAATAGTTTTCTGATGCTTAGACAGATAGCATGTCATCATTCACACCATCCAGACAGTGACACACTCAGAACACATGTAGACACAGAGTCACCTGAGACAATCTGATCTCTGTTAGGAATAGTGCTGGCTTTCGGTTGTATTATGTCTTGGAGTCGACCCTGGCATTCGACAGGTGTACGATGCTCCTCCGGATTCCAGGTTCCGTCTCCACTAGTTGGTGGCTCAAAGTTTCGGTAACCGGACCGGTTAGGTGTCAGCAGTATCAGCAGCGAGGCTCCTTAAATCAAACAAACAGTTGCAGACTCCTTAGTGTCTTGACAATAACAATGTGTCTGAGTGTTGGTGTTGTGTGTCTGTTGTGTATGTGTCAGATGCAGAACAGGAATAAAACAATTCCTCTCTGCTATTCTGTATCAAAAGCAAAGGCCAGTAGTTCTTATCAGCTTGGCTATACCTTGTATGACATGATGATACAAGGTGAAAAAGGGTCCAGAAGTGGACACATTCTAAGACCACATGGTCCATTGGAATAGAACATGTAGACAAATCTTTGTTTGAAAAAAACATTACAAAATGTACATGGTTGTAAAACTTGAAGTGACTCATATGCAATAATTACTGGTGTATTCCTTAACACTATGGTGAGGAAGTCCTGGGCAGCCAGGATGTTTCCCTAGATAGCTAAGGAAGGGCCAACAATAATTCAACCTAATCCCACATCAGTCATTAGGCATAAAGCAATCAAGTGTCGCCACGAAGTCGTGAGGTATGCCCCACTTAATATATGAGCTAAAAGATACGAAGGCCAGCAGGCAAGCAAGAGGGCTGAGATATTCCAGGCATTGGGCTTTAGGATGTCTCAGTTATCCCTTGTTGAGTTATTTACTCCCCAAATTCTGATTCCTCACCACATAGTATTTGCTTTGAACTTATGACCGTCAGTGTCGTGTAGTTCGGCATGGCGGTGAATCAGGGGTAAGCAAATTTAGGTTTGAATATAAATCGCCTAGTAATATTGCTGGCATGTGAGAATCATGTTCCACATGTCTCTTCTACTTCTGCCCACATGGCAAAATCATGTTATCATATTTTCAACAAAATATACACGTAAATACATTCACAAAATGCATATGAAAATAATCAGTAAGGTTTATACATTATATCTATATATTTTTATCTATAAATATATCTAGGCCTCACATGTTTTCTCTCAATGTCTCCCCTTTCCAATACCACGTTTCATAAATAATCATGGTCGGGAAAGTTGTGGGTTTTCCCAATATCAGAATATAAATGTGTACACACTTCTTACTATAATCGTAATTATTATGTTACTACACTCACCCCCAGTCTTATTGCAGCAATAAAGATCGGTTTTGGTATAATCTACCAAGGATGCAATTGGATATGGCAGCTCACTTCATGTAAGGTCTGCTTAGAACAGCAGCTATGGTCGTTGTGAACCGGACGGAAGTTGTTAGTCACAATTTCCGGTGCAGCCGTACTAATAGCATATCGCTGTTTTCCCGTTGCTAGGGAGTGACGGACCTATATCCCCAGTCATTAGACTTGATATTAATAAGGGTTGAAGACAGGGGATTTCCCTTGTGACATCATTTGATGATGACGTGGAAATGTGCTGTCCCCAATAGTACAGTGTGTAGTTTTAGTGCAGCAAATGTCTGCGTCGCCAATATGACGTCATTATTAGTAATTTAGCTGCCTACTGAATCCAGAATGTAAATAGTAATTCCACTAACGCAGTAGTGGTGGTGTTTGCATAGTGATCTAGACTCATCCCGTCACAAGTATACAGCGTGAAAGACGTGTCAAGGTTGAAGATGCAGTGTTCAGAATTCTGGCGCACAGAAGTTAGGTTTTCCACTTTCACATTTTATTCACAAAATACTCTTATATTCTTCTCTTTCGTTCACTAGGCACTTCTACAACATTACAGTATGTTTTAAAGTGGTACCTGTTGTCCAGAGAACAATATATTATTGAATCTTTAAGCGCATTGTTGGGTCATCACATCACACTAGCGACCGCTCCCGGTGCAATCCCCGCTCAAACTAATTAGATTTTAAAATATGGCCCAGGAATAGCGTGGGCTCATTACTTATTAACCAATCAAAAGACAAGCGCATATACCGCTGCCCTCCCCCAACTCGTTCTAGAAGATACTAGTTCCAAGAATCGTCCTTCTATCTGGAAACGCCACTTAAATCGAAAGTATTCTTATGAAGGTGTGGGGCTGGAAATGGGGAGTTCTGATCCATCATGCTACAGTGATCGTGTGAGATAATATGTACAAGAACACAGACAGGTACAGAGATTGGTGATTGTGTTAGGTAATAGGGACAAGCACACAGACAGATACAGAGATTGGTGATGGTGTGAGATAATAGGGACAAGCACACAGACAGGTACAGAGATTGGTGATGGTGTGAGATAATAGGGACAAGCACACAGACAGGTACAGAGATTGGTGATTGTGTGAGATAATAGGGACAAGAACACAGACAGGTACAGAGATTGGTGATTGTGTGAGATAATAGGGACAAGACCACAGACAGGTACAGAGATTGGTGATTGTGTGAGATAATAGGGACAAGCACACAGACAGGTACAGCGATTGGTTATTGTGTGAGATAATAGGGACTGACACACAGACAGATACAGAGATTGGTGATTATGTGAGATAATAAGGACAAGAACACATACAGGTACAGAGATTGGTGATTGTGTGAGATAATATTGATATGAACACACACAGGTAGAGAGATTGGTGATTGTGTGAGATAATAGGGACAGGCACACAGACAGATACAGAGATTGGTGATTGTGTGAGATAATAGGGACAAGAACACAGACAGATACAGAGATTGGTGATTGTAAGCACACAGACAGATACAGAGATTGGTGATTGTGTTAGGTAATAGGGACAAGCACACAGACAGGTACAGAGATTGGTGATTGTGTGAGATAATAGGGACAAGCACACAGACAGATACAGAGATTGGTGATTGTGTTAGGTAATAGGGACAAGCACACAGACAGGTACAGAGATTGGTGATTGTGTGAGATAATAGGGACAAGCACACAGACAGGTACAGAGATTGGTGATCGTGGGAGGTAATAGGGACAAGCACACAGAGAGGTACAGAGATTGGTGATTGTGTTAGGTAATAGGGACAAGCACACAGACAGATACAGAGATTGGTGATTGTGTTAGGTAATAGGGACAAGCACACAGACAGGTACAGAGATTGGTGATTGTGTGAGATAATAGGGACAAGCATACAGAGAGGTACAGAGATTGGTGATTGTGTTAGGTAATACTGACAAGCACACAGACAGGTACAGAGATTGGTGATTGTGTTAGGTAATAGGGACAAGCACACAGACAGATACAGAGATTGGTGATTGTGTTAGGTAATAGGGACAAGCACACAGACAGGTACAGAGATTGGTGATCATGTGAGATAATAGGGACAAGACCACAGACAGGTACAGGGATTGGTGATCGTGGGAGGTAATAGGGACAAGCACACAGACAGGTACAGAGATTGTTGATGGTGTGAGATAATAGGGACAAGCACACAGACAGATAAAGAGATTGGTGATTGTGTTAGGTAATATGGACAAGCACACATACAGGTACAGAGATTGGTGATGGTGTGAGATAATAGGGATTGACACACAGACAGATACAGAGATTGGTGATTGTGTGAGATAATAGGGATTGACACACAGACAGATACAGAGATTTTTGATGGTGTGAGATAATAGTGACTGAAACACAGACAGATACAGAGATTGGTGATTGTGTGAGATAATAGGGACAAGCACACAGACAGGTACAGAGATTGGTGATTGTGTGAGATAATAGGGACAAGCACACAGACAGATGCAGAGATTGGTGATTGTGTGAGATAATAGGGACAAGCACACAGACAGATATAGAGATTGGTGATTGTGTGAGATAATAGGGACAAGCACACAGACAGGTACAGAGATTGGTGATTGTGTGAGATAATAGGGACAAGCACACAGACAAGTACAGAGATTGGTGATGGTGTGAGATAATAGGGACAAGCACACAGACAGGTACAGAGATTGGTGATTGTGTGAGATAATAGGGACAAGAAAACAGACAGGTACAGAGATTGGTGATTGTGTGAGATAATATGGAAAAGCACACAGGCAGGTACAGAGATTGGTGATTGTGTGAGATAGTTTGGACAACAACACAGACACGTACTGAGATTGGTGATTGTGTGAGATAATAGGGACAAGAACACAGACAGGTACAGAGATTGGTGATTGTGTGAGATAATAGGGACAAGAACACAGACAGGTACAGAGATTGGTGATTGTGTGAGATAATAGGGACAAGCACACAGACAGGTACAGAGATTGGTGATTGTGTGAGATAATAGGGACTGACACACAGACAGATACAGAGATTGGTGATTATGTGAGATAATAGGGACAAGAACACATACAGGTACAGAGATTGGTGATTGTGTGAGATAATATTGACATGAACACAGACAGGTAGAGAGATTGGTGATTGTGTGAGATAATAGGGACACGCACACAGACAGATACAGAGATTGGTGATTGTGTTAGGTAATAGGGACAAGCACACAGACAGGTACAGAGATTGGTTATTGTGTGAGATAATTGGGACAAGCACACAGACAGATACAGAGATTGGTGATCGTGCGAGATAATAGGGACAAGCACACAGAGAGGTACAGACATTGGTGATCGTGTGAGATAATAGGGATTGACACACAGACAGATACAGAGATTGGTGATCGAGTGAGATGGCGAATTATGACCGCTCACAATCATCGAGATGGCGAATTATGACCGCTCACAATCATCGACACGGCACATGGTGATGCTGTTGATAACTAAAGTGCATATATAGAAGATCTATTATCGGTTCACGTACACAACAAATTAAACATTAACGTTAACAACTGAACCTAAAGCTTCTTAAACACAACACCAGTCAATATTTTACAATCTGTCTACATAATCCCACGGGGACACTCTATTGATAGTGTTTTCATTTTTCTAGACGTTTGTAATGAAATTCAATCTAGTCTAGTCTAGTCTAGTCTAGTTTAGTCTAGTCTAGTCTAGTCTAGTCTAGTCTAGTCTAGTCTATCTATCTATCTATCTATCTATCTATCTATCTATCTATCTATCTATCTAACTAACTATCTATCTATCTATCTATCTATCTACCTACCCATCTATCTATCTACCTATCTATCTATATATCTATCTATCTATCTATCTGTCGGTCTGTCTGTCTGTCTGTCTATCTCTGTCTGTCTGTCTGTCTGTCTATCTATATATCTATCTATCTATCTATCTATCTATCTATCTATCGATGGTGGGGGATGTTTGTAGGGGTGGGCTCGGGATCTGTGAGTGGGCTGGGGGAGATGGGAGATTGCGTGGCTGGGTGCGGAATTTGTGTGTGGGTAGGTGCGGAATATGTGAGTTGACGGGGAGATGTGTGTGTGTGTGTTGGGGGGGGGGGAGGGAGGAATGTGTGGCTGAGGAATGTGTGTTTGGCTGGGTGATTGGAGGTGTGTGGGTGGAGGAGGATATGTGGGTGAGTGATTGTTGGTGGGTAATGGGACGGGTAGGGGATATGTGTGTAGGTGGGTGGATGTGTGTGGGTGGGGGATGTGTGGGTTGGGGAATGTATGTGTCCGTGGGGTGTGGGTGGATGGGGTGTGTGGTGGGTGAAAGGTGTGTGTGGGTGGGGAGATGTGTAGGGATGTGGTGGATGGGTAGGGGCATGTATGTGTGTGTGGGTATGTGTGTGGTTGGCTGGTTAAGTTGGAGTGAATGGGAGATGTGTGGGTGGGTGGTCGATGTGTCTCATAACATAGTAATATGCATTGTTTATGTTTACAAAATTCATGTGACAATGTTTTTTTTCTATGCACTGTTGATGAAACAAAGATGAGTGATTGGAAGGGCCGAATGTAAGACGGGCCTGCGTGCCCAATTTGTTACCCTTTGAAAATAAAGTCTGTTCGTTCGTTCGTTCGTTCTATCTATCTATTTATCTATCTATCTATCTATCTATCTATCTATCTATCTATCTATCTATCTATCTATCTATCTATCTATCTATCTATCTATCTTTCTATTTATCTATCTATCTATCTATCTATCTATCTATCTATCTATCTATCTATCTATCTGTCTGTCTGTCTGTCTATCTATCTATCTATCTATCTATCTATCTATCTATCTATCTATCTATCTATCTATCTATCTATCTGTCTGTCTATCTATCTATCTATCTGTCTATCTATCTGTCTGTCTGTCTGTCTGTCTGTCTATCTCTGTCTGTCTGTCTATCTGTCTAGAGGATGTGAGGGTTAGGATGTGTATGTGGGTGGGCGTGGGATGTGTGGGTTGGTGGGGGATGTTTGTGGGTGGCGAGTGTGTTCTGGTTGGGGGAAAAGGTGAGGGCAGTTTGTGTGGGTGGGGGATGTGCGGGAGGGGGATGGGTCGGTTGGTGGGGTATGTATATGTCCCTGGGTGTGTGCGTCTGTGTGTGTGGGGGGGGGGGGGTAGGTGGGGATGTGTGTGTGGGTGGCGTGATGTATGGGTAGGTGGGAGATGGGCCTCATAACATGGTAATTTATCTTGTTTATGTTTACAACATTCATTTCACAATGTTTATTTTTCTTCCTATGTAAATGTATAATGCTCTTGATGAACGAAAGACGAGTGATTGGAAGGGCGAATGTAAGATGGGCCTGCGTGCCCAATTTGTGACCCTTTTAAAATAAAGTTGATTTGCTTTGATTTGATTTGATTTGTCTGTCTGTCTGTCTGTCTGAAATGGGTTATTCGGTGTGTCTGTGTGGGTGGGTATCTGCGTGGATGGGTCTGTGGCTGAGTTGTTGGTGTGTGGTTGGGTGTGTGTGTGATGATGGCTTTTGGTGGGTAGGTGGTTGTGTGGGTACGTCTGTTGAGTGGGTGGGTTGGTAAGGGTCTGGGTGAGTGGAAATGTGTTGGTGGTGTGTGTGGCGATGTGTGTGTGTTTGATTGTGTCTGTGTGGTTTGGTGGTTGGATGTGGATGGGTGAGTGTGGAAGTGGGTGAATGTATGTGTGTATGTGTGGTGGGTGGGTAAGTGGGTGAGTCTTGGATGGCATCGTTGTGTGTGTGTGTGTGTGTGTGTGTGTGTGTGTGTGTGTGTGTGTGTGTGTGTGTGGATTGGTTAGTAGATGTGTGAGTTTGAGGGAGAGAAGAGAGTTGAACTCATTTATGCAACATGCTATTCCATATATTGTATGTATCCTCATCGTTCATATTATTATGATGTTCATATGTACGCTATTAAAACTTTGGGGTGATGTATGGGTGCGTGGGTGCGTGTGGTTGGCTGTGTGTGTAGGTGTGTGTAGGTGTGGGGGGGGTGAGTGTAGGTGTCTGATTGTGTGGGTGTGTGTGTATGTGTGTGTGTGTGAGAGAGAGAGAGAGAGAGAGAGAGAGAGAGAGAGAGAGAGAGAGAGAGAGAGAGAGAGAGAGAGAGAGAGAGAGAGATAAGACAGTTAAACGTGTTTATGCCACATGCTATTCCATATTTTATTGTGTATCCTCATCTTCCATATTATCATAAATTTCTCACGGACAATATTAACACCGTGGGGTGGGGTGGGTGGGTTGTTTGTGTGGATGGGTGGGTGGGTGGGTGGATGTGTGGTTGGGTTTACGTGCATGGTTAAGTGTGCGTGTGGATGGGTGTATTAATGGGTGTGTTTGTAGGTGAGTTTGTGTGAGTGGCCATGGGTGGGTGGGCGTATGGGGGTGGGTGTCAATGTGTTTGTGGGTGTTGGTGGGAAGGTTGGTGTGTGGGTGAGTGTGTGAGTGTGTGTATGTGTGTGTGTGAATGGGTGGGTATATGTGTGGGTGTGTATGCAAAAGGGTCGGTGGGTTGGTTGGGGTTTGAATGGGTGGGTGTGGGTGGTTGTGTGTGTAACATTAATTGTGAGCGAGAAAAGAGAGTTTAATGTGTTTGTCTGTGTGTGTATGTGGGTGTTTTGTGTCAGGTCTTAGTCAGATATGACTGAGCTACCGTATAACACAGTAGACGGTACTACCTGTTTTCTGTTAGCAGCGAACGTTGGGCGGCGCTTACCAAAACCGACACCCCACATTGTGCCAACGGCTTCGGGCGGAAGAGCGCAATTGGGAGGGTACAAGCCTTACGCTGGTGCAAGGAAATGCAACCTAAAGACAAAGTGTCATGGCAGGGCAGACCAGGCCCTAAGCCTTGATTGGCGGCTGGTCTAGGATCGAAGCTCCGACAGGCGGACGGTTAGAACATTACCGTGCTGATCCGGCAGCTTCTGCAGCTTGTCTTGTTCCAGATGTATAGGTGTTAGCTTTCCTCTGGAGTGAACTAGGCAGGCCGAGAGAGGGATCATGCTGCATGGGCAACACATGATTTCTATATTTTAGCCCAGGCTTTGTGCTATGGAGAGGCAATAACTCCATCCCTTACAAACTATCGTCTGTCAAGACGGCAAGGTGCCAATGAATGAGTATGTGGGTGTGGTAGTTGTGTCTTTGTGGGTGGATGTGGGTGGGTAGGTAAGGTTGGATGTGTCAGTTGGTGTGTAGAGGGTGTGTGTGTGTGTGTGTGTGTGTGTGTGTGTGTGTGTGTGTGTGTGTGATTGTGTGGGTGTTTGAAAGTGGGTATGTTGGTAGGTGTGTGTTTGTGTGTGTGTGTGTGATTGTATGTATGGAGGTGGGTATAGTTGTGGGGTGGGTGAGTGTTTGTGTATGCTGGCGTGGGTGGGTGTGTGTGTGGGGGGGGGGGTGTGTGTGGGTGTGGGTGTTTATGTGGGGGGGGGGGGGCAGTTCATTTAGGACTTCTGTAATAATTTAA
>JACEFZ010027317.1:0-40000 GCA_014155875.1 Cepaea nemoralis | reverse complement strand
GCAGAAGCCATAATGATTAATCTACATAGGTCAGTTTTGTGCAAACGGAAAGACACGATAGACAATTTAAAATTACCACGGTAAACAACTGACATTACTATGCGAACATGTGTATATTTCAGTTGAAATATGTATCTAGTTATTTTACTATATGTTGTGTGAATTCTGCAGTATGTACCTGACGAGATGCCGCGAAATATGCCAGGCAATAAATTGTACAATGTATGGTTTGTGTCTTCGTTATTCAAAATAATTATTTGTCAAATCACAACATAGACCTAAGTCCATGTGAGATGACAGTAGATGACAGGCAACGCTTGTTGGCTTAGCACATGATGATGATCTTCAAAGCCTGCCTTCAAGCATGGATAATTGCAATAACTGTATATCTGATTATTTCAGAAAAGAAATCGAAACACTAACATCTGCTGTCATGTTGATTTGCCCGCGTCATTACAGATGAAACAGAATATATAGTAGAAACGTGTACAAACATTGTTGAAACAAACGGATAAGTACTGGAATACGTGGCCAAACACACAGTGTTCGTTAAGCTCAGATGAGTATCATGCTGTTGAGGAATAATATCTTCACTCTGACATAGGTTAGAATCTCAGTGTTGGGGAATATCTTCACACTCCCACAGGTTAGTATCACACTGTTGGGGAATATCTTCACTCTGACACAGGTTAGTATCACACTGTTGGGGAATATCTTCACTCTGACACAGGAGAGTATCTCGCTGTTGGGGAATATCTTCACTCTCCCCTCAGGTTAGTATCACGCAGCTGGGGAATAATATCTTCACTCTGACACAGGTTACAATCACACTGTTGGGGAATATCTTCACTCTGACACAGGTTACAATCACACTGTTGGGGAATATCTTCACTCTGACACAGGTTACAATCACGCTGTTGGGGAATATCTTCACTCTGACACAGGAAAGTATCTCGCTGTTGGGAAATATCTTCACTCTGACATAGGTTAGAATCTCCGTGTTGGGGAATATCTTCACTCTCCCACAGGTTAGTATCACGCAGCTGGGGAATAATATCTTCACTCTGACACAGGTTAGCATCTCGCTGTTGGGGAATATCTTCACTCTGACAAAGGTTAGTATCTCTCTGTTGGGGAATATCTTCACTCTGACACAGGTTAGTATCACGCTGTTGGGGAATATCTTCACTCTGACACAGGTTAGTATTACGCTGTTGGGGAATATCTTCACTCTGACACTGGTTAGTATCACGCTGTTGGGGAATATCTTCACTGTGACACAGGTTAGTATCACGCTGTTGGGGAACATCTTCACTCTGACACAGGTTAGTATTACGCTGTTGGGGAATATCTTCACTGTGACACAGGTTAGTATTACGCTTTTGGGGAATATCTTCACTTTAAAACAGGTGTGTATCGCGCTGTTGGGGAATATCTTCACTGAGACACAGGTTAGTATCACACTGTTGGGAATATCTTCACTGTGACACAGGTTAGTATTACGCTTTTGGGGAATATCTTCACTTTGACACAGGTGTGTATCGCGCTGTTGGGGAATATCTTCACTGAGACACAGGTTAGTATCACGCTGTTGGGGAATATCTTCACTCTGACACAGGTTAGTATTACGCTTTTGGGGAATATCTTCACTTTGACACAGGCGTGTATCGCGATGTTGGGGAATATCTTCACTGAGACACAGGTTAGTATCACACTGTTGGGGAATATCTTCACTCTGACACAGGTTAGTATCTCGCTGTTGGGGAATACCTTCACTATGACACAGGTTAGTATCTCGCTGTTGGGGAACATCTTCACCCTGACACAGGTTAGTATCACGCTGTTGGGGAATATCTTCACTCTGACACAGGTTAGTATCACGCTGTTGGGGAATATCTTCACTGAGACACAGGTTAGTATCACACTGTTGGGGAATATCTTCACTCTGACACAGGTTAGTATCTCGCTGTTAGGGAACATCTTCTCTCTGACACAGGTTAGTATCTCGCTGTTGGGGAATATCTTCACTATGACACAGGTGAATATCACGCTGTTGGGGAACATCTTCTCTCTGACACAGGTTAGTATCTCGCTGTTGGGGAATATCTTCACTCTGACACAGGTTAGTATCACGCTTTTGGGGAATATCTTCACTGTGACACAGGTTAGTATCTCGCTGTTGGGGAATATCTTCACTGAGACACAGGTTAGTATCTCGCTGTTGGGGAATATCTTCACTCTGACACAGGTTAGTATCTCGCTGTTGGGGAATATCTTCACTATGACACAGGTTAGTATCACGCTGTTGGGGAACATCTTCACGCTGACACAGGTTAGTATCACACTGTTGGGGAACATCTTCACTCTGACACAGGTTAGTATCACACTGTTGGGGAACATCTTCACTCTGACACAGGTTAGTATCACGCTGTTGGGGAACATCTTCTCTCTGACACAGGTTTGTATCACGCTGTTGGGGAATATCTTCACTGTGACACAGGTTAGTATCACGCCCTTTGGGTAATATCTTCACTCTGACACAGGTTAGTATTACGCTTTTGGGGAATATCTTCACTTTGACACAGGTGTGTATCGCGCTGTTAGGGAATATCTTCACTGAGACACAGGTTAGTATCACACTATTGGGGAATATCTTCACTCTGACACAGGTTAGTATTACGCTTTTGGGGAATATCTTCACTTTGACACAGGCGTGTATCGCGCTGTTGGGGAATATCTTCATTGAGACACAGGTTAGTATCACACTGTTGGGGAATATCTTCACTCTGACAAAGGTTAGTATCTCGCTGTTGGGGAATATCTTCACTATGACACAGGTTAGTATCTCGCTGTTGGGGAACATCTTCACTCTGACACATGTTAGTATCACGCTGTTGGGGAATATCTTCACTCTGACACAGGTTAGTATCACGCTGTTGGGGAATATCTTCACAGAGACACAGGTTAGTATCATACTGTTGGGGAACATCTTCTCTATGACACCGGTTAATATCTCGCTTTTGGGGAATATCTTCACTCTGACACAGGTTAGTATCACGCTGTTGGGGAATATCTTCACTGTGACACAGGTTAGTATCTCGCTGTTGGGGAATATCTTCACTCTGACACAGGTTAGTATCTCGCTGTTGGGGAATATCTTCACTGTGACACAGGTTAGTATCACGCTGTTGGGGAACATCTTCACTCTGACACAGGTTAGTATCACACTGTTGGGGAACATCTTCACTCTGACACAGGTTAGTATCACACTGTTGGGGAACATCTTCACTCTGACACAGGTTAGTATCACGCTGTTGGGGAACATCTTCTCTCTGACACAGGTTTGTATCACGCTGTTGGGGAATATCTTCACTCTGACACAGGTTAGTATCACGGCCTTTGGGGAATATCTTCACTCTGACACAGGTTAGTATCTCGCTGTTGGGGAATATCTTCGCTTTGACACAGGTTAGTATCTCGCTGTTGGGGAACATCTTCACTCTGACACAGGTTAGTATCACACTGTTGGGGAACATCTTCACTCTGACACAGGTTAGTATCACACTGTTGGGGATTATCTTCGCTCTGACACAGGTTAGTATCACACTGTTGGGGAACATCTTCACTCTGACACAGGTTAGTATCACACTGTTGGGGAACATCTTCACTCTGACACAGGTTAGTATCACACTGTTGGGGAACATCTTCACTCTGACACAGGTTAGTATCACGCTGTTGGGGAATATCTTCACTCTGACACAGGTTAGTATCTCGCTGTTGGCGAACATCTTCTCTCTGACACAGGTTAGTATCACGCTGTTGGGGAACATCTTCACTCTGACACAGGTTAATATCACGCTGTTGGGGAATATCTTCACTCTGACACAGGTTAGTATCACGATGTTGGGGAATATCTTCACTCTGACACAGGTTAGTATCACGCTGTTGGGGAATATCTTCACTCAGACACAGGTTAGTATCACGCCCTTTGGGGAACATCTTCTCTCTGGCACAGGTTAGTATCTCGCTGTTGGGGAACATCTTCACTCTGACACAGGTTAGTATCACGCTGTTGGGGAATATCTTCACTCTGACACAAGTTAGTATCTCGCTGTTGGGGAATATCTTCACTCTGACACAGGTTAGTATCACGCTGTTGGGGAATATCTTCTCTCTGACACAGGTTAGTATCACGCTGTTGGGGAATATCTTCACTTTGTCACAGGCGTGTATCGCACTGTTGGGGAATATCTTCACTGAGACACAGGTTAGTATCACACTGTTGGGGAATATCTTCACTCTGACAAAGGTTAGTATCTCGCTGTTGGGGAATATCTTCACTATGACACAGGTTAGTATCTCGCTGTTGGGGAACATCTTCACTCTGACACAGGTTAGTATCACGCTGTTGGGGAATATCTTCACTCTGACACAGGTTAGTATCTCGCTGTTGGGAAATATCTTCACTATGACACAGGTGAATATCACTCTGTTGGGGAACATCTTCTCTCTGACACAGGTTAGTATCTCGCTGTTGGGGAATATCTTCACTCTGACACAGGTTAGTATCACGCTGTTGGGGAATATCTTCACTGTGACACAGGTTAGTATCTCGCTGTTGGGGAATATCTTCACTGAGACACAGGTTAGTATCTCGCTGTTGGGGAATATCTTCACTCTGACACAGGTTAGTATCTCGCTGTTGGGGAATATCTTCACTGTGACACAGGTTAGTATCACGCTGTTGGGGAACATCTTCATTTTGACACAGGTTAGTATCTCGCTGTTGGGGATCATCTTCACTCTGACACAGGTTAGTATCACGCTGTTGGGGAATATCTTCACTCTGACACAGGTTAGTTTCACGCCCTTTGGGGAACATCTTCTCTCTGACACAGGTTAGTATCTCGCTGTTGGGGAACATCTTCACTCTGACACAGGTTAGTATCACGCTGTTGGGGAATATCTTCACTCTGACACAAGTTAGTATCTCGCTGTTGGGGAATATCTTCACTCTGACACAGGTTAGTATCACGCTGTTGGGGAATATCATCGCTCTGACACAGGTTAGTATCACGCTGTTGGGGAATATCTTCACTCTGACACAGGTTAGTATCTCGCTGTTGGGGAATATCTTCACTCTGACACAGGTTAGTATCTCGCTGTTGGGGAATATCTTCACTGAGACACAGGTTAGTATCTCGCTGTTGGGGAATATCTTCACTCTGACACAGGTTAGTATCACGATGTTGGGGAATATCTTCACTCTGACACAGGTTAGTATCACGCTGTTGGGGAATATCTTCACTCTGACACAGGTTAGTTTCACGCCCTTTGGGGAACATCTTCTCTCTGACACAGGTTAGTATCTCGCTGTTGGGGAACATCTTCACTCTGACACAGGTTAATATCACGCTGTTGGGGAATATCTTCACTCTGACACCGGTTAGTATCACGATGTTGGGGAATATCTTCACTCTGACACAGGTTAGTATCACGCTGTTGGGGAATATCTTCACTCTGACACAGGTTAGTTTCACGCCCTTTGGGGAACATCTTCTCTCTGACACAGGTTAGTATCTCGCTGTTGGGGAACATCTTCACTCTGACACAGGTTAGTATCACGCTGTTGGGGAATATCTTCACTCTGACACAAGTTAGTATCTCGCTGTTGGGGAATATCTTCACCCAGACACAGGTTAGTATCACGCTGTTGGGGAATATCATCGCTCTGACACAGGTTAGTATCACGCTGTTGGGGAATATCTTCACTCTGACACAGGTTAGTATCTCGCTGTTGGGGAATATCTTCACTCTGACACAGGTTAGTATCTCGCTGTTGGGGAATATCTTCACTGAGACACAGGTTAGTATCTCGCTGTTGGGGAATATCTTCACTCTGACACAGGTTAGTATCTCTCTGTTGGGAAATATCTTCACTGAGACTTAAGTTAGTATCACGCTGTTGGGGAATATCTTCACTCTGACACAGGATTATATCTTGCTCTTGTGGAACATCTTCACTGAGACACAGGTTAGTATCACGCTGTTTGGGAACATCTTCACTGAGACACAGGTTAGTATCACGCTGTTGGGGAATATCTTCACTGAGACACAGGTTAGTATCTCGCTGTTGGGGAATATCTTCACTCTGACACAGGTTAGTATCTCTCTGTTGGGAAATATCTTCACTGAGACTTAAGTTAGTATCACGCTGTTGGGGAATATCTTCACTCTGACACAGGATTATATCTTGCTCTTGTGGAACATCTTCACTGAGACACAGGTTAGTATCACGCTGTTTGGGAACATCTTCACTGAGACACAGGTTAGTATCACGCTGTTGGGGAACATCTTAACTCTGACACAGGTTAGTATCTCGCTGTTAGGGAACATCTTCTCTCTGACACAGGTTAGTATCTCGCTGTTGGGGAATATCTTCACTATGACACAGGTGAATATCACGCTGTTGGGGAACATCTTCTCTCTGACACAGGTTAGTATCTCGCTGTTGGGGAATATCTTCACTCTGACACAGGTTAGTATCACGCTTTTGGGGAATATCTTCACTGTGACACAGGTTAGTATCTCGCTGTTGGGGAATATCTTCACTGAGACACAGGTTAGTATCTCGCTGTTGGGGAATATCTTCACTCTGACACAGGTTAGTATCTCGCTGTTGGGGAATATCTTCACTATGACACAGGTTAGTATCACGCTGTTGGGGAACATCTTCACGCTGACACAGGTTAGTATCACACTGTTGGGGAACATCTTCACTCTGACACAGGTTAGTATCACGCTGTTGGGGAACATCTTCACTCTGACACAGGTTAGTATCACGCTGTTGGGGAACATCTTCTCTCTGACACAGGTTTGTATCACGCTGTTGGGGAATATCTTCACTGTGACACAGGTTAGTATCACGCCCTTTGGGTAATATCTTCACTCTGACACAGGTTAGTATTACGCTTTTGGGGAATATCTTCACTTTGACACAGGTGTGTATCGCGCTGTTAGGGAATATCTTCACTGAGACACAGGTTAGTATCACACTATTGGGGAATATCTTCACTCTGACACAGGTTAGTATTACGCTTTTGGGGAATATCTTCACTTTGACACAGGCGTGTATCGCGCTGTTGGGGAATATCTTCATTGAGACACAGGTTAGTATCACACTGTTGGGGAATATCTTCACTCTGACAAAGGTTAGTATCTCGCTGTTGGGGAATATCTTCACTATGACACAGGTTAGTATCTCGCTGTTGGGGAACATCTTCACTCTGACACATGTTAGTATCACGCTGTTGGGGAATATCTTCACTCTGACACAGGTTAGTATCACGCTGTTGGGGAATATCTTCACAGAGACACAGGTTAGTATCATACTGTTGGGGAACATCTTCTCTATGACACCGGTTAATATCTCGCTTTTGGGGAATATCTTCACTCTGACACAGGTTAGTATCACGCTGTTGGGGAATATCTTCACTGTGACACAGGTTAGTATCTCGCTGTTGGGGAATATCTTCACTCTGACACAGGTTAGTATCTCGCTGTTGGGGAATATCTTCACTGTGACACAGGTTAGTATCACGCTGTTGGGGAACATCTTCACTCTGACACAGGTTAGTATCACACTGTTGGGGAACATCTTCACTCTGACACAGGTTAGTATCACACTGTTGGGGAACATCTTCACTCTGACACAGGTTAGTATCACGCTGTTGGGGAACATCTTCTCTCTGACACAGGTTTGTATCACGCTGTTGGGGAATATCTTCACTCTGACACAGGTTAGTATCACGGCCTTTGGGGAATATCTTCACTCTGACACAGGTTAGTATCTCGCTGTTGGGGAATATCTTCGCTCTGACACAGGTTAGTATCTCGCTGTTGGGGAACATCTTCACTCTGACACAGGTTAGTATCACACTGTTGGGGAACATCTTCACTCTGACACAGGTTAGTATCACACTGTTGGGGAATATCTTCGCTCTGACACAGGTTAGTATCACACTGTTGGGGAACATCTTCACTCTGACACAGGTTAGTATCACACTGTTGGGGAACATCTTCACTCTGACACAGGTTAGTATCACACTGTTGGGGAACATCTTCACTCTGACACAGGTTAGTATCACGCTGTTGGGGAATATCTTCACTCTGACACAGGTTAGTATCTCGCTGTTGGCGAACATCTTCTCTCTGACACAGGTTAGTATCACGCTGTTGGGGAACATCTTCACTCTGACACAGGTTAATATCACGCTGTTGGGGAATATCTTCACTCTGACACAGGTTAGTATCACGATGTTGGGGAATATCTTCACTCTGACACAGGTTAGTATCACGCTGTTGGGGAATATCTTCACTCAGACACAGGTTAGTATCACGCCCTTTGGGGAACATCTTCTCTCTGGCACAGGTTAGTATCTCGCTGTTGGGGAACATCTTCACTCTGACACAGGTTAGTATCACGCTGTTGGGGAATATCTTCACTCTGACACAAGTTAGTATCTCGCTGTTGGGGAATATCTTCACTCTGACACAGGTTAGTATCACGCTGTTGGGGAATATCTTCTCTCTGACACAGGTTAGTATCACGCTGTTGGGGAATATCTTCACTTTGTCACAGGCGTGTATCGCACTGTTGGGGAATATCTTCACTGAGACACAGGTTAGTATCACACTGTTGGGGAATATCTTCACTCTGACAAAGGTTAGTATCTCGCTGTTGGGGAAAATCTTCACTATGACACAGGTTAGTATCTCGCTGTTGGGGAACATCTTCACTCTGACACAGGTTAGTATCACGCTGTTGGGGAATATCTTCACTCTGACACAGGTTAGTATCTCGCTGTTGGGAAATATCTTCACTATGACACAGGTGAATATCACTCTGTTGGGGAACATCTTCTCTCTGACACAGGTTAGTATCTCGCTGTTGGGGAATATCTTCACTCTGACACAGGTTAGTATCACGCTGTTGGGGAATATCTTCACTGTGACACAGGTTAGTATCTCGCTGTTGGGGAATATCTTCACTGAGACACAGGTTAGTATCTCGCTGTTGGGGAATATCTTCACTCTGACACAGGTTAGTATCTCGCTGTTGGGGAATATCTTCACTGTGACACAGGTTAGTATCACGCTGTTGGGGAACATCTTCATTCTGACACAGGTTAGTATCTCGCTGTTGGGGATCATCTTCACTCTGACACAGGTTAGTATCACGCTGTTGGGGAATATCTTCACTCTGACACAGGTTAGTTTCACGCCCTTTGGGGAACATCTTCTCTCTGACACAGGTTAGTATCTCGCTGTTGGGGAACATCTTCACTCTGACACAGGTTAGTATCACGCTGTTGGGGAATATCTTCACTCTGACACAAGTTAGTATCTCGCTGTTGGGGAATATCTTCACTCTGACACAGGTTAGTATCACGCTGTTGGGGAATATCATCGCTCTGACACAGGTTAGTATCACGCTGTTGGGGAATATCTTCACTCTGACACAGGTTAGTATCTCGCTGTTGGGGAATATCTTCACTCTGACACAGGTTAGTATCACGATGTTGGGGAATATCTTCACTCTGACACAGGTTAGTATCACGCTGTTGGGGAATATCTTCACTCTGACACAGGTTAGTTTCACGCCCTTTGGGGAACATCTTCTCTCTGACACAGGTTAGTATTCTCGCTGTTGGGGAACATCTTCACTCTGACACAGGTTAATATCACGCTGTTGGGGAATATCTTCACTCTGACACCGGTTAGTATCACGATGTTGGGGAATATCTTCACTCTGACACAGGTTAGTATCACGCTGTTGGGGAATATCTTCACTCTGACACAGGTTAGTTTCACGCCCTTTGGGGAACATCTTCTCTCTGACACAGGTTAGTATCTCGCTGTTGGGGAACATCTTCACTCTGACACAGGTTAGTATCACGCTGTTGGGGAATATCTTCACTCTGACACAAGTTAGTATCTCGCTGTTGGGGAATATCTTCACCCAGACACAGGTTAGTATCACGCTGTTGGGGAATATCATCGCTCTGACACAGGTTAGTATCACGCTGTTGGGGAATATCTTCACTCTGACACAGGTTAGTATCTCGCTGTTGGGGAATATCTTCACTCTGACACAGGTTAGTATCTCGCTGTTGGGGAATATCTTCACTGAGACACAGGTTAGTATCTCGCTGTTGGGGAATATCTTCACTCTGACACAGGTTAGTATCTCTCTGTTGGGAAATATCTTCACTGAGACTTAAGTTAGTATCACGCTGTTGGGGAATATCTTCACTCTGACACAGGATTATATCTTGCTCTTGTGGAACATCTTCACTGAGACACAGGTTAGTATCACGCTGTTTGGGAACATCTTCACTGAGACACAGGTTAGTATCACGCTGTTGGGGAATATCTTCACTGAGACACAGGTTAGTATCTCGCTGTTGGGGAATATCTTCACTCTGACACAGGTTAGTATCTCTCTGTTGGGAAATATCTTCACTGAGACTTAAGTTAGTATCACGCTGTTGGGGAATATCTTCACTCTGACACAGGATTATATCTTGCTCTTGTGGAACATCTTCACTGAGACACAGGTTAGTATCACGCTGTTTGGGAACATCTTCACTGAGACACCGGTTAGTATCACGCTGTTGGGGAACATCTTAACTCTGACACAGGTTAGTATCACGCTGTTGGGGATATCTTCACTCTCAGACATGTTTGTATCAAGCTGTTGGAAATATCTTCACTCTGACACGGGTTAGTATCACGCTGTTGGGGAATATCTTCACTGTCACACAGGTTAGTATCACGCTGTTGGGGAACATCTTCACTCTGACACAGGTTAGTATTACGCTGTTGGGGAATATCTTCACTGTGACACAGGTTAGTATTACGCTTTTGGGGAATATCTTCACTTTGACATAAGTGTGTATCGCGCTGTTGGGGAATATCTTCACTGAGACACAGGTTAGTATCACACGGTTGGGGAATATCTTCACTGTGACACAGGTTAGTATTACGCTTTTTGGGGAATATCTTCACTTTGACACAGGTGTGTTTCGCGCTGTTGGGAATATCTTCACTCTGACACAGGCTAGTATCACGCTGTTGGGGAATATCTTCACTCTGACACAGGTTAGTATCTCGCTGTTGGGGAATATCTTCACTATGACACAGGTTAGTATCTCGCTGTTGGGGAACATCTTCACTCTGACACAGGTTAGTATCACACTGTTGGGGAATATCTTCACTCTGACACAGGTTAGTATCACGCTGTTGGGGAATATCTTCACTGAGACACAGGTTAGTATCACACTGTTGGGGAATATCTTCACTCTGACACAGGTTAGTATCTCGCTATTAGGGAACATCTTCTCTCTGACACAGGTTAGTATCTCGCTGTTGGGGAATATCTTCACTATGACACAGATGAATATCACGCTGTTGGGGAACATCTTCTCTCTGACACAGGTTAGTATCTCGCTGTTGGGGAATATCTTCACTCTGACACAGGTTAGTATCTCGCTGTTGGGGAATATCTTCACTCTGACACAGGTTAAGATGTGTATAAGAGACAGGGTTAGTATCTCGCTGTTGGGGAATATCTTCACTGTGACACAGGTTAGTATCACGCTGTTGGGGAACATCTTCACTCTGACACAGGTTAGTATCTCGCTGTTGGGGATCATCTTCACTCTGACACAGGTTAGTATCACGCTGTTGGGGAACATCTTCACTCTGACACAGGTTAATATCACGCTATTGGGGAATATCTTCACTCTGACACAGGTTAGTATCACGATGTTGGGGAATATCTTCACTCTGACACAGGTTAGTATCACGCTGTTGGGGAATATCTTCACTCTGAAACAGGTTAGTATCACGCCCTTTGGGGAACATCTTCTCTCTGACACAGGTTAGTATCTCGCTGTTGGGGAACATCTTCACTCTGACACAGGTTAGTATCACGCTGTTGGGGATATATCTTCACTCTGACACAAGTTAGTATTTCGCTGTTGGGGAATATCTTCACTCTGACACAGGTTAGTATCACGCTGTTGGGGAATATCATCGCTCTGACACAGGTTAGTATCACGCTGTTGGGGAATATCTTCACTCTGACACAGGTTAGTATCTCGCTGTTGGGGAATATCTTCACTCTGACACAGGTTAGTATCTCGCTGTTGGGGAATATCTTCACTGAGACACAGGTTAGTATCTCGCTTTTTGGGAATATCTTCACTCTGACACAGGTTAGTATCTCGCTGTTGGGGAACATCTTCACTCTGACACAGGTTAGTATCACACTGTTGGGGAACATCTTCACTCTGACACAGGTTAGTATCACACTGTTGGGGAATATCTTCGCTCTGACACAGGTTAGTATCACGCTGTTGGGGAACATCTTCACTCTGACACAGGTTAATATCACGCTATTGGGGAATATCTTCACTCTGACACAGGTTAGTATCACGATGTTGGGGAATATCTTCACTCTGACACAGGTTAGTATCACGCTGTTGGGGAATATCTTCACTCTGAAACAGGTTAGTATCACGCCCTTTGGGGAACATCTTCTCTCTGACACAGGTTAGTATCTCGCTGTTGGGGAACATCTTCACTCTGACACAGGTTAGTATCACGCTGTTGGGGATATATCTTCACTCTGACACAAGTTAGTATTTCGCTGTTGGGGAATATCTTCACTCTGACACAGGTTAGTATCACGCTGTTGGGGAATATCATCGCTCTGACACAGGTTAGTATCACGCTGTTGGGGAATATCTTCACTCTGACACAGGTTAGTATCTCGCTTTTGGGGAATATCTTCACTCTGACACAGGTTAGTATCTCGCTGTTGGGGAATATCTTCACTGAGACACAGGTTAGTATCTCGCTTTTGGGGAATATCTTCACTCTGACACAGGTTAGTATCTCGCTGTTGGGGAACATCTTCACTCTGACACAGGTTAGTATCACACTGTTGGGGAACATCTTCACTCTGACACAGGTTAGTATCACACTGTTGGGGAATATCTTCGCTCTGACACAGGTTAGTATCACACTGTTGGGGAACATCTTCACTCTGACACAGGTTAGTATCACACTGTTGGGGAACATCTTCATTCTGACACAGGTTAGTATCACACTGTTGGGGAACATCTTCACTCTGACACAGGTTAGTATCACGCTGTTGGGGAATATCTTCACTCTGACACAGGTTAGTATCTCGCTGTTGTCGAACATCTTCTCTCTGACACAGGTTAGTATCACGCTGTTGGGGAACATCTTCACTCTGACACAGGTTAATATCACGCTGTTGGGGAATATCTTCACTCTGACACAGGTTAGTATCACGATGTTGGGGAATATCTTCACTCTGACACAGGTTAGTATCACGCTGTTAGGGAATATCTTCACTCAGACACAGGTTAGTATCACGCCAATTGGGGAACATCTTCTCTCTGACACAGGTTAGTATCTCGCTGTTGGGGAACATCTTCACTCTGACACAGGTTAGTATCACGCTGTTGGGGAATATCTTCACTCTGACACAAGTTAGTATCTCGCTGTTGGGGAATATCTTCACTCTGACACAGGTTAGTATCACGCTGTTGGGGAATATCTTCGCTCTGACACAGGTTAGTATCACGCTGTTGGGGAATATCTTCACTTTGACACAGGCGTGTATCGCACTGTTGGGGAATATCTTCACTGAGACACAGGTTAGTATCACACTGTTGGGAAATATCTTCACTCTGACACAGGTTAGTATCTCGCTGTTGGGGAATATCTTCACTATGACACAGGTTAGTATCTCGCTGTTGGGGAACATCTTCACTCTGACACAGGTTAGTATCACGCTGTTGGGGAATATCTTCACTCTGACACAGGTTAGTATCACGCTGTTGGGGAATATCTTCACTGAGACACAGGTTAGTATCACACTGTTGGGGAATATCTTCACTCTGACACAGGTTAGTATCTCGCTGTTAGGGAACATCTTCTCTCTGACACAGGTTAGTATCTCGCTGTTGGGGAATATCTTCACTATGACACAGGTGAATATCACGCTGTTGGGGAACATCTTCTCTCTGACACAGGTTAGTATCTCGCTGTTGGGGAATATCTTCACTCTGACAAAGGTTAGTATCACGCTGTTGGGGAATATCTTCACAGTGACACAGGTTAGTATCTCGCTGTTAGGGAATATCTTCACTGAGACACAGGTTAGTATCTCGCTGTTGGGGAATATCTTCACTCTGACACAGGTTAGTATCTCGCTGTTGGGGAATATCTTCACTGTGACACAGGTTAGTATCACGCTGTTGGGGAACATCTTCACTCTGACACAGGTTAGTATCTCGCTGTTGGGGATCATCTTCACTCTGACACAGGTTAGTATCACGCTGTTGGGGAACATCTTCACTCTGACACAGGTTAATATCACGCTGTTGGGGAATATCTTCACTCTGACACAGGTTAGTATCACAATGTTGGGGAATATCTTCACTCTGACACAGGTTAGTATCACGCTGTTGGGGAATATCTTCACTCTGACACAGGTTAGTATCACGCCCTTTGGAGAACATCTTCTCTCTGACACAGGTTAGTATCTCGCTGTTGGGGAACATCTTCACTCTGACACAGGTTAGTATCACGCTGTTGGGGAATATCTTCACTAAGACACAAGTTAGTATCTCGCTGTTGGGGAATATCTTCACTCTGACACAGGTTAGTATCACGCTGTTGGGGAATATCATCGCTCTGACACAGGTTAGTATCACGCTGTTGGGGAATATCTTCACTCTGACACAGGTTAGTATCTCGCTGTTGGGGAATATCTTCACTCTGACACAGGTTAGTGTCTCGCTGTTGGGGAATATCTTCACTGAGACACAGGTTAGTATCTCGCTGTTGGGGAATATCTTCACTCTGACACAGGTTAGTATCTCTCTGTTGGGAAATATCTTCACTGAGACCTAAGTAGTATCACGATGTTGGGGAATATCTTCACTCTGACACAGGAATATATCTTGCTCTTGTGGAACATCTTCACTGAGACACAGGTTAGTATCACGTTGTTTGGGAACATCTTCACTGAGACACAGGTTAGTATCACGCTGTTGGGGAATATCATCACTGAGACACAGGTTAGTATCTCGCTGTTGGGGAATATCTTCACTCTGACACAGGTTAGTATCTCGCTGTTGAGAAACATCTTCACTCTGACACATGTTAGTATCACGCTGTTGGGGAACATCTTAACTCTGACACAGGTTAGTATCACGCTGTTGGGGATATCTTCACTCTCAGACATGTTTGTATCAAGCTGTTGGAAATATCTTCACTCTGACACGGGTTAGTATCACGCTGTTGGGGAATATCTTCACTGTCACACAGGTTAGTATCACGCTGTTGGGGAACATCTTCACTCTGACACAGGTTAGTATTACGCTGTTGGGGAATATCTTCACTGTGACACAGGTTAGTAGTACGTTTTTGGGGAATATCTTCACTTTGACATTGGTGTGTATCGCGCTGTTGGGGAATATCTTCACTGAGACACAGGTTAGTATCACACGGTTGGGGAATATCTTCACTGTGACACAGGTTAGTATTACGCTTTTTGGGGAATATCTTCACTTTGACACAGGTGTGTTTCGCGCTGTTGGGGAATATCTTCACTCTGACACAGGTTAGTATCACGCTGTTGGGGAATATCTTCACTCTGACACAGGTTAGTATTACGCTTTTGGGGAATATCTTCACTTTGACACAGGCGTGTATCGCACTGTTGGAGAATATCTTCACTGAGACACAGGTTAGTATCACACTGTTGGGGAATATCTTCACTCTGACACAGGTTAGTATCTCGCTGTTGGGGAATATCTTCACTATGACACAGGTTAGTATCTCGCTGTTGGGGAACATCTTCACTCTGACACAGGTTAGTATCACGCTGTTGGGGAATATCTTCACTCTGACACAGGTTAGTATCACGCTGTTGGGGAATATCTTCACTGAGACACAGGTTAGTATCACACTGTTGGGGAATATCTTCACTCTGACACAGGTTAGTATCTCGCTGTTAGGGAACATCTTCTCTCTGACACAGGTTAGTATCTCGCTGTTGGGGAATATCTTCACTATGACACAGGTGAATATCACGCTGTTGGGGAACATCTTCTCTCTGACACAGGTTAGTATCTCGCTGTTGGGGAATATCTTCACTCTGACACAGGTTAGTATCTCGCTGTTGGGGAATATCTTCACTCTGACACAGGTTAGTATCTCGCTGTTGGGGAATATCTTCACTGTGACACAGGTTAGTATCACGCTGTTGGGGAACATCTTCTCTCTGACACAGGTTAGTATCTCGCTGTTGGGGATCATCTTCACTCTGACACTGGTTAGTATCACGCTGTTGGGGAACATCTTTACTCTGACACAGGTTAATATCACGCTGTTGGGGAATATCTTCACTCTGACACAGGTTAGTATCACGATGTTGGGGAATATCTTCACTCTGACACAGATTAGTATCACGCTGTTGGGGAATATCTTCACTCTGAAACAGGTTAGTATCACGCCCTTTGGGGAACATCTTCTCTCTGACAAAGGTTAGTATCTCGCTGTTGGGGAACATCTTCACTCTGACACAGGTTAGTATCACGCTGTTGGGGAATATCTTCACTCTGACACAAGTTAGTAACTCGCTGTTGGGGAATATCTTCACTCTGACACAGGTTAGTATCACGCTGTTGGGGAATATCATCGCTCTGACACAGGTTAGTATCACGCTGTTGGGGAATATCTTCACTCTGACACAGGTTAGTATCTCGCTGTTGGGGAATATCTTCACTCTGACACAGGTTAGTATCTCGCTGTTGGGGAATATCTTCACTGAGACACAGGTTAGTATCTCGCTTTTGGGGAATATCTTCACTCTGACACAGGTTAGTATCTCGCTGTTGGGAAATATCTTCAATGAGACACAAGTTAGTATCACGCTGTTGGGGAATATCTTCACTCTGACACAGGATTATATCTTGCTCTTGTGGAACATCTTCACTGAGACACAGGTTAGTATCATGCTGTTGGGGAACATCTTCACTGAGACACAGGTTAGTATCACGCTGTTGGGGAATATCTTCACTGAGACACAGGTTAGTATCTCGCTGTTGGGGAATATCTTCACTCTGACACAGGTTAGTATCTCGCTGTTGGAGAATATCTTCACTGTGACACAGGTTAGTATCACGCTGTTGGGGAACATCTTCACTCTGACACAGGTTTATATCTTGCTCTTGTGGAACATCTTCACTGAGACACAGGTTAGTATCACGCTGTTGGGGAACATCTACACTCTCAGACATGTTAGTATCAGGCTGCGGGTAATATCTTCACTCTGACACAGGTTAATATCACGCTGTTGGGGAATATCTTCACTCTGACACAGGTTAGTATCACAATGTTGGGGAATATCTTCACTCTGACACAGGTTAGTATCACGCTGTTGGGGAATATCTTCACTCTGACACAGGTTAGTATCACGCCCTTTGGGGAACATCTTCTCTCTGACACAGGTTAGTATCTCGCTGTTGGGGAACATCTTCACTCTGACACAGGTTAGTGTCACGCTGTTGGGGAATATCTTCACTAAGACACAAGTTAGTATCTCGCTGTTGGGGAATATCTTCACTCTGACACAGGTTAGTATCACGCTGTTGGGGAATATCATCGCTCTGACACAGGTTAGTATCACGCTGTTGGGGAATATCTTCACTCTGACACAGGTTAGTATCTCGCTGTTGGGGAATATCTTCACTCTGACACAGGTTAGTGTCTCGCTTTTGGGGAATATCTTCACTGAGACACAGGTTAGTATCTCGCTGTTGGGGAATATCTTCACTCTGACACAGGTTAGTATCTCTCTGTTGGGAAATATCTTCACTGAGACCTAAGTTAGTATCACGATGTTGGGGAATATCTTCACTCTGACACAGGATTATATCTTGCTCTTGTGGAACATCTTCACTGAGACACAGGTTAGTATCACGCTGTTTGGGAACATCTTCACTGAGACACAGGTTAGTATCACGCTGTTGGGGAATATCATCACTGAGACACAGGTTAGTATCTCGCTGTTGGGGAATATCTTCACTCTGACACAGGTTAGTATCTCGCTGTTGAGAAACATCTTCACTCTGACACATGTTAGTATCACGCTGTTGGGGAACATCTTAACTCTGACACAGGTTAGTATCACGCTGTTGGGGATATCTTCACTCTCAGACATGTTTGTATCAAGCTGTTGGAAATATCTTCACTCTGACACGGGTTAGTATCACGCTGTTGGGGAATATCTTCACTGTCACACAGGTTAGTATCACGCTGTTGGGGAACATCTTCACTCTGACACAGGTTAGTATTACGCTGTTGGGGAATATCTTCACTGTGACACAGGTTAGTAGTACGTTTTTTGGGAATATCTTCACTTTGACATAGGTGTGTATCGCGCTGTTGGGGAATATCTTCACTGAGACACAGGTTAGTATCACACGGTTGGGGAATATCTTCACTGTGACACAGGTTAGTATTACGCTTTTTGGGGAATATCTTCACTTTGACACAGGTGTGTTTCGCGCTGTTGGGGAATATCTTCACTCTGACACAGGTTAGTATCACGCTGTTGGGGAATATCTTCACTCTGACACAGGTTAGTATTACGCTTTTGGGGAATATCTTCACTTTGACACAGGCGTGTATCGCACTGTTGGAGAATATCTTCACTGAGACACAGGTTAGTATCACACTGTTGGGGAATATCTTCACTCTGACACAGGTAGTATCTCGCTGTTGGGAATATCTTCACTATGACACAGGTTAGTATCTCGCTGTTGGGGAACATCTTCACTCTGACACAGGTTAGTATCACGCTGTTGGGGAATATCTTCACTCTGACACAGGTTAGTATCACGCTGTTGGGGAATATCTTCACTGAGACACAGGTTAGTATCACACTGTTGGGGAATATCTTCACTCTGACACAGGTTAGTATCTCGCTGTTAGGGAAATCTTCTCTCTGACACAGGTTAGTATCTCGCTGTTGGGGAATATCTTCACTATGACACAGGTGAATATCACGCTGCTTGGGGAACATCTTCTCTCTGACACAGGTTAGTATCTCGCTGTTGGGGAATATCTTCACTCTGACACAGGTTAGTATCTCGCTGTTGGGATATCTTCACTCTGACACAGGTTAGTATCTCGCTGTTGGGGAATATCTTCACTGTGACACAGGTTAGTATCACGCTGTTGGGGAACATCTTCTCTCTTGACACAGGTTAGTATCTCGCTGTTGGGGATCATCTTCACTCTGACACTGGTTAGTATCACGCTGTTGGGGAACATCTTTACTCTGACACAGGTTAATATCACGCTGTTGGGGAATATCTTCACTCTGACACAGGTTAGTATCACGATGTTGGGGAATATCTTCACTCTGACACAGATTAGTATCACGCTGTTGGGGAATATCTTCACTCTGAAACAGGTTAGTATCACGCCCTTTGGGGAACATCTTCTCTCTGACAAAGGTTAGTATCTCGCTGTTGGGGAACATCTTCACTCTGACACAGGTTAGTATCACGCTGTTGGGGAATATCTTCACTCTGACACAAGTTAGTAACTCGCTGTTGGGGAATATCTTCACTCTGACACAGGTTAGTATCACGCTGTTGGGGAATATCATCGCTCTGACACAGGTTAGTATCACGCTGTTGGGGAATATCTTCACTCTGACACAGGTTAGTATCTCGCTGTTGGGGAATATCTTCACTGAGACACAGGTTAGTATCTCGCTTTTGGGGAATATCTTCACTCTGACACAGGTTAGTATCTCGCTGTTGGGAAATATCTTCACTGAGACACAAGTTAGTATCTCGCTGTTGGGGAATATCTTCACTCTGACACAGGTTAGTATCTCGCTGTTGGAGAATATCTTCACTGTGACACAGGTTAGTATCACGCTGTTGGGGAACATCTTCACTCTGACACAGGTTTTATATCTTGCTCTTGTGGAACCATCTTCACTGAGACACAGGTTAGTATCACGCTGTTGGGGAACATCTACACTCTCAGACATGTTAGTATCAGGATGCGGGTAATATCTTCACTATGACACAGGTGAATATCACTCTGTTGAGAAACATCTTCACTCTGCCACATGTTAGTATCACGCTGTTGGGGAACAATCTTAACTCTGACACAGGTTAGTATCATGCTGTTGGGGATATCTTCACTCTCAGACATGTTTGTATCAAGCTGTTGGAAATATCTTCACTCTAACACAGGTAATTTCTGGACCAGGACTCTTCTATGGATGTGTTACAAAGGCTCTAGTTATTATATTGAGAATGTTTATCTATTGTATATTGATGATATGTAAACTGTTGCTATTTGTATGTTGTTTGTGTATTTACCAGTATGTTAACATTTGTAGTTTGTTTGTGTATTTACAGTATGTTTTCATTGGTTGTGTTTGTGTATTTACAGTAGTTTTGCCATTTATATTTTGTTTGCGTATTTACAGGATATTGCCATCTGTGTTTGTTTGTGTATTTACAGTATGTTAACATTGTAGTTTGTTTGTGTATTTACAGTATGTTGTCATTTGTATTGTGTTTGTGTATTTACTGTATGTTAACATTTTGTAGTTTGTTTGTGTATTTACAGTATGTTGTCATTTGTATTGTGTTTGAGTATTTACAGTATGTTAACATTGTAGTTTTTTTGTGTATTTACAGTATGTTGTCATTTGTATTGTGTTTGTGTATTTACAGTATGTTGCCATCTGTGTCACGCTGTGTTTGTGTATTCACAGTATATTACCATCTGTGTTTTTGTGACTTTACAGTGTGTTGCAGTATGTTGCCATTTGTGTTTCTGTTGTGTTTATCTATTTACATTATGTTGCCACTTGTCATGTGTTTCTGTATTTATTTGTTATGTTGCAATTTATCCCGTGTTTGTGGATTTACTGTTGTGTTGTGGAGTAATATAATACAGCTGATAACATGCGCTATCCACTCATCTCTGTGTGATCCGATATAGGTTACGCACATATCCGCCTTCCCCGAATGGCATCTGTGATCACTTCTCTCCTCTATGTCTATGAGAACGATTAGTCGGACACTGAGATGGATTGTTTACACTCTCGTATACTTCAGTCGAACTTACCTTATATTGTATTGATGATGGGATGTCCTTTGGTGTTACTCTTTGACCCAAGGCCGACACGGCCATGGAAAGAGAGAGAATGGAGACCATTTTTAGACTTCGGATGCTCTGTTGACGACGTAATGATTTCACTCGCATATATGGTGATCATCGTGAGTTAGGGACCCTGGTTCGAAAACCGACAGGACATCCTTTTTGTAGTACTGCTCCTACCCACGTGTTCCGGATGTACTATTACACATGTGACAGTATGCGGACGCCATCTTTGACCGAATGTAACCATTACCCCACGTGTCTCGGATGTATCCTTACACATGTGGACCGGAAACAGCTCCCATACGTTGTCCGTTCTGTGCCATTATTCTCGTGTCTCGGATGTACCTTTACACATATGACCGGCTGCATCGCCATCTTTGACCGGCTGTAATAATTACGCACTTGTCCTCGGATGTATCCTTATGCCATGTGACAGGAAGCAGCGCCCCAACGTGGTCCGGTCGTAGCATTACCCTCGTGTTTCGGATTGTTACCATTACACAAGTGACCGGATGCGACACCATCTTGACTGGCTGTTAAACATGCACCACGTGTCAAGGATTTATCCTTATGCATGTGACCGGAGCAGCGCCACCACATGGTCCGGTCGTAGCCATTATCCTCGTGTCTCGGATGTACCATTACACATGTGACCGGATGCGAACGATGAACCATTACACATGTGACCGAATGCGACCGCATCTTTCACTGGAGGAAACCAATACCCATGTGACTCTGATGTATCTTACACACGAGACCTGGTTGAAGAGTCATCTTTGACCAGATGTAACCATTACCCTCGTGACTTCAATGTACTTCTTTCACATGTGACCGGAAGCACCACCGTCTTTGACCGGATGTAACCATTACCACATGTAACCAGATTTACACTATGCATGTGACCGTTGTACACCATCAAACAGCGCGATGACGCGGCTTGTATCTCTAACACATGGGTCGTGGATGTGGTGATAGTGTTTAAGGTCTCATTCACTACAGACAGTAATAACCGTCATTATAATACACAGTCGGCCACTTTTCTTAGATTTATAGTTGGAAATCCCAAGTCTTCTGGTGATCGGATTCTTAAATATGCATCGCAACTGTCGACAGTCTACCTCCTTTTATGCCGCCGTCTTTTACTTTACACAGAAAAAATACTATTTTAAAATATTAACTCATTTATACTATTACTTTTAGTATTTACAGGAAATTACTAAATACCAGCCAGGTACACAACATGTGGTGCTATTGACAGATGCAAAATCAGTGCTCGCAGCGCTGCCGTCTGGGAAACTGCCAGTACTAAGGACATTACTTTCTGTCCTTAGTAGTCGGCATAAGGTCCACCATAACGTGGATACCATCCCACTGTGGAGTACCCGGAAACGACAGCGCGGATCGATTGACTAAGAAAGGTGCAAAATAAGAACAGTCTGATGTGTCCGTTACATACCAGTAAAACACAATTTTTAGAGCAGAAGACATGCCCCGGGCTAGCCTCGCTAACTTCGTTTGGACGTCACAGTTTTCTAGTGGTTTTGGGAATGCCCTACAATGCATTGCTAATGTATGAATGGTAAAGATTACTAACACTCAGAGGTCGATTCGGTCACTGCGATATTACAATAATTTTTAGAGCAGAAAACATGCCCGGGGCTTGTCTCGCTGACTTCGTGTGGTCGGTCACAGTTGTTAGTAGTGCTTCTGCGAATTACCTAAATCACCTTGCTAATGTATGAGTGGTATGTGCTCTGATATAGTCACCCGAATTTTAGCTTGTCATCCAGTAATTACGCTGCCAGCAGTATAATTTTTTACGCTTTATGAAATATTGCAAAATAAACGCAGATTTTTCAATATCCCACGCATTCCCACGGATTTTGCTTTCGAAATGAAGCCATTTCTGAACTGTTTGGAGTTATGTGTTTACATTTGCTCAATTTTACCCCGTGTTTATATAGTTGGCGCCAAAGCAAAAGTGCCTTAGAATATTTGTTTGCATCTTTAAAGATGTGCTATAATCGATTCAGGCAACATTTTAAAACCTCCATATTACAAATTTTACTAACATGCATTAATTCTAAAGCGAGTTACTTTCTATTAACCCGACTTAGTTTGTGTGGGTAAGTTTTTTACTGGAGACATATTAGCGAAAATATTTATTATTTTTTGCACAAGGGAAATATCTCGCATAATTATTATTTAAAACAAATAATTTAACACTTATTTACAAAAGTCACTAAGTATGATATTTCAATCGAATATTTTTTTTTTTACATTACATTAATGATTAATGTTAGATTCTCTGGACATAGACAAATTTCTACGTTATATGTAGCTTATTTCATTTTGGTATTCTATTCCTTTGATAATATTTTAAGCCATGATGGATCTTACTTTATTTCATGAGGCTGTAGCAAGTCCATTTACCATTACCCTACACAGACAACAATCGTCAGATTAATATAGCCCTGTGCCCAACTACTATAACTTCTCCTTGAAGTTGAATGGGTAGGGGTACTGGTGAAATCGAAAAGTCCGATGGGGTTTCGATCATCGATCTCCGCACACCGCGCCGTCCGCCACGCCAGAGTCGCCCGTTTTGCGAGCCCGGTCGTAACCCGTGTCCCCCGCATCATCCGTATCTCTCTCTTTCACACACCACACACACACACCACATACACACACACACACACTCGCGCGCACGGGGCTCACACATACAGTAGACCAGAAGTAAAAAAGACCAGCAAGTACCAGATAGCACCAATTTTGAAAAAAAACCATGTCAAATCTGGTGCAGTTTTGCAAGGTCACGCGAAGGTCGATATAACTTGCATAGAAGGGATTTATCGGGTGTTGCCAACTCCAAATTAGACTTGTTTCCGCCATTACAAACTACTGACATGTTTTCTTTGTAATTTACTCATAACGTCTGTTGTTCAGGTTAAGGCTTTGCTTTGACTTTCTGTTGCATTTGGGAAGACATGTTCTCTGTGTAAGTACCATAATGTCTGTGGTTCAGGGTAAGGCTTTTGTTTGACTTTCTGTTGTATTTGGGAGGAATTGTTCTTTTGTAATTACCACAACGGCTATTGTTCAGTTTAAGACTATATCTATAATAAATAGTACCAGAAATGTCCGTAATCAAATGCTAGATTTCACATATTCGAACAGCTGCTTCCAGCACGTAGACCAGACACGTCTACAGGATAGAAAGCCCACCACAATCACATAGATGGCGCTACGATCTCTCCTACATGTCGTGCGTAAGTCTCTCTTGAACATCGTTCTTATGCAACATATATTTTATCACTGATCAACACCTTGTTCCTTATGTTGTATGTATATTGTATCACTGATCAAACACATTGTTCTTATGTTACATGTATATTGTATCACTGATCAACACATTGTTCTTATGTTACATGTATATTTTTATCACTGACCAACACTTGTTTCTTATGTTGTATATATATTATATATATATATATGATATATATACTGATTAGATATATATATATATATCATATATAGTATAGATATAATATATAATATCTATATATATATATATATATATATATATTATATATATCAATGTATTCATAACATAGAAATATAGCATATAGAACACTGTTAATCATGTTACAATATATATATATATATAATATATATATATATATATATATATATATATATATATATATATATATATATATATATATATTAATATATATATATATATATATATATATATATATATATATCACAACATAAGAACAAGTGTTGGTCAGTGATAAAATATACATGTAACATAAGAACAATGTGTTGATCAGTGATACAATATACATGTAACATAAGAACAATGTGTTGATCAGTGATACAATATACATACAACATAAGAACAAGGTGTTGATCAGTGATAAAATATATATGTTGCATAAGAACGATGTTCAAGAGAGACTTACGCACGACATGTAGGAGAGATCGTAGCGCCATCTATGTGATTGTTGGTGGCTTTCTATCCTGTAGACGTGTCTGGTCTACGTGCTGGAAGCAGGCTGTTCGAATATGTTGAAATCTAGCATTTGATTACGACATTTCTGGTACTATTTATTATAGATATAGTCTTAAACTGAACAATAGCCGTTGTGGTAATTACAAAAAGAACAATTCCTCCCAAATACAACAGAAAGTCAAACAAAAGCCTTAACCTGAACCACAGACATTATGGTACTTACACAGAGAACATGTCTTCCCAAATGCAACAGAAAGTCAAAGCAAAAGCCTTAACCTGAACAACAGACGTTATGGTAATTACAAAGAAAACATGTCAGTAGTTTGTAATGGCGGAAACAAGTCTAATTTGGAGTTGGCAACACCCGATAAATCCTTCTATGCAAGTTATATCGACCTTCGCGTGACCTTGCAAAACTGCACCAGATTTGACATGGTTTTTTTCAAAATTGGTGCTATCTGGTACTTGCTGTCTTTTTTACTTCTGGTCTACTGTATGTGTGAGCCCGTGCGCGCGAGTGTGTGTGTGTGTGTATGTGTGTGTGTGTGTGTGTGTGTGAAAGAGAGAGATACGGATGATGCGGGGGACACGGGTACGACCGGGCTCGCAAAACGGGCGACTCTGGCGTGGCGGACGGCGCGGTGTGCGGAGATCGATGATCGAACCCATCGGACTTTTCGATTTCACCAGTACCCCTACCCCATTCAACTTCAAGGAGAAGTTATAGTAGTTGGGCACAGGCTTATTAATCTGACGATTGTTGTCTGTGTAGGGTAATGGTAAATTGGACTTGCTACAGCCTCATGAAATAAAGTAAGATCCCATCATGGCTTAAAATATTATCAAAGGAATAGAATACCAAAATGAAATAAGCTAATTAACGTAGAAATTGTCTTATTTCCAGAGAATCTAACATTAATCATTAATGTAATGTAAAAAAAAAATATTCGATTGAAATATCATACTTAGTGACTTTTGTAAATAAGTGTTAAATTATTTGTTTTTAAATAATAATTATGCGAGATATTTCCCTTGTGCAAAAAAATAATAAAATATTTTCGCTAATATGTCTCCAGTAAAAAACTTACCCACACAACTAAGTCGGGTTAATAGAAAGTAACTCGCTTTAGAATTAATGCATGTTAGTAAAATTTGTAATATGGAGGTTTTAAATGTTGCTGAATCGATTAAGCACATCTTTAAAGATGCAAACAAATATTCTAAGGCACTTTGCTTTGGCGCCAACTATATAAACACGGGGTAAAATTGAGCAAATGTAAACACATAACTACAAACCAGTTCAGAAATGCTTCATTTCGAAAGGCAAAATCCGTGGGAATGCGTGGATATTGAAAAATCTGCGTTATTTTGCAATAATTTCATAAACGCGTAAAAAATTATACTGCTGGCAGCGTATTTACTGGATGACAAGCTAAAATTCGGGTGACTATATCAGAGCACATACCACTCATACATTAGCAAGGTGATTTAGGTAATTCGCAGAAGCACTACAAAACTGTGACGACCACACGAAGTCAGCGAGACAAGCCCCGGGCATGTTTTCTGCTCTAAAAATTATTGTAATATCGCAGTGACCGAATCGACCTCTGAGTGTTAGTAATCTTTACCATTCATACATTAGCAATGCATTGTAGGGCATTCCCAAAACCACTAGAAAACTGTGACGTCCAAACGAAGTTAGCGAGGCTAGCCCGGGGCATGTCTTCTGCTCTAAAAATTGTGTTTTACTGGTATGTAACGGACACATCAGACTGTTCTTATTTTGCACCTTTCTTAGTCAATCGATCCGCGCTGTCGTTTCCGGGTACTCCACAGTGGGATGGTATCCACGTTATGGTGACCTTATGCCGACTACTAAGGACAGAAAGTAATGTCCTTAGTACTGGCAGTTTCCCAGACGGCAGCGCTGCGAGCACTGATTTTGCATCTGTCAATAGCACCACATGTTGTGTACCATGGCTGGTATTTAGTAATTTCCTGTAAATACTAAAAGTAATAGTATAAATGAGGTAATATTTAAAATAGTATTTTTCTGTGTAAAGTAAAAGACGGCGGCATAAAAGGAGGTAGACTGTCGACAGTTGCGATGCATATTTAAGAATCCGATCACCAGAAGACTTGGGATTTCCAACTATATATCTAATGAAAAGTGGCCGACTGTGTATTATAATGACGGTTATTACTGTCTGTAGTGAATGAGACTTAAACACTATCACCACATCACGACCCATGTGTTAGAGATACAAGCCGCGTCATCGCGCTGTTTGATGGTGTACAACGGTCACATGCATAAGTGTAAATCTGGTACATGTGGTAATGGTTACATCCGGTCAAAGACGGTGGTGCTTCCGGTCACATGTGAAAGAAGTACATTGAAGTCACGAGGGTAATGGTTACATCTGGTCAAAGATGACTCTTCAACCAGTCTCGTGTGTAAGGATACATCAGAGTCACATGGGTATTGGTTTCCTCCAGTGAAAGATGCGGTCGCATTCGGTCACATGTGTAATGGTTCATCGTTCGCATCCGGTCACATGTGTAATGGTACATCCGAGACACGAGGATAATGGCTACGACCGGACCATGTGGTGGCGCTGCTCCAGGTCACATGCATAAGGATAAATCCTTGACACGTGGTGCATGTTTACAGCCAGTCAAAGATGGTGTCGCATCCGGTCACTTGTGTAATGGTACATCCGAAACACGAGGGTAATGGCTACGACCGGACCACGTTGGGGCGCTGCTTCCTGTCACATGCATAAGGATACATCCGAGACAAGTGCGTAATAGTTACAGCCGGTCAAAGATGGCGATGCAGCCGGTCATATGTGTAAAGGTACATCCGAGACACGAGAATAATGGCACAGAACGGACAACGTATGGGAGCTGTTTCCGGTCACATGTGTAAGGATACATCCGAGACACGTGGGTAATGGTTACATTCGGTCAAAGATGGCGTCGCATACTGTCACATGTGTAATAGTACATCCGGAACACGTGGGTAGGAGCAGTACTACAAAAAGGATGTCCTGTCGGTTTTCGAACCAGGGTCCCTAACTCACGATGATCACCATATATGCGAGTGAAATCATTACGTCGTCAACAGAGCATCCGAAGTCTAAAATGGTCTCCATTCTCTCTCTTTTCCATGGCCGTGTCGGCCTTGGGTCAAAGAGTAACACCAAAGGACATCCCATCATCAATACAATATAAGGTAAGTTCGACTGAAGTATACGAGAGTGTAAACAATCCATCTCAGTGTCCGACTAATCGTTCTCATAGACATAGAGGAGAGAAGTGATCACAGATGCCATTCGGGGAAGGCGGATATGTGCGTAACCTATATCGGATCACACAGAGATGAGTGGATAGCGCATGTTATCAGCTGTATTATATTACTCACGAACACAACAGTAAATACACAAACACGGGATAAATTGCAACATACAATAAATACAGAAACACATGACAAGTGGCAACATAATGTAAATAGATAAACACAACAGAACACAAATGGCAACATACTGCAACACACTGTAAAGTCACAAAAAACACAGATGGTAATATACTGTGAATACACAAACACAGCGTGACACAGATGGCAACATACTGTAAATACACAAACACAATACAAATGACAACATACTGTAAATACACAAAAAAACTACAAATGTTAACATACTGTAAATACTCAAACACAATACAAATGACAACATACTGTAAATACACAAACAAACTACAAATGTTAACATACAGTAAATACACAAACACAATACAAATGACAACATACTGTAAATACACAAACAAACTACAAATGTTAACATACTGTAAATACACAAACAAAACACAGATGGCAATATCCTGTAAATACGCAAACAAAATATAAATGGCAAACTACTGTAAATACACAAACACAACCAAATGACAACATACTGTAAATACACAAACAAACTACAAATGTTAACATACTGTAAATACACAAACAACATACAAATAGCAACAGTTTACATATCATCAATATACAATAGATAAACATTCTCAATATAAATAACTAGAGCCTTTGTAACACATCCATAGAAGAGTCCTGGTCCAGAAATTACCTGTGTTAGAGTGAAGATATTTCCAACAGCTTGATACAAACATGTCTGAGAGTGAAGATATCCCCAACAGCATGATACTAACCTGTGTCAGAGTTAAGATGTTCCCCAACAGCGTGATACTAACATGTGTCAGAGTGAAGATGTTTCTCAACAGCGTGATATTCACCTGTGTCATAGTGAAGATATTACCCGCAGCCTGATACTAACATGTCTGAGAGTGTAGATGTTCCCCAACAGCGTGATACTAACCTGTGTCTCAGTGAAGATGTTCCACAAGAGCAAGATATAAACCTGTGTCAGAGTGAAGATGTTCCCCAACAGCGTGATACTAACCTGTGTCACAGTGAAGATATTCTCCAACAGCGAGATACTAACCTGTGTCAGAGTGAAGATATTCCCCAACAGCGAGATACTAACTTGTGTCTCAGTGAAGATATTTCCCAACAGCGAGATACTAACCTGTGTCAGAGTGAAGATATTCCCCAAAAGCGAGATACTAACCTGTGTCCTCAGTGAAGATATTCCCCACAGCGAGATACTAACCTGGTCAGAGTGAAGATATTCCCCAACAGCGTGATACTAACCTGTTGTCAGAGCGATGATATTCCCCAACAGCGTGGATACTAACCTGTGTCAGAGTGAAAGATATTCCCCAACAGCGAGTTACTAACTTGTGTCAGAGTGAAGATATTCCCCAACAGCGTGATACTAACCTGTGTCAGAGGTGAAGATGTTCCCCAAACAGCGAGAATACTAACCTTTGTCAGAGAGAAGAGTGTTCCCCAAGGGCGTGATACTAACCTGTTTCAGAGTGAAGATATTCCCAACAGCGTGATACTAATCTGTGTCAGAGTGAAGATATTCCCCAACATCGGGATACTAACCTGTGTCAGAGTGAAGATATTCCCCAACAGCGTGATATTAACCTGTGTCAGAGTAAGATGTTCCCCAACAGCGTGATACTAACCAGTGTCAGAGTGAAGATGATCCCCAACAGCGAGATACTAACCTGTGGTCAGAGAGAAGATGTTCCCCAACAGCGTGATACTAAACCTGTGTCACAGTGAAGATATTCCCCAACAGCGAGATACTAACCTGTGTCAGAGTGAAGATATTCCCCAACAGCGAGATACTAACCTGTGTCAGAGTGAAAGATATTCCCCAACAGCGAGATACTAACCTGTGTCAGAGAGAAGATGTTCCCCAACAGCGTGATATTCACCTGTGTCATAGTGAAGATATTCCCCAACAGCGAGATACTAACCTGTGTCAGAGAGAAGATGTTTCCCTAACAGCGAGATACTAACCTGTGTCAGAGTGAAGATATTCCCCAACAGTGTGATACTAACCTGTGTCCTCAGTGGAAGATATTCCCCAACAGCGTGATACTAACCTGTGTCAGAGTGAAGATATTTCCCCAACAGCGGTGATACTAACCTGTGTCAGAGTGAAGATGTTTTCCCCAACCAGCGAGATACTACCTGTGTCATAGTGAAGATATTCCCCAACAGCGAGATACTACCTGTGTCAGAGTGAAGATATTCCCCAACAGTGTGATACTAACCTGTGTCTCAGTGAAGATATTCTCCAACAGTGCGATACACGGCCTGTGTCCAAAGTGGAAGATATTCCCCAAAGCGTAATACTAAACCTGTGTCAGAGTGAAGATATTCCCCAACAGCGTGATACTAACCTGTGTCAAGAGTGAAGATATTCCCCAACAGCGCGAAACACACCTGTGTCAAAGTGAAGATATTCCCCAAAAAGCGTAATAACTAACCTGTGTTCACAGTGAAGATATTCCCCAACCGTGTGGATACCTAACCTGTGTCTCAGTGGAAGATATTCCCCAACAGCGCGATACACACCTATGTCAAAGTGAAGATATTCCCAAAAAACGTACTACTAACCTGTGTCACAGTGAAGATATTCCCCAACAGCGTAATACTAACCTGTGTCAGAGTGAAGATGTTCCCCAACAGCGTGATACTAACCTGTGTGACAGTGAAGATATTCCCCACAGCGTGATACTATAACCCGTGTCAGAGTGAAGATATTTCCAACAGCTTGATACAAACATGTCTGAGAGTGAAGATATCCCCAACAGCGTGATACTAAACTGTGTCAGAGTTAAGATGTTTCCCCAACAGCGTGATACTAACATGTGTCAGAGTGAAGATGTTTTCTCAACAGCGAGATACTAACCTGTGTCAGAGTGAAGATATTCCCCAACAGCGAGATACTAACCTGTGTCTCAGTGATGAATATTCCCAACAGCGTGATACTAACCTGTGTCTCAGTGAAGATGTTCCCAAACAGCGTGATACTAACCTGTGTCTCAGTGAAGATGTTCCACAAGAGCAAGATATAATCCTGTGTCAGAGTGAAGATATTCCCCAACATCGTGATACTAACTTAGGTCTCAGTGAAGATATTTCCCACAGAGAGATACTAACCTGTGTCAGAGTGAAGATATTCCCCAACAGCGAGATACTAACCCTGTGTCTCAGTGAAGATATTCCCCAAAAGCGAGACACTAACCTGTGTCAGAGTGAAGATATTCCCCAACAGCGAGATACTAACCTGTGTCAGAGTGAAGATATTCCCCAACAGCGTGATACTAACCTGTGTCAGAGCGATGATATTCCCCAACAGCGTGATACTAACCTGTGTCAGAGTGAAGATATTCCCCAACAGCGAGATACTAACTTGTGTCTTAGTGAAGATATTCCCCAACAGCGTGACACTAACCTGTGTCAGAGTGAAGATGTTCCCCAACAGCGAGATACTAACCTGTGTCAGAGAGAAGATGTTTCCCCAAAGGGCGTGATACTAACCTGTGTCAGAGTGAAGATATTCCCCAACAGCGTGATACTAACCTGTGTCAGAGTGAAGATATTCCCCAACATTGTGATACTAACCTGTGTCAGAGTGAAGATATTCCCCAACAGCGTGATATTAACCTGTGTCAGAGTGAAGATATTACCCGCAGCCTGATACTAACATGTCTGAGAGTGTAGGAATGTTCCCCAACAGCGTGATACTAACCTGTGTCTCAGTGAAGGATGTTCCACAAGAGCAAGATATAAACCTGTGTCAGAAGTGAAGATGTTCCCCCAACGCGTGATACTACCTGTGTCACAGTGAAGATATTCTCCAACAGCGAGATACTAACCTGTGTCAGAGTGAAGATATTCCCCAACAGCGAGATACTAAACGCTGTGGTCTCAGTGAAGATATTCCCCAACAGCGTGATACTAACCTGTGTCTCAGTGAAGATGTTTGTCCCCAACAGCATGTATACTAACCTGTGTCTCAGTGAAGATGTTCCACAAGAGCCAGATTATAATCCTGTGTCAGAGTGAAGATATTCCCCAACAGCGTGATACTAACTTGTGTCCTCATTGAAGATATTTCCCAACAGCGAGATACTAACCTGTGGTCCAGAGTGAAGATATTCCCCAAAGCGAGATACTAACCTGTGTCTCAGTGAAGATATTCCCCAACAGCGAGATACTTAACCTGTGTCAGAGTGAAGATATTCCCCAAACAGCGAGATACTAACCTGTGTCAGAGTGAAGATAATTCCCCAACAAGCGTGGATACTAACCCTGTGTCAGAGCGATGATATTCCCACAACAGCGTGATACTAACCTTGTCAGAGTGAAGATATTCCCCAACAGCGAGTTACTAACTTGTGTCAGAGTGAAGATATTCCCAACAGCGTGATACTAACCTGTGTCAGAGTGAAGATGTTCCCCAACAGCGAGATACTAACCTTTTGTCCAGAGAGAAGATGTTCCCCAAAGGGCGTGATACTAAACCTGTTTCAGAGTGAAGAATATTCCAACAGCGTGATACTAATCTGTTGTCAGAGTGAAGATATTCCCCAACATCGTGATACTAACCTGTGTCAGAGTGAAGATATTCCCCAACAGCGTGATATTAACCTGTGTCAGAGTAAAGATGTTCCCCAACAGCGTGATACTAACCAGTGTCAGAGTGAAGATGATCCCCAACAGCGAGATACTAACCTGTGTCAGAGAGAAGATGTTCCCCAACAGCGTGATACTAACCTGTGTCACAGTGAAGATATTCCCCAACAGCGAGATACTAACCTGTGTCAGAGTGAAGATATTCCCCAACAGCGAGATACTAACCTGTGTCAGAGTGAAGATATTCCCCAACAGCGAGATACTAACCTGTGTCAGAGAGAAGATGTTCCCCAACAGCGTGATATTCACCTGTGTCATAGTGAAGATATTCCCCAACAGCGAGATACTAACCTGTGTCAGAGAGAAGATGTTCCCTAACAGCGAGATACTAACCTGTGTCAGAGTGAAGATATTCCCCAACAGTGTGATACTAACCTGTGTCTCAGTGAAGATATTCCCCAACAGCGTGATACTAACCTGTGTCAGAGTGAAGATATTCCCCAACAGCGTGATACTAACCTGTGTCAGAGTGAAGATGTTCCCCAACAGCGAGATACTAACCTGTGTCATAGTGAAGATATTCCCCAACAGCGAGATACTAACCTGTGTCAGAGTGAAGATATTCCCCAACAGTGTGATACTAACCTGTGTCTCAGTGAAGATATTCTCCCAACAGTGCGATACACGCCTGTGTCAAAGTGAAGATATTCCCCAAAAGCGTATACTAACCTGTGTCAGAGTGAAGATATTCCCCAACAGCGTGATACTAACCTGTGTCAGAGTGAAGATATTCCCCACACGCGACACCTGTCGTGATACCCGGTAATAACCTGTCACGTGATTCCCCAACCTGTCAGTGAAGATATTCCCCAACAGCGCGATACACACCAATGTCAAAGTGAAGATATTCCCCAAAAACGTACTACTAACCTGTGTCACAGTGAAGATATTCCCCAACAGCGTAATACTAACCTGTGTCAGAGTGAAGATGTTCCCCAACAGCGTGATACTAACCTGTGTGACAGTGAAGATATTCCCCAACAGCGTGATACTAACCCGTGTCAGAGTGAAGATATTTCCCAACAGCTTGATACAAACATGTCTGAGAGTGAAGATATCCCCAACAGCGTGATACTAACCTGTGTCAGAGTTAAGATGTTCCCCAACAGCGTGATACTAACATGTGTCAGAGTGAAGATGTTTCTCAACAGCGAGATACTAACCTGTGTCAGAGTGAAGATATTCCCCAACAGCGAGATACTAACCTGTGTCTCAGTGATGATATTCCCCAACAGCGTGATACTAACCTGTGTCTCAGTGAAGATGTTCCCAAACAACGTGATACTAACCTGTGTCTCAGTGAAGATGTTCCACAAGAGCAAGATATATTCCTGTGTCAGAGTGAAGATATTCCCCAACATCGTGATACTAACTTAGGTCTCAGTGAAGATATTTCCCAACAGAGAGATACTAACCTGTGTCAGAGTGAAGATATTCCCCAACAGCGAGATACTAACCTGTGTCTCAGTGAAGATATTCCCCAACAGCGAGACACTAACCTGTGTCAGAGTGAAGATATTCCCCAACAGCGAGATACTAACCTGTGTCAGAGTGAAGATATTCCCCAACAGCGTGATACTAACCTGTGTCAGAGCGATGATATTCCCCAACAGCGTGATACTAACCTGTGTCAGAGTGAAGATATTCCCCAACAGCGAGATACTAACTTGTGTCTTAGTGAAGATATTCCCCAACAGCGTGATACTAACCTGTGTCAGAGTGAAGATGTTCCCCAACAGCGAGATACTAACCTGTGTCAGAGAGAAGATGTTCTCCAAAGGGCGTGATACTAACCTGTGTCAGAGTGAAGATATTCCCCAACAGCGTGATACTAACCTGTGTCAGAGTGAAGATATTCCCCAACATTGTGATACTAACCTGTGTCAGAGTGAAGATATTCCCCAACAGCGTGATATTAACCTGTGTCAGAGTGAAGATGTTCCCCAACAGCGTGATACTAACCTGTGTCAGAGTGAAGATGATCCCCAACAGCGAGATACTAACCTGTGTCAGAGTGAAGATGTTCCCCAACAGCGTGATACTAACCTGTGTCACAGTGAAGATATTCCCCAACAGCGAGATACTAACCTGTGTCAGAGTGAAGATATTCCCCAACAGCGAGATACTAACCTGTGTCTCAGTGAAGATATTCCCTAACAGCGAGATACTAACCTGTGTCACTGTGAAGATATTCCCCAACAGCGTGATACTAACCTGTGTCAGAGTGAAGATATTCCCCAACAGCGAGATACTAACCTGTGTCAGAGAGAAGATGTTCCCCAACAGCGTGATATTCACCTGTGTCATAGTGAAGATATTCCCCAACAGCGAGATACTAACCTGTGTCAGAGAGAAGATGTTCCCTAACAGCGAGATACTAACCTGTGTCAGAGTGAAGATATTCCCCAACAGTGTGATACTAACCTGTGTCTCAGTGAAGATATTCCCCAACAGCGTGATACTAACCTGTGTCAGAGTGAAGATATTCCCCAACAGCGTGATACTAACCTGTGTCAGAGTGAAGATGTTCCCCAACAGCGAGATACTAACCTGTGTCATAGTGAAGATATTCCCCAACAGCGAGATACTAACCTGTGTCAGAGTGAAGATATTTCCCAACAGTGTGATACTAACCTGTGTCTCAGTGAAGATATTCCCCAACAGTGCGATACACGCCTGTGTCAAAGTGAAGATATTCCCCAACAGCGTGATACTAACCTGTGTCAGAGCGAAGATATTCCCCAACAGCGTGATACTAACCTGTGTCAGAGTGAAGATATTCCCCAACAGCGAGATACTAACTTGTGTCAGAGTGAAGATATTCCCCAACAGCGTGATACTAACCTGTGTCAGAGTGAAGATGTTCCCCAACAGCGAGATACTAACCTGTGTCAGAGAGAAGATGTTCCCCAATTGGCGTGATACTAACCTGTGTCTGAGTGAAGATATTCCCTAACAGCGTGATACTAACCTGTGTCAGAGTGAAGATATTCCCCAACATCGTGATACTAACCTGTGTCAGAGTGAAGATATTCCCCAACAGCGTGATATTAACCTGTGTCAGAGTGAAGATGTTCCCCAACAGCGTGATACTAACCTGTGTCAGAGAGAAGATGTTCGACAACAGCGAGATACTAACCTGTGTCAGAGTGAAGATATTCCCCAACAGCGTGATACTAACCTGTGTCAGAGTGAAGATGTTCCCCAACAGTGTGATACTAACCTGTGTCAGAATGAAGATGTTCCCCAACAGTGTGATACTAACCTGTGTCAGAGTGAAGATGTTCCCCAACAGTGTGATACTAACCTGTGTCAGAGCGAAGATATTCCCCAACAGTGTGATACTAACCTGTGTCAGAGTGAAGATGTTCCCCAACAGTGTGATACTAACCTGTGTCAGAGTGAAGATGTTCCCCAACAGCGAGATACTAACCTGTGTCAGAGTGAAGATATTCCCCAAAAGCGAGATACTAACCTGTGTCTCAGTGAAGATATTCCCCAACAGCGAGATACTAACCTGTGTCAGAGTGAAGATATTCCCCAAAAGCGAGATACTAACCTGTGTCAGAGTGAAGATATTCCCCAACAGCGTGATACTAACCTGTGTCAGAGCGATGATATTCCCCAACAGCGTGATACTAACCTGTGTCAGAGTGAAGATATTCCCCAACAGCGAAATACTAACTTGTGTCAGAGTGAAGATATATCCCCAACAGCGTGATACTAACCTGTGTCAGAGTGAAGATGTTCCCCAACAGCGAGATACTAACCTGTGTCAGAGAGAAGATGTTCCCCAAAGGGCGTGATACTAACCTGTTTCAGAGTGAAGATATTCCCCAACAGCGTGATACTAACCTGTGTCAGAGTGAAGATATTCCCCAACATCGTGATACTAACCTGTGTCAGAGTGAAGATATTCCCCAATAGCGTGATATTAACCTGTGTCAGAGTGAAGATGTTCCCCAACAGCGTGATACTAACCTGTGTCAGAGCGAAGATATTCCCCAACAGTGTGATACTAACCTGTGTCAGAGTGAAGATGTTCCCCAACAGTGTGATACTAACCTGTGTCAGAGTGAAGATGTTCCCCAACAGCGAGATACTAACCTGTGTCAGAGTGAAGATATTCCCAAAAAGCGAGATACTAACCTGTGTCTCAGTGAAGATATTCCCCAACAGCGAGATACTAACCTGTGTCAGAGTGAAGATATTCCCCAACAGCGAGATACTAACCTGTGTCAGAGTGAAGATATTCCCCAACAGCGTGATACTAACCTGTGTCAGAGCGATGATATTCCCCAACAGCGTGATACTAACCTGTGTCAGAGTGAAGATATTCCCCAACAGCGAAATACTAACTTGTGTCAGAGTGAAGATATATCCCCAACAGCGTGATACTAACCTGTGTCAGAGTGAAGATGTTCCCCAACAGCGAGATACTAACCTGTGTCAGAGAGAAGATGTTCCCCAAAGGGCGTGATACTAACCTGTTTCAGAGTGAAGATATTCCCCAACAGCGTGATACTAACCTGTGTCAGAGTGAAGATATTCCCCAACATCGTGATACTAACCTGTGTCAGAGTGAAGATATTCCCCAATAGCGTGATATTAACCTGTGTCAGAGTGAAGATGTTCCCCAACAGCGTGATACTAACCTGTGTCAGAGTGAAGATGATCCCCAACAGCGAGATACTAACCTGTGTCAGAGTGAAGATGTTCCCCAACAGCGTGATACTAACCTGTGTCACAGTGAAGATATTCCCCAACAGCGAGATACTAACCTGTGTCAGAGTGAAGATATTCCCCAACAGCGAGATACTAACCTGTGTCAGAGTGAAGATATTCCCCAACAGCGAGATACTAACCTGTGTCAGAGAGAAGATGTTCCCCAACAGCGTGATATTCATCTGTGTCATAGTGAAGATATTCCCCAACAGCGAGATACTAACCTGTGTCAGAGAGAAGATGTTCCCTAATAGCGAGATACTAACCTGTGTCAGAGTGAAGATATTCCCCAACAGTGTGATACTAACCTGTGTCTCAGTGAAGATATTCCCCAACAGCGTGATACTAACCTGTGTCAGAGTGAAGATATTCCCCAACAGTGTGATACTAACCTGTGTCAGAGTGAAGATGTTCCCCAACAGCGAGATACTAACCTGTGTCATAGTGAAGATATTCCCCAACAGCGAGATACTAACCTGTGTCAGAGTGAAGATATTCCCCAACAGCGTGATACTAGCCTGTGTCAGAGTGAAGATATTCCCCAACAGCGCGAAACACACCTGTGTCAAAGTGAAGATATTCCCCAAAAAGCGTAATACTAACCTGTGTCACAGTGAAGATATTCCCCAACCGTGTGATACTAACCTGTGTCTCAGTGAAGATATTCCCCAACAGCGCGATACACACTTATGTCAAAGTGAAGATATTCCCCAAAAGCGTAATACTAACCTGTGTCACAGTGAAGATATTCCCCAACAGCGTAATACTAACCTGTGTCAGAGTGAAGATGTTCCCCAACAGCGTGATACTAACCTGTGTGACAGTGAAGATATTCCCCAACAGCGTGATACTAACCCGTGTCAGAGTGAAGATATTTCCAACAGCTTGATACAAACATGTCTGAGAGTGAAGATATCCCCAACAGCGTGATACTAACCTGTGTCAGAGTTAAGATGTTCCCCAACAGCGTGATACTAACCGGTTGTCTCAGTGAAGATGTTCCCAAACAGCGTGATACTAACCTGTGTCTCAGTGAAGATGTTCCACAAGAGCAAGATATAATCCTGTGTCAGAGTGAAGATATTCCCCAACAGCGTGATACTAACTTAAGTCTCAGTGAAGATATTTCCCAACAGAGAGATACTAACCTGTGTCAGAGTGAAGATATTCCCCAACAGCGAGATACTAACCTGTGTCTCAGTGAAGATATTCCCCAACAGCGTGATACTAACCTGTGTCTCAGTGAAGATGTTTCCCAAACAGCGTGATACTAACCTGTGTCTCAGTGAAGATGTTCCACAAGAGCAAGATATAATCCTGTGTCAGAGTGAAGATATTCCCCAACAGCGTGATACTAACTTAAGTCTCAGTGAAGATATTTCCCAACAGAGAGATACTAACCTGTGTCAGAGTGAAGATATTCCCCAACAGCGAGATACTAACCTGTGTCTCAGTGAAGATATTCCCCAACAGCGAGATACTAACCTGTGTCAGAGTGAAGATATTCCCCAACAGCGAGATACTAACCTGTGTCAGAGTGAAGATATTCCCCAACAGCGTGATACTAACCTGTGTCAGAGCGATGATATTCCCCAACAGCGTGATACTAACCTGTGTCTGGGTGAAGATATTCCCCAACAGCGAGATACTAACTTGTGTCAGAGTGAAGATATTCCCCAACAGCGTGATACTAACCTGTGTCAGAGTGAAGATGTTCCCCAACAGCGAGATACTAACCTGTGTCAGAGAGAAGATGTTCCCCAAAGGGCGTGAAACTAACCTGTGTCAGAGTGAAGATATTCCCCAACAGCGTGATACTAACCTGTGTCAGA